>JAUNZO010000997.1:0-269038 GCA_031894775.1 Chloris gayana | reverse complement strand
AACAACACCCATTCCTGTAGTCATGTCGTTTTAGACAAAGAAAATGACCTCGACATGAACTAGCTAAGCATGTCTTAACGACATGACTAAGGTCCTGTTTGGATCCACCTCCTAAACATTAGTTGACTAAAGTTTAGCTACTTTTTCCAAACATGACCTCCTAAACTTTAGCCAAGTCACCTTCTAAACTTTAGACCACTAGTCATCTCAACCTTGCTAAACTTTCCTAAACTTTGGATAAAGGCAAATAAAATCAAAAGTACCCCTCATCACATGTTAGGGATAGAAAAAGTAAGACCTTGTTCGTTTTTATGGGAATGGATTCCACATGGATCTGTCCCCGGACACAGATTGAGTGGTTCCAGCTCTTTCACTTCATCCAGGCATACTGCGTTCCATGCGTTAGAGTCATGGATTGGTGCTAGGTCTTCAATGTATGGAATAGGCATGGAATGGGCTGGAATCGGGTTGGTTTCCATACCAATCCATGCGTAGCGAACGACCATTTTGAGTTGGGCTGGAACGGTTTCACATTTTTCTGTTCCATATGGTTTGGACTGCGATCCATGTGATTCCATGGCAAAACGAACAAGGCCTAAAGGTGGAGAAACATTTATTGAGGGTTAGATATGTCCATTTTTTGTTTAGTCATGAACTTTAGTTATGGATCCAAACATACATCTTCTAAACTTTAGTTGGCTAAACTTTAGGTGACTAAACTTTAGTTGCTAAACTTTAGCCAACTAGAGGATCCAAACACCCCCTAAAGGAACAGAGGATTACATTTCAAAGCATTTTCAACTTTTAAAAGACATGAGGGGTGGATAATGTTCTCAAATGCATTCAGCAGCAGCGTTTTAAGCATTTGTTCAGACGAACTGCCCTTACAGTCCAGGATGATCATTGTTGATCAATGCCAATACCCTGATGGCATAGCCTTCCATATAATTGCATCAACGGATATACTTAGATACTAGAATATCTTCATATCCTTCATCATAAGTCCAATTGCCTCTGAAACTGAGGCTTCCCGGTCCTCCCTGAAGTTCCACAGTTCAGGCACAGGATGCCTGGCAGAAGGATTGTACTTGTTCATCTCAAGAAGGGCCCGTACCACAGCATTGTAGGCCTCGATTCCCCATTCTTCCCTCAAAGCAATAAGTTTCTCATCATCGACAACATCTTCCTGAAATATCATGCCAAGCACGCCAGTTATGATATGGAAGTACACGCTACCCATCTCAGCTTGATTTTGGGCTACTGAATTCTATGAAAAGAAACAGTGACATCATCGAACATGTTGCAAAGAAGCTAATTACAATAACAACATATTATCGGCAAGCCCGTATAGCACTATTACGAATAGAAAAGACAAATAATCTCTCAGTGTGCAGATGGCAAAGCCGATGGGCGAAAAACGCAACTACTCTAAGGGCTAAGACTTCCATAAACCAAAAGCACAATACAATCTATGACGAAAGTGATGACTAACATCAAGCAGCTGAACTGAATACTAATCAACATCAAGCAGAAAAACTGAAATTTAAAATGACCTTCGCCTCCTGAAAGGATGCCAAATTGGTTTGCTGATCTCGTTTTGCCATTTCGAGCAAAGAAGAGTTGCTTCTAGTTCCAAGTCACCTTTCACCCCTTTTAACTCGCAAGCCCTGAGAAATACCTCTTCATCAAGCTTCCCCATTTTTTTGACACCAATAGTTGATTCGTCTCTCGTCACATCAATTAATTCCTGCAAGGTGGGCATTTTGTTTGATGATTTAGTAAATTGCTATTAACTAGATAAGTAAATCTATGAAACTGTCGTCCCTACCCTACCTCAATCATTACTTCTTTGATTGCGTCCAATTCATCATCTGTTTCCTCCTCATTATTGAGGATGCAAGACTTGAATGATTCAAAAGCCTGCATTTCTTCAAGTCGCTCTTTCAGCATTTCTTCCAGCTGATCAATCTTTATACTTTCCTCAAGTACTTTACCAGGCTTATCTTCCTTATCCATCTGTAATTTCAGCCATCAGCAGCTTTTTCAAGAAGGCAATCAAAGGAACATAAGAAATTGGTATATTCTTAACAAGCAGCATGGCGTCTACCATGGCTCTCTGCTAGTCTGTATAGTTTCTGAATGTAGGAGTCTGTTAACCATATTAGTATGGCTGTGGTCGATGGAGTTGAATGCGTATATGTACAAGACCACTGTACATATAAGGCTCTCCCATGTTCCCAAACATTACAAAAGGCATAGCTTACCAAAGAATCATTCTTTTTCTTACCAAATAAACAAAAAGAAAAAATCCATTGCTTTGCTTAGGACGAGGCAACCAAGAAATGCGGCTGATCTCAAGAACACAGAGAACCAAACGAGCATTGTTTCTTTAGGGATTGGTTAATTCGCGACCAAGATAAAAAGCCACAAAAACATGAGAAAGAATGCATACGCATCTTGTGATCTCCAGAAATGCGAAGAGAAATATCAAACCAGTTGATCTCACCATCGCGTCAATAAAAAATAAAAACAAATGAATAATGAATTATACAAGGAAAAAAGAGAGAAATTTCACCTTCGCCTCTCCCTTTGGCTCTCCCCCGCTCGTCCCCTTCATCTTCAAGGCGAGAGCCAATCTAGAGACCAGCGGCCCGCATTGGGATGCGTGAGGTTTTTCAGGTTTGGGAGAGGATGGTACTGCTTACCTCTCTGCAGCTGGAGGTGATCCTTGTCTCGGCCGCCATGTGGGGACATGAAGGAACCAGCCCAGATGTCAGTGACGTGAGTACGACAATTTCTTGGCTGTATGCGTACATTGCCATTTCTACGGTCTGCATTTGATTTTGATGCTTCATTTTCCTAAGTTTACATTAATAATGTCAATTGAATGTAGTAGTAAGTGATTGGGATTTGGTTTTTAATATCTACCAGGTATTTTTCTTTAAAAAATGGCGATAGATGGAATATTTTTCTTTTTAGAAAAGTGCACATTCAATGCATTTTCAATCGACCAAAGGCGCATCCTCAAACGACCAGTCATAATTGCATCATGTCGATTACACGTATTGAACAGAATTCCAAGACGTCATGCCGATTACACGTATTGAACAGAACTCCAAGAAGGGATGACACATTTCAAAAAGCATTATTGCAGCCTAGTAGTATTTTTACTCTCCACACCAAGATGGCAAGGTGCTTATTCCTTGAAAATTTGACAGCAGATAGAATGGAGATTAGTTGGTTCGTAAGTTTATTATACCAACAAAATGGAGATTACCAATTTAACTGTCACGAACACATCTGAAACAAAAAAAGATGTTATCCAAACAACATGATGCAAAATTTTCCTCAACTACTATGTCAAGGTGATATATGAATCTCGTCAATAAAATCTATCATTCATTTACCTTTTGAAATCAAATATATCATTTATTTGTATGAGAGGGAAAAGGTACATAATTCAAAATGAAGAAAATAGATGCTAAGCGGCAGGTGACCAGTGTTACAACATCAAAAATAAACACTGTTGTATGCTGTCAAAACTCAACTTCATCTGGTGAAGTCCTTCGAACTTAGTAGCATGCCTAGAGGCGCAAACCTCTTTTCACAGAAAATGCCAGCTTCATACATACATACAAGAACTTTGTACAATTTGGAATCCTAGATTGACAGAAGCCACTGCTTCAGTGATGTTGTAGCGACTCTTACTACTTAACATCTAAAATCTGGCTGTCTTATCCTATCTGTTCTCTAGTCATCCATGTAGCTGTCAGATTGTTGGTTGCCTTTATCAGTTCCTGCTGATCTTTTCCTGAGAAAGAACTGGAACAACGAGACAGCTGCTATCAGACCTATCTCGGCATGGTCTGACGTGTTAGTTCTGATGGTGAGACGGCCCAGGTTTCTACTGTTTATGTTAGCGCTGACTGACATTTTCAAACCACGGCCCACTCGGAAGTCTGACTGAAGGTTGCCCCCAATAACAGTTTCCTTTTCAAAGGACAAACTAGTGACTGCAAGGGTGATGCCCTCTTCCCTCACAGGGTAATCTTTTCCCCTTACTGTTATCTCCATGCCACCTCCATGAGCCATTTGTCCACACCCAGCCATTCTTCCAGCGTTCACAGCCAACTGAACTCGTTTCCCGATCGAAATGGCATCTTCTAATTTGGCTCCAGTAAAGTACTTGGCACCAAATTTAGTGATAGAAATACCAGCTCCCGTAGAGTTCCAAGACATATTGTGGAACATGGCATCACCATGAATGGTACATACCAAATCCTTGCTTGCTGTTTGCATATCCATTCCCCCCTCGCAGAGTAGCCTCTCTGATCAGAATAGCTTACAGAACATTCTGATTGGACATACATGTCTTCCTTGTCCTTCCTCATCTGTCCAGTAACTGCAGCAGATACATTCTTCTTCACTTCTTTAGATGCTTCAAAATTTATCCCATCAAACCCAATATCATGGTCCCATCCTTGTGGATCCAAAACTGGTCTAAACAGCTGATCATCTGTTATAACGTGGCGGTAGCGATGCACAGGATAATCAGAGTCAAAATTTAGTGGAATTTCCATATCGGACAGATGCACAACATCTGGTGCTGTGCTCTCTTCATATTCATCATGAACCCCATATGATGTATCATTGTTTTGAGCTTCAGCAAGTTTTTGACTTCTGATTCCCTCCTTCCACTGTTTCTTAAGGTACAAAGTCTCGCGATAGTCTAGTTCATCAAGATATGCAGACTTCTGTTCCTTTGTCAATTTTTCATATTCAGATTTTTTTAGAATGCGGAATGGTGGTAATTGATCATATTCGTCCTCCTCATCTGACATCTCTGCAACTTCACTGTCAATTCCATCTGCACTTGACGACAGACGAGGCTTAAGGAGGGAAGAAAGAAGATGAGGCAGTGAAGGCAGCCTGGCATTTGCTTGAGACAGAAGGAAGCTATCTTGAAACTTAAGTAAGGAATTTGCTTCTGCCAACAACTTGGTCGCCCCACACAGCAGCAGCAGTTCTGACACCCATACCTTCCCATTTGGCAAAACTCTTTCACCTTTAGTATTTCGTCTGCACGTAGGATGGTTGTCTGCGAGAACAACAGGATTATCCAGCTGTGTGTTGGAAACTGCTGCTTGAATATGACGCTGCACCACATTCTTGCAGTAACGAGTATAGGCATCATATTCCAAAGGATAACCATCCGGTCCTTCAGGAGGGGATGAGGAACAGTGAGTCATTACAAGGACAGTGTTGAACCACATTGAGGAACCTAAGATGTCAGTCATAAGCTTCAGCAGCGGGTAATCACTGTATTTGCTGTTAATATGGTCCAGTCGCTCAAAATACAAGACAATATCAGGTGGGTTTCGTTTAATGAAACGCTTGACAGAATGTAGAATCTTCCTATTCTTCCGTTGGCTCTGGTAATGTGGCATCAAGCCAGGTGTGTCAATAACTGTGACTCTTAGTCCTTTGATTGTTCCTTCAATCTTCTTTATCCTATCAGTAGCAGGATGTAGTGCACCAGTAGCAACCTTTCTTTCATCAAACATGGAGTTGATTGTGGCACTCTTTCCCACACCAGTCTTTCCAAGAAGAAGAATTCTCAAGGGGAGGTCCAGATCAGGCCCACCTGGTGCTTCTTGCTGTGCTGCTATAACCCTGGCCTTGTTGATAGCGAGGTTGGTTCTCCGTGCATCTGTTTCACCAGCTTTGATCAAGTTTGCAAGCTGCAACCTGTACAGCACCTGTGCAACTACATCAGTACTGGGAGGCACTCCAGTCCGGTAGACCAGTCGCAGAAACTTGATCTGAAGCGCTTCTACTTTCCTCAGTGGATCAGACATCTTGTTATCATCATCTGGGTGAAGAAGACCAGAATGAATTGCACCAGCATGAGGGCTGGTTCTGTCCTCTGATCCACGGCTATCGTTGGATGGAAATCTATTGGCAGATACAGTGTCTACAAACTCAGTAGATGTTGTACCTGGACCATAAAATTCAGTAAACCCCATGTAAATCAACATGAACATGAGGGTAGAATGCAAGCGCCTAAATTATGACCATATTTGATTGACCAGAAAACCAGAGGTAGTAAGAGGATCTTTTATGAAAGCAGACAGATGCAATCACGATACAGTTGACAGAGGCCAATAAGTTGCGATTACTGCAACAGGACAACCTCAATGGTTACAGTTTTCATTCAAGACAATGTAGTGCGATGTCAAAAGCGTATATACCTCAAAATGAAAGGTGAAACCAGCAGTGCATTGTAACAGTGACCCTTGAAAGACTAATTCATAAAAGAAAACATGCTAAAATAATAATTTAAGCCTTATTCCACAAAGGCTAAACATGCTTATTCACCCACCACAACGTTGCATTGCACCAAGCATATAGCTGTGTCAACCGGCAACACCCCCAGTCTTCACAATAATCATAGGAAATATCAGAAATGGCCTCTCCTGAATACATAACTTATGATGGGAACGGAAGGTGTTGAGCCATTTTGTAATCGATTTATCATGGTTCCCATCTACGATTCAGAGGCAGGTTTGAAGTCTGAAAACGCCATCACAGTATCGTGCAGGGGCAAACTATAGACTACAACTCTCTCAGTGAAAACTATCAACAGGAACCTGGTAGATAAGGTTAACAGATTACCATGAGCACCGCCCTCGGGGGCGCCGTCGTCGGCCCCAGAGAGCGCGAAGGGCCTCGCCGACAGCAACGACGACCCGAGCCGGTACGAGATCCAGTCCCGGAAGTTCATGAGCATCCTCCGTCACCTGCAACGGACACACCGAATCAGAGAAACGAACCTCCCCCTCCCCTGGCCCCTAGAATAACAACAAAAACCCAATCTTTCCACCCTCAAATCGCTCCCCCGTAAAGCCAAGAACCTCAGCTGCAGAGAACCAGGGGGATTGGGTCGCGGAATTCGACGGTACCTGGCAGGAGCCCACCCGCCGGCGGAGGAGGTCGCGGCCGCGGCGGCGCCGAGAGGATGGGATGAGGAAAAGTTGGAGATGAGGCGGGTTTTCTTGGATTTCTTTGTGTGTGGTTCGTGGGCGGCTCTCCAATCCGACCGGACAGGATCCTGTCCTCGGCGGCGAGCCAGCGCTCGATTTTGTCACATTTGCTTGGAGACCGGCACAATAGTCATGCCAGGTGGGCCTTATCGAAAATGCAGTTTTATGCGTTTACATAGTTATAACCTTCTCTCTAGTCGATGCACGCAAAAGATTACATCCATCATCTTGGACTATAATTTCAATCGAATTGCCTCCATGTTTCAGGGAACAATTAGATCGAAGTTAGGTTTGGGCAATTAGGACATGAATCCAATATCTCAGAACTTTTGTTTAAATTTCAAGTACTAAGCAGTTTCTAACAACAAGAGAGCCCTTCCATGTTTTTTTCAACTGAAATTTGATCGTTCCTAACACAAAATGAAATCCAATTTACATGTCCAATGGGGAAAAAAATGCAAACATAAAAATATTCAATGGTAAAGCTGCGGGGGACACCTGGATCACGCACGGCAGACGACACTACAAGCAATGCCAAGTTGTCAAACCGGACAATGTCGCCATCTCTTTCTAAAGAAACACACAAAGCTTTTGATGACAGCGTCCTAATGGTTAAATAAGTACGGTGGATTTGCCACCTGTTACGGGCTCAAGCTCAAAACCGAGAGCTCGACCCCCGGTAAAGGGAGCAGAGTGCACGGTGAGAATCAGCGGACCGCCGCCGGTGTCTCGCTTCTCTCCAACTCTGCTGCAGAAATGGAGATCAAACAACGAGCGCGGCAGCTAGCTCGATAAAAGTTGATCTCTAACTTTAGACCTCCAGAACAAGAATATTGATTTCTCAATGGTAACTACTAACATTTTTTTGGATGTATATTATGGTTCTGATATGAAACATCAATTTTTTCCGATGAAACATCAAACTTTCATACTCGTGTTTTGAATAAATATGTTCTTAATGTTTTGGATGTATTTTGGAGTGCGGCAGCTAGCGCGATAAATGTTGATCTCTCACTCGCAAGTAAACCAGTAACTTTTGATCTCCAGAACAAGAATACCGATTTCTTAATGTTTTGGATATATTATGGTTCTTATGAAACATCAAACTTTGATACTTGTTCCCCACAAAAAAAAACTTGATACTTGTATTTTGAATAATTAAAGTCCTAAAATATTTAAAAAGGTCACCATAATGATATTATATAAACTTAATAAATATGTTCTTAAGATCCAAAAAAAGAAGGTAAGATAATTTATTCATAATAAGCGACAAGTTTTTCTTGGATTTAACGTGTACTAACTACTAAGAATATGATAATTATCAAATGAAAACTTCAACTATGAATGAAGCTAAGATAAAGTCTATTTTACTACCCTAACCGATTTACCTTTTCTGTTTTACACCCTAAATAAAATCTTGGCTCATTTTACTTCCCAGAATAATTCAAGTTGTTGCAATTTACCTCATATTATGATTTATCTTTTTTTCTTAATATACAGGTTGAATTTAAAGCCCAAATTTTGCTTGATGATAGGTAACACAACTACCCATGCTAAGAAAATAATAGTATACTATTTTGTTATTATTTATATGTTTATATTGTTAATTACCAACTTAAATTGTTCAAGTAATTAAATTGAGCCAAAATTTGTTAGGTGTAAAATGGAAAAAGTGAATTGTTTGAGGTAGTAAAATGACCTTTTCCTTTTAAAAATAAAAACTTACCTTTGAAGCCATCACAAACAATATTTTTTGGGCTACAGAGAAAACACAACTAATTATTTTTGAAGAAAAACTCAAATAAAGTAAATAAAGTGAAAGTATTATTTTTTACCCAAAAGAGAGGCTAATTATACTGATCATAATGGGTGGTGGAAGGGGAACAATCATACTTTGAGATGCTCCATAATGATTCATGAATGTAAATTGAACATTCAAATTTTAGACCAATTGTATTGTCGTGTTTGTTCTAATGAAATTATTTTTGGAGTCAAGATTGTTTTTTGATGATTGTTCGCATGCACAATCAATATGAGAATATTAGATCAACATTAACATAATCAATATTCAATGTATATTTCATTAATAGACATTGAATTGCCATCCATAGGAAAATATTGAGTGAACATTTTTTAGCTCACATTTGTTTTTGAAAATATGTTGAGAAATTTTTTATAAGAAATGTTGAATTGGTATTTTTCAAAAGTAAGTGAGCATGCATTCTTTTTGTAAGGTAAACCAACAAAATTTATAACTATTAATGTTACTGTATTTGAAAACTACATTTTTGTTAATTTTCATGAAATCAAAAGAACTTTGATCTTTTCTTTTAGAAAAGTATAACTTTTATGTTGAGTTCTACTCACAGTGGGCGAGTTAACGAAACGCAAAATAGAAAGAGATTTTTTCAGGTAATGGTACGTCAACACAACAACGCCATGTCAAACCGTCAATTATCAAATTAAAATAGTCCTAGAGCTTTCAATCCCGATAGCACCCCAATAGTTGAATAGGTACGGTAGACACTGGTTTTGGGTAGGCTCGAAAGCGAGAGGAGCTCTGGACGTAGACATCAAAGCCGAGAAGGTCGACTCCGTTAAAGGGAGCAGCGCACGGTTGGACGGTGAGAATCAGGGGAGCGTCGCCGGTCTCGTTGCTCGTTTCTCTTAAACCGCGGCACGTCCATGATATTCCGGCAGGCCGCATCCGGATTCAAAGTTCAAACGGCACACTTCGAAAGTCGTCCTCAACTTTGTCCATAATGAGTTCTTGCTTCGCTCTCCACAATGAAATGTTTGTATATTCATGTGTTTATACGTCTGGATTAAAATTGCAGGCTTCCTAGCAATATAAAAGGAATGCAAGTTAAATATTAAAAACTGTTTCACTAGCAAAGTACTATTGCTTATGAGTTATGAGTATCATGTACAGTGATTGTTTCAACTCCAATAATGGAGGGAGCTATCAAAAGGTGAACGTCACATTTAGATATGTAAGTGGGCCTTATCCGCAAACCCACATCTAGTACAAATTTTATCCTACCTACAAAATTTTTACTAGATGTGTGTTCGTGGACAAGGCCACTTGCATGCCTGATCCCATTGTAAGTAGAAGTATCTTTGTTTACCACCTTACTTTTCCTTGTGACCGATGATGACCGACAAGGTTGTTGCTAGCTTGTTAGGGTTCTTGTTGCTTATGAAATGCATATTATCATTGTTTCCTCTGTATCTTTTATTGATCATACGAAGTCCCCATGTGGTTTTCTAGATGCACATTTCCGTAGGTAGCAACAGTGAAATGTGAACGAGCTCCATTTCGATTTTTTCGAACACTACTAAAGCACCAGAGAGCACAATTAAGAAAAAGCAGAGAAAGAAACTTCTGATAAACAGAGGGACCATGGCGCAAAAGTAGCACACTCGCGGCGCCTCGGCCGTGCTACATAAAGCAGAGCGCCACCGCGGCGAAACGAAGCAAAACCCCATCGGTACACCAACACAAAGCACTTGAAATTGAAGGATAGCATTTTCCGCTGTTCGACCTCACCTCCTCCAACCTCCGCTCGATTTCCGTCAGTAGGTGTCCGGAGGCTGCAACAATCTTCAGGTACGGAGATCTCAGGACGTCGACACGAAAGCCCGGAGCTTTTGATCGATTGATTAGGCAGTTTACTTAGTTTTCCGTTCTTCTTGTTTGTTTAATCCCCGTGTTAAGCATGTTCAGTCGTGTAAGTGTAAGGGCGTCGTCGTAGTTCTTGCCGTGACTCTGCTCTGTGCTCTACGCCCTTGTGGTCGGCGGAGGGGCGGTGCAGGGGCCGTTTGGGCGTTTCGTCGAACACTCGGTGGGCGGGCGGAGTTACTGCCGAGATGTTTGAGCGAAGTCCGTGTCCTTTCTTCCAGGAGACCAGGGCAGGCGAGTCTGGTAGAATGTGAGGTGAGGGTGGTTGGCTTGATTGAGAAAGCCAAGGGTCTGATTGCAATTTCTTTTTTGTCTTTTGTTAAGTACAAGTATCTTCCTTGGTCCTTCTATCCTTGCCTAACCTTGCAGAATCATTGACATAATCTTTAATCTTACAAGCAATATGAAATGGTGCTGAGTTTCTTGTGTATTCCAAATACTGACATCGTGTGTCTGTCTTGTTTATGGTGCACTAAATCTCGTGGTTGTCTCTTGTTCTGTTGTGGCTGCAGTAGAACGAATGATGGCGTGTGCTTCTCCAACTATCAAAGTTCCGCTCAAGTGTGAAGCTAAGGCGTTGGGAAAGAATTACCTGCATGGTCACTTGAACTCCACAGTATATTATTCTGTTTCACAGACATTTGGTGGTTCGTCTTCTCGCATCAGAGTGAATCATCATGCCTACAGTTCAAATCATATTGTTAGAGCTTTGAAGGACAGAGATATGGGAACCACTATCTCTTCGACTAATGGCAGCCTGAAGATTCCTGGTAAAGTATTCTTTCGTGTTCTTCCAGATACCTGATGAAATTTGATCTTATTCTTTTGACAAAGGAGGCTTGCTTTTATTACTGAAATGAAAAATACTTTTGAGCATAGGGGCATGTTACCGTTTGCAAAAAGTATTTCATTACTAAAATGGAATTGTTTTGTTGCTTGATCCAGAACAGAGTATAACTTACTGAATTATTTTTATGTGATGTTTCCAATTTGCTTTCCATGATTTGAATTATTAAGAATATTATGGTTCTGAAGAGATACTCAAAATTGATGAATTTTTGAATAAGTTTCTAAGTGAAATTGTTAAAAAGGGCCGACTTTTGACTAATCCCCAGAATAATCCAAGAAAAAGTTTATCCAATTTAAATGCATAATGCTTCCAGAAGTTTTTCTTCGAGTTAATGTACCAAGGATATGATGAACATGGAACATGATAAAATGCTTTACTCAGCATTTTTAAAGTGAACACTTACAATTTAAGTCATAACCAGACCAACTCAATCAAAACTTAGTGAAATTGACCTCTTATTCTGATCCAGAAGAGAGGGTAACTGTATTGGTCATTGGTGGAGGAGGAAGGGAACATGCTCTTTGTTATGCCTTGGAGCGATCTCCATCTTGTGATGCTGTTTTCTGTGCCCCGGTAATTCTGGTATTGCTCAATCTGGGGATGCCACATGTATACCGGACCTGGACATAACCAATAGTGATGCTGTCATCTCATTCTGTCAGAACTGGGGTGTCGGATTAGTTGTTGTAGGACCTGAAGCCCCTCTTGTTGCTGGTCTTGCAAATGACCTTGTTAAAGCTGGAATACCTACTTTCGGTCCTTCATCAGAGGCTGCAGCATTAGAAGGATCGAAAAACTTCATGAAGAATCTCTGTGATAAGTATAACATTCCCACAGCAGAGGTAATTTCTCCTTCGATTCATAAAGCCTGATATATGACTTTTATGTTTTTTTTTTGTTTTTTGAAAGAAATACCCCAAGGCCCAATTTGCCCCTGAGGTGAGGCACCCAGGGGATCAAACCTTGGCGGGAAAACTCCGGCCAGTGGCCTTTGCTGCCACTGCACCATGAGCCCCATCACAATATTCAAGTTGCTCAATAGATGATTTAAATGAATGCAATATTTGAATCTATTGTTAGAGATGAAACACGCATAATATTGTCTTCGTGTGAACTATATCTGTTTCAAGGACTGGTCTTTGTGTTACTTTCTGAATCGCCTTGAACTATATGAGTATGCTTTCTTTTCAACCTTCTATTCCCCAAAGTATGCGTTCTTTATTCGCCTGGTAATGCATATGTACCTAATTTTTTCGTTTCACAATAAAATCTATTATTGTCAGTAAAACTTTATATGTTATAAGAATCAAGGAGCCCTTCAAGCTTTTTTCGTCTGTGGCATAAGTTTTACCTACTGTCTATTTAAAAATTACTTTGCATATGTTGAAGATCAAGGAACAATATTAGCTGTTCCATTGGTTAAGCATGTTAATAATTTACTGAGTAACGGCATTTTCCTGTGCAGTATCAGACATTTACAAATGCTGCCGAAGCGAAACAGTACATAAAGGATCATGGAGCCCCGATTGTTGTGAAAGCTGATGGATTGGCTGCTGGGAAGGGTGTAATTGTTGCTATGACTGTAAAAGAGGCATTTGAAGCCATAGACGCTATGCTGGTTGAAGGCTCGTTTGGTTCTGCCGGATCACGAGTCATCATTGAAGAATTTTTAGATGGGGAAGAAGCTTCTTTCTTTGCATTAGTAGATGGAGAAACTGCTTTACCTCTTGAATCGGCTCAGGACCATAAAAGAGTTGGTGATGGTGATGTTGGCCCAAACACAGGTGGTATGGGTGCATACTCGCCAGCACCAATCATGACAGAAGAACTCAAGAAAAAAGTAATGGAAACAATAATTCTCCCAACTGTTAGAGGCATGGCGACCGAAGGATGTAAATTTGTTGGTGTGTTATATGCTGGGCTTATGATTGAGAAGAAGTCTGGACTTCCTAAGCTTATTGAATACAATGTTCGATTTGGAGATCCAGAATGCCAGGTTCGTGGTCCTCTCCTCTCTATCACAACCAGCTTGATGTAATCTAGCTGATTTATAGCATGCCATCAGCATGTTTATGCCATACAATCTGCACAACCATATGCCAAATCATGCTGTCACATACCTTTATTGTTACATGATGATTAATAAGTAGCATGTTGCAGTACACTATTATTTCTGAGTGTTGACAGAAGAAATTTTCTGGTGATGTTCATAACATGCTCATTGTAGTACCAGTACCAAAAGTTTCTGAATTGCAGTTTCTTGAAAAGTGAAGAAAGTCCAACCTTTTGTTTTTAAATAACATATATATTTTATATAAAGGTATTATCCCTACGGTAATTATGTTCACAACTTCATCTTTTTCACTTAGCTCATTTCTACTAACTCGTTTTACTGGGTTCAGGTTCTGATGATGAGGCTAGAATCTGACTTGGCGCAGGTTCTGCTTGCCGCTTGTAGGGGAAAGCTAGGAAAAATTTCGCTAACCTGGTCCCCGGAGTTGGCAACAGTGGTCGTGATGGCCAGTGAAGGTTATCCTGGGGCTTACAAAAAGGGGTCAGTAATTAAAAATCTTGACGAGGCTGAGCAGGTTTCTCATGCGGTTAAGATATTCCATGCTGGAACTACTTTGGATAGAGACGGAAACTTTGTAGCAACCGGAGGCCGTGTGCTTGGGGTTACTGCAAAGGGCACGGACATTGAGGAAGCAAGGGCCAAAGCATATGACGCCCTCGATGTTGTTGATTGGCCTGAAGGATTCTACAGGCATGACATTGGTTGGAGGGCGTTGAAACATCGGCACATGGTTGCACACTGATGTGAAGGTTCTTCTGTGCTCCTGTAATTTAAGCTTGAGATATTGGGACAAACATTTGGAGTAAACTACAGCAGCTGTTATGGTTGCTTGAATATAGCAACTGGATGCATATTTGATTTAGATCTGCTTGCAGAAGGACAATGTGGATCATTTTCTTGATAAAGGAACACCTGAACTAATTTTTTCTTGTTGCAGAGTTTGCCACTTTCTGTAAGAGCAATGATAAAGAAATCAATACAAGCATACTACAGATATATAGTGAATCTAAGCAAACTTTGGGACTGCTTGTTTGTACTCAGTTGTAGGTTTTTTCGCATATGTGTTCATTACAGACACTCTGGAATCTAAGCAAGCTTCTGAGTTTTGATACTTTTGGAGTGAATGCATGGAATGTCATCTTCAGCACAACACAATTCCATTATTCTCACCAGTTTTATATTGTTGGTGCAAATTTATAGTAACCAATGTCAACAAAATAAAACTTAAGGGAGCATCTAGTGAAAAAACAGTAACTGAAATCCTTTCTACTCGTTGACACAAATAATTATGGCACAAAAACACAATAATAAAAGATTAAATAAACTACCTGAGAGCTAGGATACCCAGCCTGTTCTCTTGGAAAAAATTCTCTACACCCGCCCGGATTCCTGACACGTGGAGATCGAATGGTACAAGATGGATGCGCTCGCTCACGAGTATTTCTGGCGTAGCATCGGCTCCACTGTGTCCCAGCTCGGCTCCGTCGTCTTCCGCCATGCAGCGCCCGAGCCACAGGTCTTCCATCTCAGCTCGGCTCCATCCCAGCTTGTCTTCGTCGTCTTTAGAAACGCAGCGCGTAAGCGGCACGTCTTCCGCCACCGCTGTCGTCGTCTAGTTCCGCCTCCAACGCCGCCTTCTTCATCTTCCTCTGCCACTTCTTCATTGTCCTAGGAGATTTAGTGTTGCTTTGTCAGGAAAAGAGCATGCAACGAGCAGTGCCGTCAGGAAGCATTGCAACCAGGACACACAACGAGATAGGGGATTTAGTGTTGCTTTGTGCTACAGGGTGAATGGGTGATGGCTAATTGGTTCAGAAATTCAGTGGTTGCAATTTTGAGAGAATGTTGATTCTCATGTCAGGTCAAATTGGCTGAAGAGACCGGTCATTGTTTGCAGCCTCGTAAAAATGAGTGAGTGCGTCATGTTTTCACTGAAGATACCTGTGTACCTAGTAATACAAATGACTGCAACCGATGACATTGAAGCTAAAGGTGAAGAAAATTGTTGGAAAAGGATTCAGGTTGAAAGAAAGCTAGGATATGAGTTTGTGACTTTCCAAGGAGCAGATTTTGTGGGATATGGAATGATAGAACTGCAGCCAGTCTGAAAATAATATGTACTTAACTGAAATGTGTTCGCTTGTAACAGGCTAAAATTTCTTTCCTGTGATACAAGTATATGTTTGTTAACAATATGATTTCCCTCTGATATATTTTCAACAATTCATAGTGCTATATACGGTGTATCATTGATTGACAAGAATTCATAGTGCTACCAGTGCTTGATAGCGATCCAACGTGACATCACAGTGTTAAACACAGTGTTAGTAAAACATTAATCAAACTTGATTTAACTTGATTATGTTAAATATTGTGGGTCTTTTATTTCTTTTAAAAGCCCATAATGAAATACAATTAAGTTTAGGCCCATATTAAATGGTATAATGTTTAGTCCCACATGGGTTTCTAATCTTTAAATGACTCAACTTAATAAGGGGACTCCTTCTGGTTCCTCTAGAGAAGTTGAGAGGGAATAGAGGCAAGCCACACGCGCGCGCGCCGCCGCCGGGCCGGCCGGGCGTGGCGTGCCAACCGACCGATCGACCGACCGTGGCATGCGTGTGTGCGAATGGAAGTTTTTGAAACTTGGAAACGGTGGGGTGCTTTAAGGAAACCGAATCAATTCGTAATTAATTCTTTCCGTTACGCGACGGAATAACTCGCAATTAATTCCTTCCGTTACGGGATTGATTATGACGTATTGATTGCCTTAAACGCCAGCCCCTATATAAGGCCTTACCCGGCAGAGTCCAAGGTGGTTGATTCTTTCCTTTGCGCATGAGATTGCTTTTTCCTGTTCCTTGCTCTTCGTCGCGAGTTGCCACCGAACCTTCCCCGCTCCTCCTCTCTACGCGCACGGAGAGAAGGAAGAGCAGGCCTTCGAAGCCTCCGTCCGTCCGCGACATCTGCTCGGTTGTGCGGGCGATCAGGTTTTTGGGGAGCGTCGCCGCGACTGCTCAACTCCGTACCTCTACATCCAAGCGTGCAATTGTACGACTACATCAACATGAGCACTTCAGACGCATCTTCCGGTGCCTTTCCTACGGGGTCGTCTGCAGGGTATGTGTTCTCGCCTGCTTTCGTTTTGTTATCAACAATCACCTTTATCGTGATTTCACGGGTTAAATTCAACATAAAAATGCCTAATTTCCTAACAGATTATTAGAAATACAAATGGTTCGGTTTCCATATTCAACTACATTCAGAATGAACTTAAATTTAGTGTTAACATTCTTGAGGCATTCCAAAGAAACAAACAAGGTTACATATTTTCATGATTTGGCGTTCCATCGAAATGCAATTTTCTAACAGCTGACTGTTTGTGGCAGCTTGATCTACTCCAAGTAAGAGACCTATATATCCTCCTTGCAGAAATGGAGGGCCCACAGTGGAAGCATATCCACATTGAATCAAAGGAACAACCATGGTCGATGATTGCCCATGTACATCATTTGCGAAGTTGGGCACTGTACTTGTACTACTAGCACCAAAGCTATCAGCATCAAGTCCCTGTGTCATGAAATGTAAAATTCTTCATAAAGGTTGCATATGGATAAAAAAAATATGAGAAAGGGAAACTGAGTCCAAGTCTTATGCCTCACCGTCAATTGATTTAGCTCATCACCTTCATGTCCCTTTGGGGCTGTATTATTTGAGTTTTCTCCTATAGCCAGACAAATAAATTCATAATAATACAATAGCAGCATTTAACTAAAAAATATTGCTTCAATGGAAAAATACAAGGATAATATACCGTTCTTTTTAGAACGTTTCGTTTTCTTCATTGCCCTCTTTTTGAGGGAAATGATTGTTCTTTTATTCTTTGGGCCTTTTACCACACGAGGTACTTTAAAGGATATTTTGCCTGTTATTGTAGCTGTATCGCAATCAGTCAAAACTTGAGGAACCTCATTGGACTTTCTCCAACTCATCAAGAAGTTCTTTTGACAACGAACATTTCAATGCAACAGATGTTGCCTATCGTGAGATACGTGCAGTTTGGGATTTTATACTTAACTTCCCAATTCCTTTCTTCTCAATATAAATCCTAGTTTTGCATATTTTGTCCATCTATTTAGTATATATTGTGATAGAAAATCGAAAAAATTGCACACATTGAAGACTTTAAGGGCATGCTTGCATAATATACCTGTGACATATATGTTCTGGCCAACCTGACTTATATATTATATTAGAATTTAGAATTTATAGTACATACCTATAGATTCATAATTTTTGCAAGAGCATGCAATGGTCATATCTTCAGTGTTGAATGTAGTTGTTGCTCCATAATCAGATTGCATATGCGTAATCATATATGTCAAGATTGACCCTTCAGTTTTTACCAGTTTGCCGTTGTATAAAAATTGACCTCTAAATTCATCCTCAAATTCTGAGTACATTCTCCTCGTATATGACTCAGCTGTGGTTTTCAACATAGGTAGATTTTGGAGGAAAACAACTGGGTTCTTTCGACGTGACTGAAAATCCGCATCCACCTCATTTTCACGAAGACTAGCAGAAACCTTCTCACATTCTACAAGGAGTTCGGAGAGACCAAGTTTTCTGTGAAATCTTTTCTTACATACATTATTCACCGCTCCTTTGAGTTGAGGTCATATCAGCGGTAAAGGAGTCACGATGGATAATAACCCATTTTTTTTCTCAAACTATATAGGTTTTGCGTCCATTCATTTTCCTCAAGGTTGTAGTCGAGCAACAATTCTTGCCACTTCTTATCGAAGTAATACTCGGACTATCTTTGTAAACACAACTCTTAAAAGTAGGTAGAAACTTCTCAGGGTGCGCTTGAATTACGTGGCCAAGATGTTTAGCAGCATTGAGATAAATGTACCACAAACAAAGACGATGGTTCATATTTTGGAACACATAAGCAATTGCACCTACCATGGCTGCATCTTGATCAGTGAAAATTATGCTTGGATGCTTGCCCGACATTGCTGTTAGAAAAGTTTCAAAGAGCCAAACAAAGGAATCAGTAGATTCATAAAATAATAGTGCAGCCCAAAAAATATTGTTTGCTTGTGATGGTTGGTTACAAGGATTGGAGCAAATAGCATTTCAAACTTATTAGTCTGAAATGTGGTGTCAAATGACACGGCATCACCAAAGCGTGCATAATCCATGATAGACTGACCATCTACCCAAAAGAAATTGGCTATCCGACCATCATCCTCATCTATTTCATTGCATAAGAAAAATGTTGGATCCTCTAATTGCTTATTCTTTAGGTAATTCAACAATGTATGCACATCATTGGATTCTAAGTACTTCTTGCACTCACGAACAATCTCATTATTGCAATCCATTCTTGAGTATGGCACTTTGTGGATTCCTCCATAGAACTGGATCATGAACTCGTACACCTGGGCATGCCTCATCCCGACTTCCCGTATCTGCTCAATTAGCATCATGTTCTCTTCTGTAACACGTCATTGGGACCCTAACTTTTTTTCATATGTGGGCTAGTAAGATAATGGTTATGCTCAAGTATATATTTTTGCACTAACCAAGTCCCCTCTTGGCTCACATTAAACTGAATACGAGCATTGCAGCCTGTCCTTGTACTGCCCTTCGTTGACTTAGGATCTCCATGTCCTTCACAACTGCACACTATATATTTTTAATATATACTGCCATTTGCTCGATACTTTGCCGTGCTCTTTCTAATGCTAAACCCAACTTTACTAGCAAAGGTGTTGCACATCTCATTAGCATCATCCTCGGATTTGAAAGCCATTCCAATTTCTAGAATGATAGAAGTTTCCTCCATTTTATCAGTCACCTGTGCATGGATTATAAAAAAATTATGTACATATCATGAATGATTAAAGAACACTAATGCATAAACATTATTATCGATCAAAGAACCCTACCTGTGTTGGCTGCTCTCTTTGGCTTTAGCAAATCGACCTCGTCTTCCTTGTGGCCGGCGGCTACGCCTTCCTCATGCCCAGAAGCTATGTCATACTCATGACTGCCACTATCATGCTCGACGTTGATGGTTTCTCGGCGTTGATGGTTGTTGACGCTGTAATATTGCAATTTTTATACAGAAGGATGATCAGTCCATGGCATCCAATTTAAACATGTGAAAAAGGTCTAGGTTACGAGATAACCAAGCAACGGGTGGCCTGTGCTGCACTATTTTGACAACCACGTCGTGATCCATTGCGAGGTCGGACGGCGATGGAAGCGGTTGGGTGGAGACCTTGACAACGAAGGCCTCAGCATCGAACCATGACAATAAAATCGCGTCAGCACTCGCTTCAACCGGGCCAGAGTTTGTCATGGTGGCGAACGAAGTTCTATTGCCATAGAAAACTAGGACATACATTTTGTGTGGCATTGTTTTGTTTCGTTACATACGTACACAACGGCGGCGGAAGACGTGCAGCTCGGGTGTTGCGTGGCGGAAAACGATGGAGCTGAGCTGGGACGCAGTGGAGCCGATGCTACGCCAGAATTCCTCGTGAGCGAGCGCATCCATCTTGTACCGTTCGACCTCCACGTGTCAGGAATCCGGGCGGATCCACAAAAGCCTGCCTTTGCGGACGGTGGGTAGAGATTTTTTTCGTTCTCTTGGGCGCAAATGTAGACATCTCATAAATGAAATAAATGCAAAAGTCTCATATGTCTAGACACCTATTCTTAGCCTTAAGAATGACAAGTTCAAGCGTTACCTTCAAGGCCGTGAAATCCTTATCACAACATTTCCATTCCTCGTACAGAAGTTCCTTCGATGCCTTCTTGAAATCATCCAAGTTATGAAAACATTATTTTTCGCCCTCCAATATGTCCTCATGGTGAATGTGGACCAATAGTTCCTGCACGTCAAGGCCACCATGGCAACCCTGACATTCATGGTCCACACCAAATCATCGTTGTGTCCTCCCTTTGTTGCATATTTTTGGTTATAACCATCTAATATTTTTGGTTATAACCATCTACACTTACCCAGAATGGGTTTGTGAGTAAATTTATTCAATCTAGTTTTGTTGTGAGTAGCACGTGATGAATTTAGAGAATCTAGCGCCATATATTGTATCTAAAGTTTGGGTTAGTAAAATTAACAAAACTATTGTAAAAATATAAATATATGCTATAATATAAGTAGCCATATAAGAAGTGATTTGTTTGGAACTGTTTCATTTTTGTGCAATAAAAATGAAACTTTGCTCTATAAATATCACTAATATAAATTCAATGGTATGGTTTCATTGCATTGTCTTATACAAGAAATGCATGCCATAGATGATATGTAATTGTACTGCCTTCACACAAATGTATAAATATTGGCTCCATGAGTTACCATTCGTTCTGACCAATATACAATACAAAGCATTCATTGCTCAAACTTGCTTGATCTTGTTTAGAAAGTTCCCATGGAAGAGACTAGAAAGATTCTTCTGGCCCTTGCTATCCTTCTTTTCTTTATTAGCGAAGGTTTGTAGTTTCATCTTCATACTATAAATTACATATTTTGATATTTTAGCAGTCGATGACATGCAGCGTTATCTTTGTCTTTTTTGCATAACTTATCAAGTACAATTTCATAAAATATATCATACTTTTTTGAGCAATATTTTTGAATCTGGCACAGATAGAGTTTTGACCAAATTCTACTTATGTTGTAATAAATATATACTACCTCTGTCCCATTGAAAGTGTCGTTTTTGACTTTTCAGATTTCATGTTTGATCGTTCAACAATTTTATAAGAATACAAAAATAAATACATTATTATTAAAATATCACTAATGATAAATTAAGTTAGAGAAAATTATATAGCATTTATAAAAATTTTGTGAATAAGACAAACAGTCAAAGGATGATGTGTAAAAGTCTAAAACAACACTTTCAATGGGACGGAGGGAGTACTTAAAAATCACAAAGATCTACATGCACCATGCATGCATCCTGTACTTGTCGGAATATATATAGACTTGTTTTTGATTCATTATTTTTGATCCCATTATGCACTTGTCATGCACCTGTTTTTTTTCATATTCAAACCAACAGTCTGAATATATTATTGTACAAAACAGGTGCAGGAGAGTATGACAGCATGATGAAACACAAGCAAGTGCAGTCTGTTAAGACATCCTTACCGCCGGTTTATTTATCCAAAACTAAATCTTGTCTATCGTGTATTTATCGCTGCCCCGGAAAACCTATACGCAGCTGCTATAAAGCAAAGTGCTGCTACGAGATACTATGCGATGAACCAGGGGAACCAGTAGGCAGTTGTTCATACACAGTTTTAGCTTATAATTGTAACAATTGCAAGTAACCAATGTTTTCATTTTGTATTGACAACTGAATGCCAATAAAGTGTGCCATGTTTCCATATCTATATTGTTAGGACCCCGGATCTTTTGAAGACCTTTTTCACCTGTGAATGGTAACTTGAACCCCTCATGTTGACCTTGTAGACAGAAGAAAAACGATGTTTCTAAGCAATTCTACCTTTTTGATAACTTTTTCTCACCTACGACGCTCCGTACCCACCATATACTCCTTGGTCCCACATATTCGTGATTAAGCATCAATTAATGATGAAAGGCTACTTTCTGGGTTCTTATTTTTAGCTGGATATGTATCAATATAGTGTGCCACACCAAACAAAAAAAATCACTTTGAGAAACAAGAGAGGTCTTCGTTTGCATCATTTTCGCTGTGATCCTTTGACAACAACAACTACTCTAGTAATAGCAAAAAACAATATCGACAAGATGAACAACGCACCAACTGTTGCATCTAAGGTTGGTGCCGATCGACACGAGGACATGTTGATCGACACAACATGAATATAACATAATTGCAACAAGTAGAAGATGTAGAGGGGAACAAGATCGAAAGCAAGCATGAATGCAAGATAGATTAATCGATATAGCAAATAGAAAATCACAACCATCACTTACCGTAACGACGACGACCACCGGCTCTTGAACCTTGGTCCAATTGAATTCATAGACTAACTAGAGACTAATTAGAGCTTTACCACATGGATGAACTCATCTTAGTCACTTAGCTAGCTCCTCGAACTAGCCGACTAGAAGAAATCTAGACAACTAGGCTACATGGTGAAACCGATGATGTAACATAGGGGCGAAAACAGATCAAATATGGTTCGAATAGGACCTATATTGTATACGTATCCATATTATAAAACGGAAGTGAATATAAATAAGGATATTGTTGGGATGCGGATGCGAATCAGATGTTTATGGAATACGAATACAAATCGAATAACTTACTAACTCGGACGGATACAAATACATCTAAATTTATATGTTGTGAAGATAGTTATCCAACTTCTTCATATTAAAATTACCATTAGTCATTTCATTTGATATATTATACTTTAGGAGTCACCAAATCACATCAATTTTAAACATATTTTCTAATAATTTAGGTATAATATAAAGAAATAATTATGATATAATAATATATACAAATAGATAAAGATACCTCGGATATCGGATGTTAAAATCCCAAACCACTTTCATATCCATATTTCTAAACGAATACAAATAGTCTAAAAGTCTTAATCGAATATAAATGTTTTGTACCATATTTATATTTTCTCGGATACGAATATCGAATAATACGGATATCCGCATCCATTTTCCAGCCCTAGTGTAATGCATTCTTGCTCTCAAGTTGTTACTTGGAGTAGCATATTTAACGATGATGTTGACACATCATCAAATGTCAATTCATCCATCATGTGTTAAACTATATTATTTTGAAGGGTAAATACTAACTATAACTAGCTCTCAAATTGCTACTTGGAGCAACATATTTAACGATGATGTTGGTGAGCATAGGGGCATGTGCCCATCCTAGTTTAACTATTAATTATGGTTCAGTATAAATATTGAATACCTGATTATACTATTAAACATATCAAATTAGTTGTAGATATGTCTTATTAATGTGTCATGCCATAATTTGAAATACATAAATCCACCACCGGCCCATCGCCGCTGCCGATCTGCGTGAGCTTGCATTGATCTGCCACCGTAGTCCGCCCTAGGATCTACATTGGTTGAATTAGCAATAGGATGTCTTGCTCTTGCATTAATCACATTCAATCTCGCCCCTTGCTCTCCCATTTCACTGCTCATAATACGGATGTCTTGCTCTTGCATTAATCACATTCGATCTCGCCCCTTGCTCCTTTGACCTTGGATTAGGTTGGCAACACAACCGCCATGGCAGGATAAGGCATAAAGGACAAGTACGAGTACTAGGATGTCGGAGCCATCTGCAGGGGAGGTAGGCTAGATGCGGAGCATAGGTCATCGCGGTTGTTTTCACAGCCGAAGACGGACGATGGTTGATCAATAAGGTCGCAGAGCTGTTGACGACGACGAATGGAGGCTCCGCATTGTGTTCGCTGAAGCCGAACACCTTGAGCCGAGGACATTGAGTGAAGTCGATCCAATCCCTCTCCCCTGTTAGATGTCATCCATGATGTCCACGTGATAGCCATCGAGGAAGGTGTTGGCACTTCCTAAGTGCTCGTTTTATATATGAATATCACCCCTAATAAGAGCATAATTAACACTAATATAAACCATTTACCTATGATATTAGCTATATATTTGTATATGCATTGTTCTGGAGCTTTATTGTAGAAATAAGTTAAATTGACATAAATGAAGGCTTCATGGAGGATATGAGTCGAAGACAGAAGAAATGCGAAGAGAAAGCCCAATGTGCCGATTCGCACATCCTTGTGCCGATCGGCACATTGACACATCAGCGGAACAAAGGCAGCCCATGGTCCATTTCACAATTATAGAAGGTTATTTGCACGAGATATTTGAAGATATTTACTTGAAAGAGATTAAGGGCCTGTTCGTTTCCCCTATCTAATTTTTAGAGGGGTCAAATCAAAGAGAATTTTATCATTTTGGAGTACTAAATAAAGTCTAATCTCGAAACTAATTGCAGACCCCCTATCTAATTCACGAGACGAATCCAACGAGGATAATTATAGTGTTATTAGAAGATGTTTACTGTAGCATCACTGTAGCAAAACATAGATTAATTAGGATCATTAGATTCGTCTCGCAAATTAGAGGGGAGGTCGTGACATAGGTTTTGTTATTAAATTAATAAAATTACTACTAAATAGTAAGATTCTCTTTGATGTGACAGTATCTAAATTTTAGAGGGTGGAAACGAACGGGGCCTAAGAAAACTTCAAGACTCAAACGTGCAATATAGATGACAAAGAATAATAGACGAATGTATATTCCAAGATTTATTCACATGCAAGGAGCGCTGGGTGACATATTTATACCCAAGGAGCAAACTGATTACATAATAAATTACAGGAATGTATATGGTGTACATAAATGTCAAGAAGGGCAAATTGGTTTCCTTTGTGACAAAATGACCCCAAGCCTAAGACCTAGCTCAGAACCACCACGTGGCCCTCGCGAGCTAATCCTTGGTCGAGTTGGCTCATAGCCTTCGGTACATGCATGCTCCTCTCCTCGGGAAGAATCTTCATTTGGGACAATGACTACCTTTGTCTTTGCAATTCTCCACCGAGCCATTCCTTGCAAAACAAAACTAGCTAGGCAACACCTGCTAATAAGCCTTCGATTAGTGTTCAGTCGAGGGTAACGATTTAATTTATCAATCCCCAACAGTGAGAAAGGGAATTGAGTGCGATATGGAAGGGGAGTTAATTGGATGGGAGTAGGATGACTAGTTGAAAAAGATTAAAGCTCCACCACTCATTATTATGACGTATATGCCTCAATGCTCCTCTTGCAGATCCATGGAGCAAACAATGGAATAGAACTCTCTTAATAAATTCTCTCCAGTTTCCGCATGAGGACGGTTTGGGCTCGATGGCCGTGCCCGCCATGCCCGAGGTTGCCATGCGACGGCTGTGACCCATGGACGTGGTGTCGCGCATGGGCCGGGTCCGGCTCAGCTCGTCGTCGTTCAGAAGAAGAATCATGGATGCGCCGGCAACTGAAACATCATATGCTTGCCCTAGCTTCACTGCACCGGACGAATGTGCGCACTCGCTCGCGCCTGGATTGGCTGTTCGAAGGAGACGCGAACACGTCTTACTTCCACGCACATGCACACTTCAGGAAGCGAAAGAATTTCATTGCCAAACTGCAGGTTGATGGGCATATTGTGACATCAGAGGAGGAGAAGGAAAATGCAATCTGGCAATATTACAATAACCTGATTGGCACAGTACATGATCGCCAGGAGACCATCAGCTGGCAGACCTAGACTACCCGATCTCGGAGAATGAGGTTTGGGAGATAATAAAGACCCTTCATCCAGATAAGGCGCCCGAGCCGGACGGGTTCACTGGCCGTTTCTACAAAAGCTGCTGGAGCATTATCAAGCAAGAAGTCATGGCGGCGCTGGGGTCGATCCAAAGCGGGGACGTCAGAAAACTACACCTGCTTAACTCGGAATATATGGTGCTGATACCCAAAAAAGAAGACCCAACAGAGGTAGGCAATTACCGCCGCATCAGCCTAGTCCACAGCTTCGGGAAGATTATCCCAAAGATAATGGCAAACCGCCTTGCCCCAAAACTACAGTCAATGATTGCGCCTAATCAAAGTGCGTTCGTTCGGGGGCGCCGTATCCATGACAATTTTCTACTGGTGCATCATATGACGAGATTCTTCCATAACCAACGCAAGCCACAGATAATGATGAAATTGGATATCATCAAGGCATTTGATTCAGTCTCATGGGCTTTTATTCTTGAGGTCCTCACCCACCTAGGCTTCGGTTACACCTAGAGACGGCTGCTGTGTAATCTGCTGGCCACATCCTCCACAAGAATCCTTCTCAATGGACATCCAGGAGCGCCGATAAGGCATTGCCGGGGGCTGCGCCAGGGAGACCGTCTCTCCCCATGATTTTTATCATCACAATGGATGTCCTGAGCCGCCTAATCTCCGTGACAGGACAGAGGAACTTTCCCTGCTTCAACCATTGGCAGCGAGACCGCTCCAGCACCGGGCATCAATCTATGCGGATGATGTAGTTTTGTTCGCCACTCCAAGGGAGGAAGATCTGGGTCTTATCAAGGGACTCCTACAAAAAATTGGACATGCATCCGGATTACAAACGAACCTCCATAAATCTTCGATCATGCCCTTGCACTGTGATGAAAATCAGATCAACTCTGTCCGAAGCACCATGAATTGTCAAATCGCCTCCTTCCCTTGCAAGTACTTAGGTCTACCACTCTCGGTCAGGCGGCTAATTAACCAAAACAGACCTGCAATCGACCCTCGACAAGATCACGGATAAAATTCCGAGATGGAAGGCGTCCCTCCTTGACAAATCAAGAAGACTGATCCTTGTGAGGGCGGTCTTAACCACCATACCGATTTATCTCCTGATCGCTCTTGATGTTCCGATCTGGTTTGTTAAGGCGGTAGATAAATGCCGGCGGAGCTTCTTATGGCGAGGAAAAAAGGAATTACAAGGGGGCATTGTTCGGTGGCCTGGCAGCGAGTCACTCGGCCGCTGGAACTTGGAGGTCTCGGCGTGCATGATATTCAGGTCATGTCCTGGGCCCTTTGCATGTGATAGCTCTGGCTGGAAAAAACACAGCCTGACAGGCCTTGGAGCCTGCTGCAGGTGCATGTCCCGGAACAGGCAAGAAAGATGTTTCAAATATCAATAGTCTCCAGCCTAGGGGATGGAGGATCGACCTTGTTCTGGACCAACCGGTGGGTGCAAGGACAGGCCGTTGCCGACATTGCCCCGGTACTGATGCCTTTCGTCCGTGGAAGGGGATGGCGCAAACGCACTCTCAAGGATGCAGTCCTACAACACAGATGGGAAAAGGACCTTGTTGGAGGCCTCTCGGTTCTAGCAGCATGGCAACTGATCCAGCTCATCGGCGTGATCGAGCATGTAACGCTAGACCCGGCCCGAGCTGACACACATATATGGACTCCATCACAATCTGGATAGTTCACCTCCAAGTCGGCCTACGAGCGATTCTTCACCAGAAGCGCCAAGTTCGAGCCTCACACAAGAATCTAGAAATCATGGGCACCATTGAAAGCTAAACTGTTCAGCGTCCAAACGTTGTTGGACTGCCGATCGGTTGCAGCGTCGGGGACTCCCGCACCCGGAGACCTGCCCGTTTTGTGACTAGACACAGGAAACGATTGACCATCTGCTGGTGGAATGTGTGTTTGCTCGGGAGACATGGTTTCATGTTCTTCGGTGGATTGGGAAGGATAACCTAACGCCGCGGCTAACGGATGACTCCTTTCAACGATGGTAGAGGCGTACCGGCAGGCGGGCAGGGAAGGAACAACGGAAGGGAGTTAACTCGCTTGTCATTTTAACAGCGTGGACACGCTATATGGAAACACCACAACAGAGTTGTGTTTGATGCCTCGGCGCCCGGGATGCAGCTAGTGGTTCAAGAAGTGAAGCGGGAAGCGCAATGCTGGGTCCTAGTCGGGGCAAAGCAATTAGGGCGCATCTTGCAGCCAGCTTGATGAGCACAGACAGGGCATATAGGTTGTATCGCAAAGCTAAAAGGCGCGCCTGTAATCTAATGTAAATCCCGGCCAGGGTATAATTGGCTTGTCCGGATCGGCTATCTTCTTGCGGGTTCGAGAAAAAAATTAATTGGGTCATGTTTGGTTGGGTTTCAGTTTAGGTTACACTGTAAGAACTAGAGAACTGATTAAAAGGGGATTCAGGTTCATATATAGTTGGACACTTATTAGAAGGTAGTAGTATATCTTAGGAAGGAAAGCAAAGGTAGGCTCAGGAGATTATTGGTAGATGCTAAAGGGTAAAGGCGAAGGAGTAACGACGGCAGGCCAGCTCAGGTTGGACCGCCGGAGGAGTAATGACCGTCGGATTAAAGAGTGGAATGTGAAAAGTTGCTGCAGAGGTTTGGGTTGTTTGCCAATTCGGGTGAGAGCAGATGAACAGTAGCTCAAACAGAAAAGTAGAAGAACGGAGACGATGGTTTTGGTTTCCTACGAAACGACTACGCATTTGATTATTGTTTTGCAACCGTGGTTTTCAATTTGAAGTTTGGCATCAGTAGCATTTTCAACAAGAACCTGGAACGGAAAAAATTGCACGTTACGTGAAACTTTGAGCTCAAGGGATAAACTGGGGTGGGGACGCGTGGCGCGTAGTTACTGGGCGATCGATGGCAAATGAAATTAAGCAGCAGAGGTTTTCCCGCTTGTGGCAATGGCGAGTTGTTCCCGCAACAGGCCGCATCGGGCAAAATCCTCGACGAGAAGGATACGCAGCCTCATCAGTTCCAACTTGCAGAAGAGCCACTTTTCTCCCAGCCCTCCGTGTCCAGATCAACCAAGCCACCGCCGCCGGGCGAACCATCTTTCTTCCGGAACCAGGAGGAGCCGCCGCTTCTTCGATCGCCTGTTTCGAGGAGATCATATCCGGCCGGCTGTCGGGCCGAAGCGAAGATCGACTTCTCGAGGTTCGTCGTCTCAAGCCCTCCCTCCTGCCATTCTCAACTTCATCGTATACGTACTTGCTTTTTTATCTAACATAACAGTTGCATATCGCAAAGAGTTAAGGCTAGTTTGGCAATCCGGTTCTGGGTGCTGCCGGCGGTCCGCCGTGGAGCCGCTCCGCGCTCCCGGCAGGCAAGCCGTCGTCGATGGGGAAAGCACAGCACTGTCCATCTGTGTTTTGGGCTTTTGGGCCGGCCATACGACCAGATTGTGTTTTGGGCCGGCCATAGGAGCAGTCTATATCTTGGGCCGGCCCACGGAGCAGATTGTGTTTTGGGCCGGCCATAGGAGCAGTCTGTGTTTTGGGCCGACAAAGGAGCAGCTTTGCAGCCCAGTTGGGGAATTTCGGCCCCTCTGTCCGGCGTGCATCGTGGTTAAGCCCAGTTTGCATACTTTGCCTGATCTGTTCTTCAATTCGCTATTCCATGGCCCTGAATAAGAAGCTACTAATATGTATTGGTTGATCTAAAAAGACTAATTTGTATTATTGGTCTTTATTTATATAACACTGAAACACAACAACTCCAGCACTAGTACAATCCTGTCTTCAGTTTGCCAATGTAACATCCAACAAATGTCACAATCATCTTTTTACTGTTTGGAACTTCTGCATAACGAGATAGTAATAGTCATCTATATAGCAATTAGATCAACTATTAGTGCGGGTGTTTAGAACTACTAGAAAATAATTTTATCAGCTAACTAGTATCTCTAGTGATTCCAAACAGACCCCTGTAAGGAAGGGCATGTTGATTGCGGCATATTTGCTATAACAAAAGCTCAAACAATTTTACCCGTGGTAACCTCTTTCTATTTATCATTTCCTCTGCAGAAAAATGGAAAATTTTCTTCTTATTACTGCATTCACATTTCTTCTGCTACCATATGGCGGTGCAACTAGTGAATATTACTATCTCAAGTGTCTTGGCGGCAATTACACATTGAAAAGTCAGTATGGTAACAATCTAAAAATGGTAATATCCAAGATGGCAAGAAAACTCACCTCACCTTCATTGTTTGCCGCTGAGGCTGTATACGGGGTGGCCGCAGCTTATGGTCTCATGCAGTGTCGTGCAGACATAACGTTATCTGCCTGCATGAGATGCATTGCCCAAGCTTTGAAAGATGCACACGGTTTATGCAATTTGAGAACGGGTGCCATGGTGTACCGTGAGCTGTGCACCGTTGGCTTCTACAATCAGGAGCTTGTTTCTCTTCTTACAGATTCCTCTATGAACAAGATTGCTATCGTCCGTGAAAGCTCTGAAGTTGTTATTCAGAGCCACATATTTGATGATAATGCTGGTGATCTATCACATACTGTGACACAATTGGCAAGTATCACCTCAACACATTTTATCACAGGACGAAAGGAGGTTTTTACAGTGGACTATAGGACAACAATATACGCACTTGGGCAATGCTTGCCGAGCCTGTCAATATATGACTGTGGCCAATGCCTTGGTACTGTGACACATGAACTAGGTTCACTGCAGCTGACGGCTGGGAGGGCATCTAATTTGTGGTGCTCTTATCGTTTTGCATTGAACCATTTCTTTAATGGTGAACCAATGGTTACCCTTCGATCAGACATAACCCACAGTGAGTTTAACGGAGTTTAAACTGAATTTGTTTATAATACATTATGCATTTCATTTAGTAATAAATATGTTTGTAATGTCCATCACAATATGCAGGAACAGGAAAAGATACACCAGCAGCTCCTAAACACCACCATAAGACTCATATTTGGTTATGGGTTTTAGTGGCACTGAGCGTAGTTGTTACACTAATCCTAGTTTTGCTGCTCGTCTGTTGGTGGTGGAAGAAAAACCAAGCAGCAGGTATGGGAGCTATCAATTATAATCCCGTAGAGGACTTTTACAGTTAATACTCCATGAACCACTAAAAAGTTTGACATGCTGTAGATCATCCTTGTTTCATACTAAGTACACTGCCCACAAGTACTAATTCCCGTCCGTACTGTACAGGATGATTCGGAGAATTGCAGGCTGAAACTTGCTGTCCTACTGGTCAACTCCGAGCTTAATAAAGTCAATAGAAGTACTGCAACAAATGCCATGGCAAAAAGATCAGACAGAAGTGAAAACAAAATACTGAGCTGACGGATCAGGAGACAACAGACAAGGAAGACTTTACAATCCCAGAATAAGTGCCATGTTACATGGTTAAGTTATTTATGGGTCTGTTTGGTTCTACTCTCAACTAAATCTGACGGTGCCTAAGCATGCTGGGATACTTCGATTATGTGTTTGATTGTTATACAGGAATAGCACATGACTCGGGGCTTGTTCAGCATATCTCTGATTCGCTCTCTGGACAGGATTACTTCTAGGTGTTAGCGTGATTGTATTGTACTCTTGGAGTATCACGCCTGGCTGGCTCGAGGGCCTGTCATCCTAGTCGGCTCCCCACCTCACATATATGTACTCGTGTATGTTCTGTTGGATTTAATTGGGTTTGAACCATTTATATTTTCAATTAAATTAATAATATTTTGGGCTCGATTAATTCTAGGGAGTTACAAAAACAATCAATCTTGCATGGGAAGAAACAGTGTTGTTCATGACAATTGATGGCATCGAATGAGTCCTTGACTATTATTTGTAGTTGATGGTGTTTACTCACGCTGATCGTCAATAGACCTTGATAGGTGAGTGACCTGGTTTTTGGGAGCTCACAAGCTCAAGTAATTGTCGCAAGATCACTCATGTTGCAAATTATCACAATAGACCTTGAATATGCTGGAATTAAAAGATGCCGTAATATGCTTAAATTTCTAATAATCCAAAAACCTGATTGCACTACTAGGATTTGACCCTGCAATAGTGAGTGTTTTGGGCCAATAAAATCAGGCATTTTGGACGCGCTATTACGCATACGTTATTGCAGGGCCGGACGAGCAATGCGCCCGGAACCGCTCGCTATTGCAGGAAACCCAGCAATAGCGGGCAGCTGATGTCATGTTGCCCGCTATTGCATGGTACCACTGCAATATCAGGCAGCGTGATGTCACGCTGCCCGATATTGCTATGTGACCCTACAATAGTGGGCATGTGACATCACAATGCCTGATTTTGTTATGTTTTTTGCAATATCGTACACGATGATGTCACCTACCCGACATTGCTTGCTTAGACAGCAATTTGGGCCTATGAGATCATCATGTCCGATATTACCGGCAATTTTTCGAACTGATATAAATATTGCTAGTTATTTCATTTCCTAAACAAATTCAAATATATTTACAAAATAGGAAATATTTTTGCATTATATATACACAAGACCATAGAAGCAATTATTAAAGCATTATATATACACAAGACATAGTTTTCATCCATATTCCAATATCCCCATACACAAGTCATATTTCCAACACTATCACATACAAATTTCATCCATCAAAAGTCATCAAAACACAAAATAAAATTACAACTTATCCGGCCACTGCGGCTCTAGTGCCTTCAATCTCTTCTCCTCTCGCCTTGGTATTTTGCACAATTGCATCTTTGAGGTCCTTTTTACCGCAATAATGATAGAGGTCTTTATGCATTGCAACATTACTTACCAAATCAAAATTTTGGCCTCTTTCATTATAGAATTCACGAAGAGTGAAGCAAAGGAGCTTGGCTGCAATGAGCTCGAGTGTGCTTTCTTCTAAACAGGAACCTTGTTTTTATTAGTTCATAGCGTGCCCGCACAAATGAATTATGGAATTAATATATGTTTGTTAAGTAAAAAACAAATATAGTAATAATGTAATAAAAATCATAATACTTACATCTTTCCATTGGAGAGGTTCTTCCGTAGGGAATGTGATATATTTCCCTTCTTCGACGCTTATGTATTTGCACACGTAATAGCCACGAGTACACGGTTTCTAGGAGGCTATTTTGAACACTTCACAAAACAAAAGAAATTGTTAAGTTACATTACACAGAGACATTAATTGAATAAAAGAAATGGTCATGGTATTAGATAATAGTACTTGGGAATTTCGTTTTGTATCCAAGTGTGCTCCATTTGGGATGGGGGTTACCACCAAGCTAGAAGTAGTATTGATAGGCACTAATACAAAAAAAGAAAATAAACAATGAGCATAATAGAATATATAAAAATGATAGTTCATTGAATATTTAAAATTACCTATTTAGGATGTCCATGAAATTCTTGTACCTCTTTGAATCATAATTCAAAGAATCAAACATCCCAACTCACGCAAGTTTCGGATGTATCATGAAAGCAATCCAATGGTCGCTATAAAATATGTCATTGTGTTATTATCTAAGTGAAATAATCATTTGCACAAGAAGTAGCATGTTACGAAAACTTACTCAAAGTTGTATGGAGCCATAATGCATCGTCTCTCTCTCCATTCGTACATGCGTTTCCCAATATTGGTTGCTATACGTCTCCTTGCATTCTTAACCACTTGGATGTGTACTTGTTGCCTTTTGGTCCTGGCAAACTTCTTTTCGACCAATAGGGGATGATTATCGGTAATCTTAGGATTCATCGCGCTTTGGCTAATGGTGGTTGGGTTTAGATAGCCGACTTCCTTTGCGGTACCAGAGTGATGACACATTCCGAGTGATAAAAAATGGTAGTCGGATGTACTCATGTGTCATTCACTTGCATATAAATAATCAAGGTTGAAAACACTTACATGCACTAGACGATAATGAGGGTGGCATCCATGCGTTGAAGCCGATATAGGGCATGCATGGATCTCCTCAAATGGCACATTTAATTCAAAATCTGCTTCGTGTCCAAAAATCTCTCCGGGGACCCTTGCCGCAATGACTTGAACACCTTTGCTACATGCATTTAAGTACCATGGATGAAAGTACTTAAATATCGATGGCTTCTTTTTCAAAGCATTTGTCGGCGGGAGTGGCATGCCATGCTTAAAGTTAGGAAAATCGTCTGTGTGAGATCCCAACTTCCTTCCGGGATGTCGGGGGTAGAACAGGAACATGTGGGACCAGCTTCTTGTTCTGATACTTGTATGATGACACCACACCTTTATGCCATGTTTCGGCTGCATGCCAAGTCGTTAATATATCGATAACTATAGTTGTGAATTCAAAAGTACTACAAAATGTACTTACTTATTTCTACGCTAGATAACTCCTTCCTTGGAGGTGGAGGTGGAACATGCTGGATCAAAGGTTCACTATTATTAGGCGGAGTGGACGAGCTTCGAATCGCCCTAGCCCCTTTGTCATGTGGTGTCGGCTGGAGCCGGGGTGGATGTTGTTCGTAGGAGAGAAGCCTCTTTCTAACATCCGGATGAGGAGGGATGGAGAAGCCATGTTCAAGAGCGATCTGGTCCTCATGCATCAAAGAAGGCCCAGGTGAAGGTTGTGGCTCAAAAGACATCTCACGGTCAACCACTTCTTCTTGAGTAGGAGGATGCTTGAGGTGCACGCGAGGATTGCTGTGACACCCCGGTGTCACGAACGTCTCAACTAAAAATTCTACAATTACCTAATGACTCTGTAGAACCCCAATATAAAAATTTTGGACACATGCATAGTGATTTGAATTGCAAATTCAAATAAATTAATGTTGGGTTGAACTACAAGTCAAAATTTACCTATAACAATTGCCCCTGGCAAAAATATATGATGTAGAAGAAGTCAAAATAAAAATTTGGGAACAAGTCCCATGTCATTTGGATAACCAGAGCTCCCTACAAAAATCCAACAATCTTAAGTTTTACCCTTATTTGGAGATTTATCAAAATTAATCCAGAAGGACTTTTGACCCAAACTCTTCGTGCATGTCTCTTCCAGGTGATGAACTATACACTAGTATTTTGTTTTGGAATTTTAGGGCACAGGAAGTATTTTATTTAAGTCTCTACATTTGCAAGAAAGCCACAGTTTGGAAATTCGAAAATATGCTTAGCATATTCTGCGGGACCCACTCGTCAGCGCCTTCTCCCATCTCTGGTCTCTCCCAACCGGCCGACCAGGGCAGGAGCCCAATGCCACCTGCCGTGTACGTGGCCGTTTTCCTCTGAGCTTGCCTCCACCCGGCGCACCACAAGCCCAGCCTCCTCTCCCACTGCGCTCCTCCCTCTCTCTGCTCTTCCCCAAGCAGCACAAGCGCAACAGAGAGCAGCAGCAGCAAACAGAGCCGAGCTCCCCATTGCCACACCTCCTGGGCTCGTGCTGCCCGACCTCATCGCTGCACCCCAGCTCTAACCAAGCCCACAGACGGATGCGCACGAACCCGCTGAAGCTTTAGGACCAAACCTCATCCGAAACCGTCAAGCGAGCGCGACGAATCGAAGATTTTTCTCCAAAACACCATTACCGGCCACCACCGACCTCGTCGCCAAATTCGCGAAACCCGGTGAGTCCCATCGCCCGATTCTTGTCCAAGGATGTGCGTGCAGCTATCCTGCATCCCTCTGACCCTTTTCCCCTTTATTTCCCACACCGAGCAGGCCGGAAATCATGTTTTCCCGGCAACAGTGCGTCGACGTGTCCCTGCCCGCCGACGACAGCATCAACCGTCGAGTCCCCGGTCCAATGGAGCTGATGACGGTGTTCTAAAAGCTCCAGTGAAGCTCCACGACCAAGAGCCCAAAACTTTTGTCAACCAAGGCGAGCTCCCGACGCCGCCGAAGCTCCTCCGTCCACCATTAACGCCGACGAACTATTTCCGGTGAGCTCCCCACCTCGGTGACCTCACCAGTGTGTTTCCCTCGTCGAGGTGGACCTCTGGGGCAAGTCACCGGCCAACTTGGCCCATCCCCGGCCATTTTCCCCACCAAACCCGGCCACCAGATCCGCCATGGACGTCGTCCTGTGCAAAAACCGTCGGGTGGCAGTTTCGTAATTTCTGCGAAGTCCGTTTTAGACGAATGGCAAACATGTAAATACTGCAGAACTTTGAATAAACTTAAAAAATTCATAACTTGAGTTATAGAACTCCAAATCGAGTGAGACCAATTTTGTTGGATTCCTTACAACAAGTACTATTTATTGGTGCTGATAAAACTCATTTTTGCTGCATAGGTTTTCCAGAATAATTATAAGTTTGTAAATCCTATTTAATTAATATCTTCTTATCTAAAAATGCAAATGATGCAAACTAAAATGTTTCGGAATCCTCTGGACATGCTCTTTATTATGGTGCATCATATTCATCACGTCTGTGCATGTATAACACTGTATGCTTAATTCTTTGTTTAGCATGTTTATTTTCTAATAATTAATTTATGCATCAAATAAATATTCTACCAAAGCAAAAATGTCACTAATAGCAGGTAGTATCACCATGTTTTAGGATGTGTTCATATCTGCAACCAATAATTTCCTAGGGAATTTTTGTTAGTAGATACCGCTGTTTTTATTTTTAAAGTAAATCCTCTCGACATAAAATGATGAAACTTGTTTATTAGTCTGTTATCTCTTGCATGTATCACCTGCATAATGCATTGGTACAGAACCTTTGCAAATGTGATCATGTCATTTAAATGCCTTTAATTATTATGTTTAAGTACTTCATTATTACATGTGATAATGAAGGGATACTTTAAAATAAAATTATATTTAAGCATATGTCTTCAAGAACCATCTTACGTAACATATCAATTCTGTTTTTGAATGTATCATTCATACATCGACATCATCCATATTGTTTGCATGTCTTTGCATTCATCAATGTTGACATCTCGTTAATTTAGGAAACGTTGAAGTGCCGGTTGAGGATCTTCGAAGGATATCTCTCTCAATCAAGACCCGGCACTCGAAGACCCTAACTCTGTTGTAGTAGCTCCGAGGCAAGCCCCGGTGCATCCTCCCAGTTTTAAAGTTTTTATTTTCAGTACCACAATTGCTAGACTGTCTAGAATGTATTGTGCATTAAGTCTAGGTATTTGGCTGAAAATCCACTTGCATTGTCCCCGGATAAATCCTATGTAGATGTTATACTTGGTACGGTTAGCCTACTAGAATAATTGCTATGCTTAATTCTAGAATCAACGGTACACAAGGTCAATTACTCAAATGTTAATAGAACAAGTTGTTAATCACATGCTTAAGTAAATGGAACCGAGCGAGTCTGTTTTGGAAAGAGCGAAGGCAAGGGCCTGGATAGGGCTTGTCTCGCAAGGTGGCAGACCGTTCGTGTAAACAACTAAAAGTTGAGACGTGGACGGGCCGATAGAGGAAAGGGCAAGCACATGTGCCTTGCGAGGGCATGGTTTGCAAGGTTGTAGCCCCGTACGTGTCGGTTGAGGACCGTATCGTTGTTGGCCCCTTCGGACAAGTTTTGAAGCTGTACCGAGTACATGCTAGTTTTATTGGGGACTAGTAAGCTTATGTAGCACTTGGATGTTGTACTATGGAAGATAACCCTGGTCTTCGGTCGTTGTGCCCGCGCAAGGAGTGGGTAGTAGGCTCACGACGTTACCGATGAGCTGCTGGCCACTTTGAAGATCCGGTACCCTTCCCGCTTGAATGACACCTTTGTGAAAGGCTGAGATACGTGTTCTTAAATGATGCGTATGTCGTGTGCTTCGGGTTTTTCCCAGCTGGTGTAAAATTGATACGTATCACTGTCCCTCGCAGTAATGAGTATCCGCTTGTTCACCGAGTCACATCGTAGATATAACTTGAATTTAAATTCTAAATGCTAATGGTACTTGCTCGGTTATTGTTGTTGATGAGGTTACTTTGATATATATTCATGCTACTCTTGTATTTATGTTTCTCTTGCATGATTACTGAATTTATTTATCTAATATTAAACTTGGCAATAATATTGAAAGTAAGGATCCACTTGCTTAGTCGCTGTTTTATATCCTGAAAATCAGTACACTCCTCCGAGCCTTGCATGTCTAGGAGTCGGTTTTGTGAACCATTTGACGGGTCGGTCTTGTTGAGCTTTAGTTGCTCGGGCTTTGTGCCTATGTTGTTTTTCAGGTGATACGAGATGATGCATATGAGTTGCTCTGTTGGTGTACTGCCCTGGGACTTGCAGATCCCGGAGGGCTGGTCTTCCCACTGGGAAGCCTAGCCTTGCCGCTGCTTGTGTTTGGCTACGTGATTATCCGTATGGGCTCGGATTAATCACCCCCGCATGTATCGTCGAGATGTATATTTGTTAGACGTTAATTATCGCTTCCGCTTCCGCATTTTCAGAACTGAACTTGTTTAATTTCCGCTGCACTAAACTCTGGTGTAAAATGATGTTATTTTCCGCTATGTCATATTTGAACTCCGTCGGTTGTTGTATTATCTTGTGTCTGCTTAAACAGCACCTCGGGATCTTCGATCCGTGGGTCGGTCTGTCTCAGCTGGTACCGAGCCTGGTCCGGGATAATACAACAATTATGACATATTTTTGAAAACTACGGCGTAAATACGGTGAGGAATACGTTAGAATATGCCCAAGTATATATAAGGATGTTAGAGTTGGTGGCAATGCTAACCCTGGGTTATGTTTGTTTAAATACTTGCATCTACGGCTGTGGCTCAGGTATGTTTGCAATTTAAATTAGCGGTCCGTGCCCGCGGACGGAGAATACGGGACACTTGTTGGCTCGTGGCTTACCACGAGGCGATCCTTTCCATGGGTCGTTACTAGTAGAACTGTTCTTCTTTTCATAGTTTCTTTTGAATTTGATGTACTGTTTCTGAAATGAATCTTCTGCAGGTACATAACTACGTTAGTTAAGTGTGTGTCGACAATTTAGACTGACTTTACGTGATTGAGTGCGGGTCGCCACCCAAAGTTCGTACACCGTTGAGACGGTGAAACTATTTCCTTTCGTTTGGTGAGGAACGGTTAGGTTAAATAATAAACTTGCATCATGGCATGGCATACAAATAACCTAAGTTAAAATTTGCCTTGTCCCCTTTTCAATCTTCTGATGGTTTTGTGTATGTTTTAAATAACCAAGGTGTTAAATTATTGACTTAAGGAAAAATCTAGAGCTTAATCTTGGAATCGGTAACGAATCTGTCCTGATCCTTTAAAAATTCATAACTCCTGTCCTAAATGTTGTCAAACCGTAGTATCATACTCTCTGAAAAGGTTTCTAAATTATCTACAAGTTTCATATTCAAACCTTCTCCATTTGAGCCTTCGAAAGTCTCCGAATATGTCAAACGAGCTAGACAGTTCATGCTGTCCTTTTGCAAGCATGTGCGACATTGAGGCTGAATGAAAAATTCATATCTATTTGACCCTTTTGAATTTTTAGGCATACAAATACTTTCTGGAAAGTCTTGGAAGTCCCACTGATTTCACAACTCTTGCCAAAGCTCAACCATGTTGAGAAGTGCCTCAAATTCGAAACCTTTGAAGTCTGTTCCCTGAAACCCAGATTCTTACTCCTGTTGGTAAATAATTCATATCTTTCGTTCTAGATGGTGAAAAATTTCACATGAGTAACCGTTGGAAAGATATTTGATCCATCTACAACTTTCGTATGATGAGGTTCCCATGATTTTGCTTGGAAGTTGGCCAAATCTGTCAATGGATCATGACCAGTTTTCTGTCCAGACAGAATCCTCACAGATTTGGTGCCTCATCGTATAAAATTCATAACTTTAGATTTACACATCATCTTGAGGCAAATAAGTACTTGTTGGAAAGGTTAGAAAGTCTACTTTCTTTTACAACTCAATTGCAATCCTGATTCCTCTTGTACTGCTCTCAGAAAGTAAAACATTAAGGACGGTCCCGACAGATTTTCCTGGGATCATGCGTCCCCATGGATAATTCATATCTCACAATTTATTCATGTGATTGAGGTGATCGGGTACATTCTGGAAAGCTTATGAAGTCCTCTATAATGTGGTGCTAACCATAATATATGAGTAGCCTCTGAAATTTCCAGAAAGTGCATTTTTCCGACTGCTGTCTAGTGAAGACGCAGTCTGTTCAGATTGTCATGTAGCAAATAGGTTGAATCCTTGTTGGCTCAAAATTTTCCAAGGTATTCATTGCACCTTATCATGATGTGAACTCTAAACCTGAGGCAAATGCATCTCCATTTGTGCGGGAAAGAGTGGTATTTTGATACCAATTACCGCAAATGACAGAAAGTACCCTATGTCAACTAACCTTGTGTTCACTTTCCAAGTGCAATGGAAACACATGTTGGCTTATTTTCTTTGGAGCGATTCTGAATTTTAATGTTCTTGTACATTAATTCCTTCAAGAATTTTTATCCTTGTCTATGGGATAAGGAAACTAATGTACAACGTTCATTCTTTTCAGCATGGTGAACACTCGTCGAGGTGAAGCTGAAAGTTCCCAGCAAGGAGGACGTCGCAATGAACCTCCACCACCACCGCCACCTTCGTTGGCGCAAGTGCTTGCATCATTGCTAGAATCCCGACAGGAGGACACTGAGCTCCTCCGACAGATAGCACAAAATGCTAATCGTGCTGGTGGACGCCGTGATGATCAGCCACGGCAAAGCACTTATCAGGATTTCAACTCCACCAAGCCACCAGAATTCGAGTATGCTAAGGAACCTCTAGATGCTGACCATTTCCTCCGTATCTTGGAGTCGAAGTTTGGTTTGCTCAATTGCACCAATGCTCAGAAGCCATTGTTCGCCGCACAGCAGTTGCAAGGATCCGCCGGTGCTTGGTGGGCAAATTACTTGGCCTCGCTACCCGAAGGTCATGTTGTTCGGTGGGATGAGTTCAAGACTGCTTTCCGCTCTCACTTTATCCCCGCTGGACTTATGGAGCGCAAGTTGCGCGAATTTGAAGATTTGAAACAAGGAGGGAGGACTGTTCTTGAGTACTCCCGAGAGATTCAATCACTTAGCACAGTATGCTCCTCACCACACTGATACAGAAGAGAAGAAACGTGCTGCTTTTAGAAGGGGCATGAATCCTGTGCTCAAAGAGAAGCTAACCTGGCAGAGTATCTGGGACACTGAATGATCTGATAAATGCTGCCATCATTCAGGAAGACGCTCAGCGAGAAGTTGAAGCGGATGAGCGCAAGAGAAAGGCTCTAAAGGCTCCCACGGGTGGTGCACAGTCTGGTCCTCCACCAAAATACCGGCTTGTGTACACTTCGCCTAGTGGGCAACGTTTCCGGGCTGCACCACAGCAGCAATTCTATCGTCCGCCGCAGCAACCTTATGGCCATCCACCTCAGCAAGGCAATGCTCCACCTCCTCAGCAGCAGCAGTATGCACCACGAGGACCTCAGCAGCAGCAAAATCAGAATGCACGCTCTGCACAGCCTTCTGGACAGTACAACCCACATCCATGCTTCAATTGTGGCCGAAATGGTCATTTTGCTAAGGATTGTACTTATCCCCGAAGTGAAGCTGGAAGGCAAGCACGTGAGAGAGCTGCAAATCAGCAGCGTGGGCAAGCTAATAGGTCCGGACGTGTTAACTTCACCAACCTTGAAGACATTCCACGGGGTGAACCAGTTCTGGCGGAGTACGTTCTTCTTAAATCAATGCCCAATTGTCATTTTATTCGATTCTGGAGCGTCTCATAATTTTGTTAGCAAGTCCTGCATACAGACTCATAAGTTGCTCACCCACACTGTTAGCACGCCATATGTTATCCAATCTCCTGGTGGAAAAATTATTGCTAATCAAGTTTTGAGTAGAGCACCCTTAGAATTGAACCGAAAAATTTATCCTACCACCTTTATCATGCTAGAACAACAAGGGATAGATTTTATTTTGGGCATGCAATGGATGACAATTCATAAGGCTATGCTAGACATTGCACCTCGTATCGTCCATTTAAATTCCCCACTTTATGGACTTGATTCCATTCTTTTGCACCTATCTCCAAAAACTACCATTGTTGTCCATCATTTGGAGGAAAAATCTATGGGTGATATCTCGATTGTCTGTGAGTTCCAAGATGTTTTTCCCGATGACCTACCTGGTTTACCTCCTAACCGGGATGTTGAATTCAAAATTGAGTTACAACCGGGAACATCTCCGAGTCTCTCGTCAACCGTACAAGATGGCACCAAATGAATTGGCAGAACTGAAAATCCAACTGAAGGAATTATTGGATAAAGGGTACATACGCCCAAGTTCATCACCTTGGGGTTGTCCTGCCATGTTTGTGAAGAAAAAGGACAAAAGTTTGCGCCTTGTTGTTGATTATCGACCGCTGAATGAAGTCACCATCAAAAATAAGTATCCATTGCCACGCATTGACATTCTCTTTGATCAGCTGATTGGTGCCAAGGTCTTTTCAAAAATTGACCTCCGCTCAGGCTACCATCGGATAAAAATCAGAGAAGAAGATATTCCAAAGACCGCATTCTGCACAAGATACGGGCTTTATGAATATTTGGTGATGTCCTTTGGATTGACCAATGCCCCGGCATATTTCATGTACTTGATGAATTCAGTATTCATGCCGGAGTTAGACAAGTTTGTTGTCGTTTTCATCGATGACATTCTTGTTTATTCCAAGTCCAAACAAGAGCACGCTGAACATCTCCGTATCGTGTTGCAACGATTGCGTGATCACAAGCTTTACGCTAAATTCAGCAAGTGTGAATTTTGGTTGGAACAAGTACCATTCCTTGGTCATGTGGTTTCAGCCGAGGGTATCTCGATTGACCCTGGAAAAGTTCAAGATGTGCTAAATTGGAAGCCACCTAAAACCGTCTCTCGGGTCCGCAGTTTTCTTGGACTAGCTGGATATTATCGACGATTCATTCCTAATTTTTCTCGGTTGGCAAAACCTATCACCAAGCTTCTACAAAATAATGTGAAGTTTGATTGGAACCAACGAGTGTGAGGAGGCTTTTCAGAATTTGAAGAAGTTACTAACCACCGCTCCCGTTTTGGCTCAACCCGATATCACAAAATCTTTTGACGTGTATTGTGATGCTTCGGAACGGGACTTGGTTGTGTGCTAATGCAAGAAGGCCGTGTCATTGCTTATGCATCTCGGCAATTGCGCAAGCATGAAGAGCACTACCCAACTCATGATTTGGAGTTAGCCGCAGTGGTTCTTGCACTGAAAATATGGCGGCACTATTTGTTGGGAAATCTTGTGCACATTTACACAGACCATAAGAGCCTCAAGTATATCTTCACACAATCTGATTTGAATATGCGACAACGTAGATGGCTTGAGCTAATTAAGGATTATGAGTTGGAAATTCATTATCACCCCGGTAAAGCCAATGTTGTAGCCGATGCATTGAGCCGAAAAGTGCATTGCAATAACCTGAATTTGGAATTTGAGAACAGCAGAAAGGATGTCCCTTCCGATGAATCAAGTGTTCATATTTCACCGGTTGCAGCCATACACAATTTGGCTATCCATTCTACCATCCGAGATGAAGTGATCGCCACTCGAGAAAGATGATCCGGGCATGGCACACATTCGGCAGAAAATTAAGGATGGCAAAGCTGCTTGTTTTCAGCAAGATACCAACGGTGTTCTATGGTTCAATAACCGTTTGGTAGTCCCTAAAAATTTTGAGCTACGTCGTAAAATTTTGGATGAAGCTCATCAATCCAAATATTCAGTTCACCCAGGTAGCAACAAGATGTACCAAGGGTTGAAAGAAAATTTTTGGTGGACTAGGATGAAGCGGGAAGTCGCACGTTATGTCGCGGAATGTGACACGTGTCAACGCATTAAGGCTGATCATTTGAAGAAAGCCGGATTGCTACAACCATTAAGCATTCCCGAGTGGAAATGGGACGACATCGGTATGGATTTTATTGTTGGTCTCCCTCGCACCTCTCGGAAGCATGACTCCATTTGGGTCGTTGTTGATCGGCTTACAAAATCAGCCCACTTTATACCGGTCAACACTTGCTTTTCCGTTCGCCAATATGCTGAGCTATATATCTCCAGAATATTGTGCTTGCATGGTGTACCGAAGACGATAATTTCAGATCGTGGTTCCCAATTTGTGGCACGATTTTGGGAACAACTACATGCATCCTTGGGCACCAAGTTAATTCGCAGTTCAGCTTATCACCCTGCCACCGATGGACAAACTGAGCGTGTGAACCAAATATTGGAAGACATGCTTAGGGCCTGTGTTTTGACACATGGTGGTAGTTGGGATGACCACTTGCCTCTCGCTGAATTTTCATATAACAACAGTTATCAAGAGAGCGCAGGAATGTCTCCGTTTGAGGCATTATATGGTCGCAGCTGTAGAACTCCACTCAATTGGTCTGAACCTGGAGAGAGAGTTACCTTTGGACCTGATCTGGTGCAGCAAGCCGAAGAGAAAGTTTGGATTATTCGAGCAAATTTGAGAGCTGCAAAAGAACGACAAGAAATGTATGCGAATAAAAGACGACGACCCCTTGCTTTTGAAAAGGGTGACCATGTCTACCTTCGGGTATCACCTATGAAAGGTATACAGCGGTTTGGAGTCAAAGGAAAGTTAGCTCCCCGCTATATCGGTCCATTCAAGATAATTGAGAAATGTGGACCGGTAGCATACAAGTTGGAATTGCCGACCAATCTATCGGGTGTGCATGACATCTTTCACGTGTCCCAACTGAAGAAATGTCTCAAGCCACCAGTGGACGTTGTCTTGGAAGATTATTCCCGCTTGCAACCTGACCTAACCTATTACGAGCACCCGGTGAAAGTATTGGATGAAAAGGAACGGGTCACTCGGAAGCGAGCAATCAAGTTTTATAAAGTCCAATGGAATAATCATTCCGAAGATGAAGCAACCTGGGAATCAGCAGAATTCTTACGTACTCATTATCCAGGATTTTTGCATCAACTCTCAGGTATGACACGTCAACCTTCCTCTAGTCCGACGCTAATCTCGGGACGAGATTTCCTTAAGGAGGGAGGGCTGTGACACCCCGGTGTCACGAACGTCTCAACTAAAAATTCTACAATTACCTAATGACTCTGTAGAACCCCAATATAAAAATTTTGGTCACATGCATAGTGATTTGAATTGCAAATTCAAATAAATTAATGTTGGGTTGAACTACAAGTCAAAATTTACCTATAACAATTGCCCCTGGCAAAAATATATGATGTAGAAGAAGTCAAAATAAAAATTTGGGAACAAGTCCCATGTCATTTGGATAACCAGAGCTCCCTACAAAAATCCAACAATCTTAAGTTTTACCCTTATTTGGAGATTTATCAAAATTAATCCAGAAGGACTTTTGACCCAAACTCTTCGTGCATGTCTCTTCCAGGTGATGAACTATACACTAGTATTTTGTTTTGGAATTTTAGGGCACAGGAAGTATTTTATTTAAGTCTCTACATTTGCAAGAAAGCCACAGTTTGGAAATTCGAAAATATGCTTAGCATATTCTGCGGGACCCACTCGTCAGCGCCTTCTCCCATCTCTGGTCTCTCCCAACCGGCCGACCAGGGCAGGAGCCCAATGCCACCTGCCGTGTACGTGGCCGTTTTCCTCTGAGCTTGCCTCCACCCGGCGCACCACAAGCCCAGCCTCCTCTCCCACTGCGCTCCTCCCTCTCTCTGCTCTTCCCCAAGCAGCACAAGCGCAACAGAGAGCAGCAGCAGCAAACAGAGCCGAGCTCCCCATTGCCACACCTCCTGGGCTCGTGCTGCCCGACCTCATCGCTGCACCCCAGCTCTAACCAAGCCCACAGACGGATGCGCACGAACCCGCTGAAGCTTTAGGACCAAACCTCATCCGAAACCGTCAAGCGAGCGCGACGAATCGAAGATTTTTCTCCAAAACACCATTACCGGCCACCACCGACCTCTCGCCAAATTCGCGAAACCCGGTGAGTCCCATCGCCCGATTCTTGTCCAAGGATGTGCGTGCAGCTATCCTGCATCCCTCTGACCCTTTTCCCCTTTATTTCCCACACCGAGCAGGCCGGAAATCATGTTTTCCCGGCAACAGTGCGTCGACGTGTCCCTGCCCGCCGACGACAGCATCAACCGTCGAGTCCCCGGTCCAATGGAGCTGATGACGGTGTTCTAAAAGCTCCAGTGAAGCTCCACGACCAAGAGCCCAAAACTTTTGTCAACCAAGGCGAGCTCCCGACGCCGCCGAAGCTCCTCCGTCCACCATTAACGCCGACGAACTATTTCCGGTGAGCTCCCCACCTCGGTGACCTCACCAGTGTGTTTCCCTCGTCGAGGTGGACCTCTGGGGCAAGTCACCGGCCAACTTGGCCCATCCCCGGCCATTTTCCCCACCAAACCCGGCCACCAGATCCGCCATGGACGTCGTCCTGTGCAAAAACCGTCGGGTGGCAGTTTCGTAATTTCTGCGAAGTCCGTTTTAGACGAATGGCAAACATGTAAATACTGCAGAACTTTGAATAAACTTAAAAAATTCATAACTTGAGTTATAGAACTCCAAATCGAGTGAGACCAATTTTGTTGGATTCCTTACAACAAGTACTATTTATTGGTGCTGATAAAACTCATTTTTGCTGCATAGGTTTTCCAGAATAATTATAAGTTTGTAAATCCTATTTAATTAATATCTTCTTATCTAAAAATGCAAATGATGCAAACTAAAATGTTTCGGAATCCTCTGGACATGCTCTTTATTATGGTGCATCATATTCATCACGTCTGTGCATGTATAACACTGTATGCTTAATTCTTTGTTTAGCATGTTTATTTTCTAATAATTAATTTATGCATCAAATAAATATTCTACCAAAGCAAAAATGTCACTAATAGCAGGTAGTATCACCATGTTTTAGGATGTGTTCATATCTGCAACCAATAATTTCCTAGGGAATTTTTGTTAGTAGATACCGCTGTTTTTATTTTTAAAGTAAATCCTCTCGACATAAAATGATGAAACTTGTTTATTAGTCTGTTATCTCTTGCATGTATCACCTGCATAATGCATTGGTACAGAACCTTTGCAAATGTGATCATGTCATTTAAATGCCTTTAATTATTATGTTTAAGTACTTCATTATTACATGTGATAATGAAGGGATACTTTAAAATAAAATTATATTTAAGCATATGTCTTCAAGAACCATCTTACGTAACATATCAATTCTGTTTTTGAATGTATCATTCATACATCGACATCATCCATATTGTTTGCATGTCTTTGCATTCATCAATGTTGACATCTCGTTAATTTAGGAAACGTTGAAGTGCTTGGTTGAGGATCTTCGAAGGATATCTCTCTCAATCAAGACCCGGCACCCGAAGACCCTAACTCTGTTGTAGTAGCTCCGGGCAAGCCCCGGTGCATCCTCCCAGTTTTAAAGTTTTTATTTTCAGTACCACAATTGCTAGACTGTCTAGAATGTATTGTGCATTAAGTCTAGGTATTTGGCTGAAAATCCACTTGCATTGTCCCCAGATAAATCCTATGTAGATGTTATACTGGTACAGTTAGCCTACTAGAATAATTGCTATGCTTAATTCTAGAATCAACGGTACACAAGGTCAATTACTCAAATGTTAATAGAACAAGTTGTTAATCACATGCTTAAGTAAATGGAACCGAACGAGTCTGTTTTGGAAAGAGCGAAGGCAAGGGCCTGGATAGGGCTTGTCTCGCAAGGTGGCAGACCGTTCGTGTAAACAACTAAAAGTTGAGACGTGGACGGGCCAGTAGAGGAAAGGGCAAGCACATGTGCCTTGCGAGGGCATGGTTTGCAAGGTTGTAGCCCCGTCCGTGTCGGTTGAGGACCGTATCGTTGTTGGCCCCTTCGGACAAGTTTTGAAGCTGTACTGAGTACATGCTAGTTTTATTGGGGACTAGTAAGCTTATGTAGCACTCGGATGTTGTACTATGGAAGATAACCCTGGTCTTCGGTCGTTGTGCCCGCGCAAGGAGTGGGTAGTAGGCTCACGACGTTACCGATGAGCTGCTGGCCACTTTGAAGATCCGGTACCCTTCCCGCTTGAATGACACCTTTGTGAAAGGCTGAGATACGTGTTCTTAAATGATGCGTATGTCGTGTGCTTCGGGTTTTTCCCAGCTGGTGTAAAATTGATACGTATCACCGTCCCTCGCAGTAATGAGTATCCGCTTGTTCACCGAGTCACATCGTAGATATAACTTGAATTTAAATTCTAAATGCTAATGGTACTTGCTCGGTTATTGTTGTTGATGAGGTTACTTTGATATATATTCATGCTACTCTTGTATTTATGTTTCTCTTGCATGATTACTGAATTTATTTATCTAATATTAAACTTGGCAATAATATTGAAAGTAAGGATCCACTCGCTTAGTCGCTGTTTTATATCCTGAAAATCAGTACACTCCTCTCGAGCCTTGCATGTCTAGGAGTCGGTTTTGTGAACCATTTGACGGGTCGGTCTTGTTGAGCTTTAGTTGCTCGAGGCTTTGTGCCTATGTTGTTTTTCAGGTGATACGAGATGATGCATATGAGTTGCTCGTTGGTGTACTTGCCTCGGGACTTGCAGATCCCGGAGGGCTGGTCTTCCCACCGGGAAGCCTAGCCTTGCCGCTGCTTGTGTTTGGCTACGTGATTATCCGTATGGGCTCGGATTAATCACCCCCGCATGTATCGTCGAGATGTATATTTGTTAGACGTTAATTATCGCTTCCGCTTCCGCATTTTCAGAACTGAACTTGTTTAATTTCCGCTGCACTAAACTCGGTGTAAAATGATGTTATTTTCCGCTATGTCATATTTGAACTCCGTCGGTTGTTGTATTATCTTGTGTCCGCTTAAACAGCACCTCGGGATCTTCGATCCGTGGGTCGGTCTGTCTCAATTGCGTCTGTATAAACAACGATCTCACGTCGAGGCCAAAGAATGATATGATTAATCGCATCCTCAAGTGTCTCAATACCATCATCCGCCTCGGGATAGTCAAGATCACAAGCAAGATAGTTGTCCACAACCTTGATTACTTTGACTCTAGCACGAGTCCTAGGGAATTTGTACATCGTTAAATGTATGTCTAGGGACCGCAATGCTCTCCACTACCTTGACGAGTGTCTTCCCTCTCTTGCCGAGCGTCATGTGTAGCGAGGAAGGTGTATTCTCCGTGATGTCATGCACCGGGTTCCTGGTGGCATCGAGCGCAAAGCCATGACTACTTGGAGGCCGAGTTTGGGGGCGTGGGTTGTCAATGCTTGAGTTGAAGATCCGGTACCACAACATGTTGGATGACAGCTTGAGGATTATTCTTTACGAATTCATATTAGTTTTTTACCCACCAATCATGATTGATACCATGTTGCTTGCGTGGCCCACACCGACTACATTCTTCACTTGTGCCCGACGATGACGTTTCTTTCAGCCTTGCCAATGACGAGACCCCTCTTCTACGACCTCGATATTCATCCGTCCCGATGGCAGCGAGTCATCTATCCATACTCCTCCATTTCTTCACTTTAGCCTTGTAGCCTCATGGTTCCGGATTAGGACACAACTTGTTCTTTTTACTCAAGCTTTGGAAAATCTCGCTCTTCTTTTTGGCATCATCGGAGGAGACTTTATCGTTCAACGAGTTCCAATCATTAGGAGTCATAGAATCGTATTCTAGAACGATGTGAGACCCTTCTCCACAAACTTCGTATTGAGGGTTGTCCTGAATGTCCTTAGGCACCTCCCATGGTTTTTAAAGTAGCATTTTTGGCCCATTTGACTTCTGGTGGGAAAATATAGGTTTTACGCAAGCTCTCCCACAACGTATCCTTTTCACTTGTTGACACGACAAGCCAATTGTCATACTTAATGTTGATTGTATTTCGAACTAAGATACCATAATCATTGCGCCAAGTCGTGTGGACGCCTTCGAGCTCAACTAGTGCCCCATCCTTGTCTATTACCGTTTCAGCTTGAACGACAGTATGCACCTTGTTCGTATTTCTTTGCCCTTTGTTTCATCTTTCCGTAGTGGACGCTGTGGCAGCAGCAGCCTCCGACGATGTGGGAGGAGCCTTTTTAAGAACTAAGCGTTGAGCACTACGTCGTGTTTCAACAACCTATTGAAAATATAGTTAGAGGACATTTCAATTAAATTATGATTGTCCATGAAATAAGAATTTGACAATGTGATACCTCATCATCTACGTCATCGTTTGGGTTGTAAAAAGGGTCAGGTTGCTCAACGCGTTGCCTTTTACTGCAAGGAATCTCGAGAGGAGAAGGTTCCTTAAACGATGTCGAATGATCGAAACCGTCGGATGATTCTTGCGCCGACATAGGGCTGTGAACAGGTTCGGTTTCTTTGCCTTGATCCATTTTAAGCTTCTTTTGGGACAATAGATAAGAGATTTGGGAGATAAAACATAAGAATATCGCTACAAATTTAGAAAAGCATTTAAAAACTTGCTCTCGGTGTGGTTGCCGAATTAATGGTCCATAATTCCACACTCATCTCACTTAGCCCGCTTTCATCATCGAGCACAAAGTTATATGCTTAAAATGCCATGGACTCATAAATATATGGCAACATAAAGAAAAAGTGTTTAAAATGTGCTTTCGGTGCGGGTTACCGAATTAACGAGTAATCCAACGCTGCTAAGGTCCTCAAATCGTATGGCCTCATGTATCGAACACCGTAGGGTATGGTCCATAATTCCACGCTCATCTCACTTGGCTCGCTTTCATCATCGAGCATGGTTATCTTTTTCTTCACGAGTTGAAGGCACTTAAGCGCAGCAAGCTTAGCAACGGCCAAGTGTTCTAACACGGCATGGATTTTACACTTGGAACAAATTTCTCCATGTACCAAATAATATCAATGCCATGTTAGAGAGCATAGGCAGCTCCCAAGCTTGGTGTGCTTAAAAATGCCTTGGACTCATAAATATATGGCAACATAAAGAAAAAAGTTTTTAAAAACTTGCTCCCAGTACGGGTTACCGAATTAATGGCCATCCAAAGCTGCTAAGGTCGTTGACTCATATGGCCTCATGTGTCCAATTCAGTAGGGTATGGTCCATAATTCCACACTCGTCTCACTTAGCCCGCTTTCATCATCGAGCATGGCTATCTTTTTCTTCATGAGTTGAAGGCACTTAAGCACACCAAGCTTAGAAGTGCCCAAGTCTAGTAACACGACATGGATTTTATAATGGTACAAATAGCTCCATGTACCAAATATAATATCGATCCGTGTTAGAGAAATTAGGCAACTTCCAAGCTTGGTGTGCTTAAAATGCCTTCAAATCAGGAAGATGGTAGCGACAATTAAAAGAAAAAGGAGGTAAAAGTGGCTCTCAGCGCGGGTTGCCGACTTAATGGCCATCCAACGCTGCTAAGGTCCTTGACTTGTATGGCCTCATGTATCCAATACCGTAGGGTATGGTCCATAAATCCACACTCATCATACTTAGCCCATATTCATCATCGAGCATGGCTATATTTTTTTCTTCATGAGTCGACAACACTTAGAATGCCTTGAACTCATAAATAGATATGCCAACACAGAGGGAAAGGAGACAAGATATCAGAGCCTAGAGGGAAAAGAAAAATAGATATGCCAACATAGAGGCCCTATATAATATGAGGCATAATATACTTACTGTATATCATATGACAAGCAAGCCAGATATCAAAGCCTAGAGGAAAAAAGAGACAAATTAACAAAGCAAGCAAGATAGCATAATTATTGATGCAAAATGAATTTGACATAATTCAAAAAATTAGCCACTTCAAAACTGACATGAATAACAATAGCAATAATATTTATAATATGACCAGATAAAACGCCAACACTCCTCGATCATCTAGGGAAACAACAATAGGAAGCATGCAACAATACAAGGAAATAATCAGGGCCAATGCATAATCTGAACTCATACGACTACTGAACATGACCAGGAAATAATCATCTCACACATTTATCATATCAGACTGAACATGAGCAGGAAATGATTTTAGCATAACATGCACATTATTGTCTAAATTGAATAATCTCTTAACATCTATCATATCAATATGGTGCATAATCTATCATAATATGAACAAGCACATCTATCATATCAGACTGAACATCGATCTATCATATCATACTAAACATTTTTGTCTAAATTGCATAATCTTAACTCACATTATTGTCGCATTAAATGGCTAAGGACTCAATATTATTTTCTTGCTAAGTTGCTTAAGTGTGAATCTAGCCAACAAAAAAAACTCACCGAACAGTGATACACTATCCAGTAAGCAACACCTTATTTGCTCAGGATCAGACTAGGTTAAGAAATTTCTATACATAACTGTGGAAATAAGCAACACATTATTTGAACTCACTAGCCAAGAGAGTTCAAAAATATCAAATAAGAAACACATTATTTTCTCAGGGTCAGACTTGCTTCCAAGGAGAATTGGCATATATCGAAAATTGGTGGCATACTAGGTTCAAGGAGTTCAGAAACATATACTAAACAACAACAAAGCACATCGATACATGTATAGTGGCAAACAAGATTCATTCCATTCACAGATAACATCTAAGGAACTGCAACAAAGCACATTGATAAATTTTATTCAGATAATCAGGATGATACATATTACTTAAATGCACCAATTCGTTATCTCAGAGAATAGAAATCATCAATCATCAATCAATATGGCTAGTACATACTCATACATCAATAACAAGGATACTGGTAACAAGTTCCCCCAAGATTCACATAATTTTGACCTTTTCAAATTATTTTGAATTTTCCATATTATTTGTAATTTTTCAAATTATTTTTATTTTTTCATTATTTTGATTTTTCAAATTATTTTAGTATTTTCAACTTATTTTGAATTTTATGAATTATTTTGAGTTTTCAATTTTTTCAAATTATTCTGAATTATTTTATATTTTTCCTAAATTATTTTGAATTTTTATGAATTTTATTATAATATTTTCCAAATTCATACCTGTATTAGCGGGAGCTAACGTCATCCGCCCACTATTGTAGGCTCGGGCCTACCCGTCATTGAGTTCACTCTTGTCGGCCAGCCGCCTAGGGTGAGATAGGTTTAGTACTAGATCGTCCACCTAAGGCGCCTTTGCTCGGTTTATAAACCGGTGCGCGCGACCCCTACCGAACTCCTCTCCGCTGCAATGCATGGCCGGTTATTTGTGGGTCGTGTGTTCCTTGGGTCCACGAACTTGGGCCGCTTATGAAACGGCTTGAGGCCATTAGATTGGTGGACGGGTCGTCGAACGACTCGCCTTAGTAATAGTGGTCCACTAGTAGTGGGTCCAAATTTTTTATTTTGCATTAGAACTATATAAAAATAAATAAAACATTCTTGAATTTACTAGTGGATAAAAAATTCAAATTAATAAGAAAATTTAAATTAGAACAAAAAACATTCTTAAATTAGCTAGACCCACAAATTAGTTGACTTTCAGTAAAAGTGGATAATAAAATACAAATTAATCAAAAGTTTTAATTAGAACAAAAAACAATCTTAATTTAGTCCTAACGTAGAAAATTAAACTGTGTAATAAATTGAAATTAATAATTTTTTAAAATTAGAACAAAATCCATATTAGCTCGCCCCATAAATTAGGTGAATTTCAATAAAAGCGGGTAATAAAATACAATTAATTAAATTTTTCGAATTAAAACCAAGAAACAATCTTTATTTATCATGGCCTACGAATTATGTGAATATCAATTGAAGTGGATAATAAATTAAAAGAAAGAAAAAAATTGAATTAGAACAAAAAACATTCATAAATTAGCTGGGCCCACAAATTAGTTGAATGTCAATAATAGTGGGTAGTAAAATACAAATTGATTAAAAATTTTAAATTATAAAAAAATCTTAATTTAGTCATGGCCCACAGATTATGTGAATATAAATTATTAAAGTGGATAATAAATTCAAGTTGATAAAAAAATAAATTAGGACGAAAAACATTCATAAATTAGCGGGACCCACAAATTAGTTGAATTTCAATAAAAATGGATAATAAAATACATATTAATTAAAATTTGTTAATTAGAACAAAACGAATCTTAATCTAGTGTGGGCCCGAGAGATTATGCGAATATCAATTAAAGTGGATAATAAATTGAAATTAATAAAAAACATTTAATTAAAAAAATATTCATAAATTAGTTGGGCCCATAGATTAGTTGAATTTCTAGAAAAGTAGATAATAAAATACAAATTGCTTTAAATTGAAATTCCATGATCCCTCACAAATACTAATTAGGCATTACGCAACATTATTTGAAACTATATATTAGCCATTAACCAACTTTCCGTTGTATGCATCGTCATCGACACACATGTATGGTGACGGTGATGTATAACCGAGTTGTGTTGGAAGGAACTTTAACTTTTTCATGTCTGCAAATAGGGTGATCTCATCAAACCGGTTGTGCTCTTCCGGATCTATTTAACATTTTGAACCCCAATAATTCTTTGTTTTCTAGAGAGAACAATATGCTTCTTTTCTTACTCGGACTCGAGTACATAAAACAAACACTTGTGCAACACATTCCGAGAGTATCTAAGGATCATCTTTATGGCCTACATTATTGAGGTAAACGAGAGTGAAGTCATATTCATCCACGTTAACACCTTGCGGGTGCTTGACCCATTGACACTTAAATATGGGTATCCGTGTAGTAGTCCCGTAGGTGAGTTTCCTAATTTCTTCAATATACCCATAATAGTTGTTACACCGACACCACTATTTTGGTTTTGACTCTTCCTATCCTTTTCCCTAGTGTAAAATGTAAACTCATTAACATCATAGCCTTGCCATGTTATAACTAAGTGTTGCGAGACCTTTTGTCAATGGATGCATTGTCCTGTTCATCCCTTGTTTCACCCATTGGGATGTTTTGGTTCTTCAACCACCCTATAAAGTTTTTCTTGTGCTCTTTCGTGATCCAATCCTCGAGAGAAATTTTTATTTTCTGCACTAAGTTGCTCCAAGTGTTGCTGGTTGTACAGCTCAAGAAGTCATAAGCGCTACACGAGGTCGAAATATGCTTGACTCACCAATTGAGAGTTCTCATCGTTATATGTTTTCTTTCCTGTTGTTCTTGACCTAAAACTATTCCTTCATGGCATGATTTCGATAGACCAATTATGATGAGGACATCACACCCTCTAATATAACAAACACTCCTCCAATACATAATTCAAGGACAAAACCTAGATCACGACAATTGAATTTACTGGGTGAGCATGTTCCTAATGATCTGTTTATTTATATTTGAGAATATATTACTACATAATGAGTTAATTATTGTTAGGAACCATGGAGATGATGATAATATGGTTAAGGAGGAGGTTAGAGGCGTGGAGGGCCAGCAAGAACGTCCATGTCAAGTTGGAGGCCCAAACAAAGTCGACTTCGATTCTGTTTCGGAGTCCGAAACAACCTGCACCAAAACGGACGCCCTGGTCGCATACGAAGTCCGTTTGGGACGTTCTTTATATAGATGGAAAGATAATTTGATAACCTTTCCATTGGCACTGGTCCCATATCTAAATTCTTCTCGAGTCGTCGGGTCCAGAAACTGTCCCGATGTTGCACCACCTTGGGCCGTGTATTTTGTTGAGCCCACTTAGGGCTGCGTCCGGGGGAGATGGATGACCCTAGGGAGCTCATAAGCAGCCGCCGCCCCTTCCTTAGGGTTTGAGTTTTGCTTAGATTATTCTGCTTAGACAGTTTCGCCGTTCATCGGTTTGTGAGACCCCAACTCGTGAGATTAATCATACATCTGCAAATTTGGTTTCGTTCTTTCTTGTTCTTGCTTGTGTTCTTGATTCGCAGGCATGGATTAGCCTTCTTGGCGAGGTCAACCGTGCAACGCTGGTTGATAACCATAGAGGACGTGGTGCTGCGATTGCGGGGTTCGAACGTGTTGTTCGAGAGCCGGATCGACGTGTGTCACATCTTCGCCAAATCAAGAGTTATATAAACCTTTCGGAAGATCGGGACACCACCGTCCACGTTAAGTGGTATCATTAAAACAAAACTTAGTTGTGCTTGTCCCTGTTTTTACAGCAGATACCTGTTCTTTGGGCTTGTGTCACGTGGAAAAAAGAGAAGTGTCCTGTTTTGTGGCTTGTGTTTGGACAAAAAAAAAGGAATAAAAAAGCCGCACGCAAAAAAAGGAAAGGAATAGAACATCGTTGATTGAGCCTAGAGGCAAGGTGCTTTAGTTGGAACCATGCCAATGATTGTTGTTGTTTTAGTTGTGTAAGTGCATCCATTGGTTGAGTTTTGTACCATTATATTGTAATAAAAAAAGAAAGAAGCAAAGGGTGCAAAAAAAAGAGAAACAAGAAAAAGGCAAAGACGTGCTGAAAAAAAGAAGAGAAAGAGCCGCACCTAAAAGAAAGATAGAAAAAAATCAAAGTTGCTCGCATCCTTTGTGTCCTTTGTTGAGTCATTGTTTTTGCTTGGACTAGTTGAGAGACAAGTTTAGGCCGGTGACATTGACTTACTTGGACAATTATTCAGTTTTTGCAATTCTGAATTGAAAATTTGTAATTCCTTGCTACTATATTTTGCCTATCCAAACTCCACATATATCCCTCCGAACTATCACAGGTTTTGACCCTCGCAATTGTTGGCTCACGCTCTCCGGTATCCTTTGCTTTGCTGATAGTAAGAACCTTGTAAGAGCTTGGTTAGATGCTTCCATTTGCATATTGAGAGTTTTCACTTGTTCATACATAGTAGTGATAGGAGAATATACTTTGTGTGTTTTTTTTGTCTTTGTTGCTCATAATGACAGGTGATGATATGAGTACTCTTGCACAACGAGTGCTTAGTTCTCAAATGGCAAAGACGGAGCAAAATCAAGAAAACAATTTGTTTCAGACTTTCTTTGTTGTGATGAATCGACGTTGTCGTGTTATCATTGATGGTGATACTAGCCGCAACATTGCAAGTTCTGAGTTGGTCGAGAAGCTTGGCTTGACCGCACGACCACATCCACGTCCATACTATATCCAAGGTGTCAATTTTTGTGAGAAGATAAAGGTAAATAAAATTGCATGTATCAATTTTTTTCTTGGTAACTATAAGGATAGTGCAGATTTTGACATAGTACCTATACAAGCATGTCATTTGTTACTAGGTACACCTTGAATTAATAGAAGTAATGTTGTGCACAATACCATCACTAATAGATACTCTTTCAAACATAATGGCACTAAAATTATTCTCAAACCTTTGAGTGCTGTTGAAATTTTAGAAGCTGATTTAGAAAGATTTGAGAGAAGAAAGAATGAGCCTTTTAGAAAAGAATTGGGGGGGGGGGGGTTATATGATCCAACACTTTCATCTAAATCTGAATTAATAGAAGAACAACAAAATTTCTTGCCTATTGTTCCAGCTAATACCTTTCAGGATATACAAAAGGATAAGGATGCAGTGGAAGAAAATGAGGTGTTCACGAGCTCATGTACAAATTCAGAACCATCACTTCATAATACAACTATTACTCTTGCTGAGAACACAGGTAATGTCATTTGTGCTACACTCACAAAAGGTGAGAATTATATTGATGTGTTGATTTTTTCCACAAACCATGCTATCATAGAGCAATTGTTAGTGGAACCATCTCTGAATTTATCTTTGTCACATGATGATTTGCTTGTTGTTCCTTGTGATAAAGAGGTGTTGTGTGTTAGTGCTTCACTTATACCTTTACCACAACAAATGCATGAACTTGATACTTGTTCTTTTGATTCAGATGCTTGTGCTGAAAATAAGCATTTGATTCCCATTACTTGTGGAAATGATGAGCAAAGATTGTTGTCTTCTGTAAATACTTTGGGTTATATTGAATTTGACTCTCTTTGTGATTTAAATTCTATAGAGAGGAGAATATTTTCTGAATCTGAATTGCCTTTGTTGACAAGAAACAATTTTCATGCTATAGGGAAATATGATCATAATGGTGTGTATATGGTACATAGAGTTTATATTACCTCACATCCAAAGCTACCTTGTGTTGTGCAAGAAAGTAATCAACTAACAGTCTCCATTATCATTGAACATGTCATGTCAACTGCACCTAGTTTTGTTTTCAAGAAACAAGCTATCTTTCAAGAAGGAGAGCATTGGTGGTTTTCACCTACGATATCTTCCACAACTATGGTCAAACCAAGGACAGATAGCTTTTAAGGAGAGGAGAATGATAAGGAAACGATTATTCAACCACCAACGACGCCGAGAACGGCTTTTCATCAAGAAGGGGAGGATGATGAGGACATCACACCCTCGAATATAACCAACACTCCTCCAATACATAATTCAAGGATAAAACCTAGATCACGACAATTGAATTTACGGGTGAGCATGTTCCTAATGATCTGTTTATTTATATTTGAGAATATATTACTACATAATGAGTTAATTATTGTTAGGAACCATGGAGATGATGATAATATGGTTAAGGAGGAGGTTAGAGGCGTGGAGGGCCAGCAAGGACGTCCATGTCAAGTTGGAGGTCCAAACAAAGTCGACTTCGATTCTGTTTCGGAGTCCAGAAACAGCCTGCACCAAAACGGACGCCCTGGTCGCATACGAAGTCCGTTTGAGACGTTCTTTATTTGGATGGAAAGATAATTTGATAACCTTTCCATTGGCACTGGTCCCATATCTAAATTCTTCCTGAGTCGTCGGTAATTGCCGAAATACTAAGACGTCCAGAAACTGTCCCGATGGTGCACCACCGTCTTTTGGCCTTTGGACCGTGTATTTTGTTGAGCCCACTTAGGGCTGCATCCAGGGGGAGATGGAAGACCCTAGGGATCTCATAAGCAGCCGCCGCCCTTCCTTAGGGTTTGGATTTTGCTTAGATTATTCTGCTTAGACAGTTTCGTCGTTCATCGGTTTGTGAGATCCCAACTCGTGAGATTTATCATATATCTGCAAATTTGGTTGCATTATTTCTTGTTCTTGCTTGTGTTCTTGATTCGCAGGCACGGATTAGCCTTCTTGGCGAGGTCAACCTTGCGACGCCGGTTGATAACCATAGAGGACGTGGTGCCGCGATTGCGGGATTCGGACGTGTTGTTCAGGAGCCGGATCGACGTGTGTCACATCTTCGCCAAATCAAGAGTTATCTGAACCTTTTGGAAGATCGGGACACCACCGTCCACGTCAAATTACTTTTTCATCTTTATTGTAATAATTGTAAAACTCAAGAACCTCTTCAGTTTTATATGCCTCTATCATGAAAACCCTCGGGGTGAGCCAAGTTGTGGACATGTCCATTCATAATGGACATAAAGCGCTCAAATGGAAACATATGATGTAAGTAAACAGGTCCAAGAACAATAATCTGATTAGCTAAGTGAATTATATAATGCTCCATCAAATCAAAGAAAGACAGTGGCATACACATTTTTAGTTGGCACATTGTCTCTATCATCTCTTTACATATCGTGTCAAGCTCGGGAAGGCTTAGCACCTTTTTGTATATTGAATTCCAAAAATGACACATCGGAATGATAGGCAACTTAATATGAGGTTACTTAACAACCCTAATTGTGACTGCGAAAAATAGCAAAAGCAACATATGACATTCACTATGGTGCCTTCGCTATCGATTGTCGTACCACATTTGTGCCTCCTTCGCGATCGATCGCCAGACTGCATTTGCGCATGCTTTGTCGTGGACTGCCGGAGCGCGCACATTTGCTCCTCCTTTGCTGTTGACTACCGAATCATGCGCATCTGCGCCTCCATTCCCGTCGAGTGCCCGACCATGCACGTCGGCGCCTCCGGCCACGTCGACCCCGGACGTCATGGGCGACTTCGGCCACGTTTACCGCCGAACCGCATCCCATCCTCCTTCACCGTCAACTTGTGCATGATCTAGTTTGTGGCTATTATTTATTTCACGTAATTATGGTTAATTGTAAATCTAATTGGTTCTGCTAGACAAAACTGATGTGTTCTTACTTCAGAGTTGATTCAAGGACTTGAAGAACTCGAACATGGTTTGGAATATTTTCTACCAGTATGCAACTCTGTTGGGAAAAGAAGATTTGCTGCAATTTTTGAAGGAAGGGTTCGGTTAGGAAACCGTGAGTTGTATATGTCAACCTAAGTTCTTTTTACGGTACATTTTACCGCTTCAAGTTGCAAGGTGGTAACAAAATAATCTGGACCGTTGGATTACAGACTGTCATTACTAAATCTGTTACCACCTGTTACCACCTTGAATTACTACTTGTTATCACGGTGGGAGTTAAGGTGGTAACAATCAATACATGTTTACTGATATTTGCCAACATAATTTATATTTTTAGCCCACAAACATTACATGAAATGGACTTAGTCCACAGAACGAAATGAGTGGTCCGGTCTGCAACGGGAATCACGAAATGTGCCTGATCCAATGTGAAATAGGCCTGATCCGTGTGACGACCCGAATTTCACCAACGTGAAACCCGGACCCTTTGTACCTCTATGCCACTCCCAGGAGGGTAGCACGTACATCCAACACATGTTAGTACAGAAAAACCATAAATAAAGAGAGTAATCAAGGCAAGATAATAGAATCTCCAAGTACATTATTATTATGCATAAGTCTCAATCTCAAGAGTACAAGAGCGTGGCACGTAGGCCATCGCGAAATCATAGTAGAAATCTAACGGAAGCGAAGCGGAAGCAAAGCGAAAGCATCTCCGGTGAAGAACCGTAGTGAAGACCATACCCACAAGCAACTCGAGTGTAGGCGAGACCGTCACTCCTCTCCGTCGGCTCCCTCAGCTGGCTCGGCCGGCTCCTCGGCAACGGCGTCTCGAAAAACAAAGTGATAAAGCCGTGAGTACATAACGTACTCAGCAAGCCGCAAACTACCTAGCAACAATGTATGCATGTTGGGATAGTTCAAGGAAAGGCAAGGGATAGCACCTAAAGCATTATTCCTCAAGTCTATGTGAATCATATTTTATTATTAGTCAAATTTTATAAGTGGCCTTGCAGGAAACAACACAATCCTGCAAGGGTCAAGTTTATGTCCCGCACACCTCCACGGGATCACAGCTCGAAACCGGAAGTAAAACCTATCGGAGGGGAGAAGTAGTAAATGCTAATCAAGTGGGTCGCTCGGAGGAAGTGCCCATACTTTGGGCTAGACTATACGTATAGATTTATATATCTCTGCAGAGAGTAAGCAACTGTACCCACGTGAAGAGGTACTCAAACAAAAGACCACCGTCGTGGCCCAAGCAAAGCAACACTCACAAGATCACTCCTCAAAGCATCGAATGGGTGACGCCCGTCCCTCGGGTCCGGGATCCTCTAACCACAACATAGGAAAAGAAGGTCCTGAAGGGTGTGACAAGGCGTACAACGGGCCAGGTGGGATATCCTCCGCTCGTGAGTCGAGACAAACGCTCCAACACCCACTACCACTAATCTCTACTCCACGGCGGGCCACCCATTCCTCCGCTAAGTATTATGATCCAGCTCGCCCATACAAGTCACGTGGTATGCTAGTAGACCAAAGAGCAAGCAAGCACAAGAACCGGTCCTTAAGGCTGCCGGGCGAGTCACCATCCCTCTCCTCAAAACAACGAGTCTCAACAACGAGTGTCACCACAACAGGGGCCCCATAACCCAAGGCCCCTACACAACTGTACCCGCAACAGGTACTCTCCAAATAGAGACTCCCCGAAGTCTCCCAGTACCTAACCACCTACACACTCGCCCCGCAAAAGGTCCTACATGGTATCTAGTACGAAACTCGACACCTAAGAAACACCTACAATTTATTTAACACAAAAACATGTATAATCATCATGGGGTTCAATTAAGCAACTAAGCAAGTACTAAGCATGCGAGTAACGATGAGAACAGACCTATGGCAAACAGTGGCAAGGATAGCATAGTATGGCATAGGTAAACTACAAGTGCAAGTAACCATTAATCATGCATGGTCCAATTTAATGCAAGTACTAAATAGGATCAAGAGTGGTCAAGGATTGCGGCTTGCCCGGATAGGGCTGCTCCCGGGCCGGGTCGGGGTACTCGTACGGCTGCTCCGGCGGAAACTCCTCAAACTGCGGCTCGGACGGGAACTCCTCGGCACCGTCCGACGGACGGATCGTGAAACAGGGGTTAGGCACGCATATCGAGGTAATAGGAAAAAGTACGAAACGAACGACGGAAATTACAATACTAGAACACGACCAAAAGCTATACTAACGCGTAGAGAACGTCGCTACGAGTCCAACGTAATCGACCGCGTATTTTTCGGATGCTCCAGGAAAAAGATATGAATTTCCAAACATAAATGATTTATGGAAATTCAAGAAATTCCAATAAAAAGAAAAACCAAGGAATATTCCCTTGGAATATTCTGGAAGAATATTCCACGGTCCATCACTATTCCGTGGACCGGGTCCACCAACGGGCCCCTCTCCTCTTTCTCTCTTCGAGTCCACGAAGACCGGGTCTACACATAAATTCAAAACCGATCCGTGGACCGGTGCCGACATGCGGGCCCCGTAATCGACGTCGGCGTGACGCCAGCCTGCCGGAAGGGGCGGCGCCGCCGAGCGCCACCGCGCTCGTGGCCGGAATGCACGCGCCCCGGCGCTACAGCTCGCCACCGACGCCCCGACCCCACCGGCTTCTTCGCAAGACTACCGCGCACCCGCGAGGAGGTCTCGCAGGCACCGGCTCCCTCGACGGAAGCTCGGGAGCTCGCCGGAGTTAGCCCCGACGGCGGCGCAACACGAGGAAGCTTCGAAGCTCGCAAAGACCCCCAAATAACCACACCCGGATGAGGCTCATGTCCCCGTGAAACCAACGGAACCAAGCCCGGCCCCGAAACGGCCGGAGCATCGCCGACGGCGAGCCCCGCGGTGGCGGCTCAACGGCGGCTCACGAAACCCTAGCAAACCTCGCCCTTTCTCTAATCCAAGGAGCGCACAAGCAACGCGGGATCAAGGAGAAGCCGACGCGCTAGGAGGAGGGACACGGGCTCGCCCGAAGCACGTGCTCGCCGGCGTCCATGGAGGGGACGGCGGCGGAACACGACGGGAGACGCCAAATCGCAGCTAATCCAGGAGGAAGAAAGAGGGAATCGCCGCGGAAACTTACCAGGAAGCTCACGCTCGGCTCGGAAGGGAAGAGGATGGCTTGACGGCGACGCACGACGGAACTCCGGTGAGGACAGACGCGAACGCGCGACGGACGAGGGCGGTGACCACGCGGATCTTCGTTCTCCGGCTTCCGAGCAACAATAGGGTGGCGGTCGGAGCGACGAGAAGCTTCGCGCGAAGGGGAACAAGGAACGGGACATGGGCTCACCGGAGAGGCCTTAACGGCGATGAGCGACGGCGGAGATGGTGTCGGCTCCAATCTTCAATTGGCCCGAACTTCCGCTCCCTTGCATGAAACTAAGAACCATCAACACCACGAGGTAGAGCAGAGCACGCCGCGCAAGAAAAGTGAGACGGGACTCACCAGCTCGAAGCTTTCCCAATGGCGACGACGAAAACCGCACGGGAGCTTGGCTAGGGTTTGGGGGCCTCTCGCCCTGGCGGCGCGAGGAAGATGGGTAGGGGCGGCGGCCGGTGCGGGGGTTTTGTAGGCGGCAGATGGGACGGGAGCAGGTAGCTTTGGGGCCGCTACGCGACGCGCGTCCGACGTGGAGTCGCCAGCATGCGCCGTGCGCGGCGGTCGAGCTGGAAAGGGCGAAAGGTAGGAGATGAGCTGTTCAGCTCGGGTCGGGTCCGGGCCGCGGCCGGGCCGGCACGAGGGGGAGAAGGGAAGTGGGCCGGCGCGCAGATTCGGCCCGAGACGAGTAAGTTTGAATTCCTTTGCGAATTGTTTTCCTTTGATTTCGTCTCTCATTCGAATCAATACCAAACTTCGTTCAAAAGTTCACATATCTTTATTACACAACTCAGAGTACAATGCTTGGGCTGTTACAATCTGAATACGTATTAATTCTGTGAACTAGGTTTGGCCAATGCTGTAAATGGGCCTAGCTGATCTTGTTACTGAGCCTGATGCATCCACCAAATGGGCCTGGTCCAGCTAGGTTTGGCCTATATTATAAATGGGTCTAACTATAACCAAACCTGTATTGTAATATTTTGTGACATTTTTTTGTAATATAATGACAAAATACAATGTCATAATTTAGCGATGAAGTAAGAGTCACCTAAAATTATTACTTTTATAACGGACTATAAGCGACTGAATTGATTATATATTGCGACATATTTTTATGATTTTGCAACGAAAATGAAACATTATAGAATGTCAAATTTCTTGTACTGAACATTACTGCAACTACTACTGGTAACTAGCAAGATTGGTTGGTTCGTGATAATAAGTCCCAAGTGGGTAAGCGAGTGAAATTTACTCAAACTAGTTTTGTTTTGAGTAGTTCGTGATGGATTTAGAGAATTCAACACCCTATTATACACTAAAATTTGGGGCAGTCAAATTATTGTACAAAATAAATATATGCTAAAAAATGAATATTTTCAATGCAAAAATAAATATTTTCTCTATTATATCAAAAACATATATTCAATGGTATCATTTTATTGTATTCACTTAAAACATAAATGTATGCCATAGAAGATATATAATTCCACTTCCTTCATACCGATATATAGATTGTCTCCATGGGTTACCATTCATTCCAGACCAATCACAAAACTTATTACTCAAACTTGGTTGATCTTGTTTAGAAAGCCGCAATGGAAGAAACTAGAAAGATGTTTCTAGCCCTTGCAGTCCTTCTTTTATTTGTTAGCAAAGGTTTGTAGTATATTTGTATACTCCTCCATTCTCAGAATGTTGACGTTCCGACAACTAATAATGACCTAAAGATAGTGCAAATTCCGTGTCCTAAACGACATCATTTCAAGAATGGAGGGAGTACATGGCATGTAGTATTATGTTCTCTTTTCTAGCATAATTTATGAAGTACACCCCGATAAAAAATAGCATACATTTCTGAACAATATTTTTAGATCTCGCACTGATAGAGTTAACCAAATTCTACTTATATTGTCCGTTTGATTCAGTATTTTGGATCCATGCAAGCATTACGCACTTGTCATGTACATTTTATTTCACATTCAGCCCAACAGTCTGAATTTATTATTGTGCAAAACAGGTGCTGGTGAGTACGACAACATCATAAAAGACATCGAAGTGAAGACACCTTTATCTAGAATGAGGAAAGTATGTAAACTATGGGATTATTGCACTGGAAGACATGCAAACAGCTGTTCTAAAAAAAGTGCTGCATTCAGATAGCATGCGATGAGTCAGGGAACATCTGTGAATACTCATTTTTGTCTCTCGGTTGTAACAATTGCAAGTAACCAATGCTTTTATTTGTATTGACAACTGAACGCCAATAAAGTGTGCCATGTTTCTGCAGGATGAAATAATTGTACTATATATATCTGTAATTCTATTTCTCTCAGCTTTGATGCAGCCGCGTCGTGTCCTCATTTGCGCCGTCTGATCTCAACAGATTTATCACCCCGTCTGTCATTCGTCTCTATCTTCTCCCAAAAACAGTTGAAGGCGAACACCCACCACTCCACTGAATAGGCCGGACCACATCCCATATTCTTCTTCCCTCTCACCATGAATATAGGTTGCTACTTGCTACCGCCGGTACTCAGAAATGAAGCGTGCCTCTCTTTAGTGTCGTTCAGTTTCTGTCCTGTGAAGCGCAAATACTGCTTGCCCCAAGTGCATGTACCATTTTTGTTCCTGATCATCTCTATATAAATGTGACAGACCCGCCTCACGGAGAGACGTTTCCGTCTCCAGAATCATCATGGATGGCATCACACGCTGTGATATCCGATATTACAACATACAAACGTAAGCATGATACGATGAATATAAGTACAAGTCTCTTACATCCATCCAAGTGTATTATTACATTAAAGTCTCATAAGCACCAGAAGCAAATAAGTTTGGAAATAAACTAAACAGCGGAAGCAATAAGATACAATCGTTCTCTCGGCGATACATCACGGGGCATCCGGTAGAGACAGGTGTTTCTGCCCTAAAACACCTTACCGACACATCAACGCCTCTACTCCTCCGGACCGCACCACTCCCAGGTGTAGTGGCCTCCGTCCGAGGACTGATCATGCCGGACGTCATCTCCTGCTCGATGGGGTCCTCTAAAAACCACATAGAGCAAAGCTCGAGCAACTAATGCTCAGCAAGACCGACTCGTCAAAGTGGCCATCTACAGCTGACTCCTAGACATGCAAAGGCCAGGGGTAGGATAAAATTAAGCACTAAGCTGGCCTACAAGTGAATCCTTACTTTCAACTTTTAGCAGTTTAATTAAGTAGCATAGAAGAGTAAATTTAATTTGCACTACGCTACTGCATTACATGTTTCTCTTCTTACTACGTTTCGGCGGACGAGATAAGTGGTACTCGTTATCGTGAGGGGCAGCGATTCGAATCGATTTACATCCTGCAGGAGAGACCTGATTGCACGTCACATACGCACTACCCGGAAGCCGCATGAGACAACCTTTCCTAGCCGGCACTCGTAGTGTTAGACGGACCTAGCTCCCCGAGAAGGGTTCCCCACGCGATGTTGTCCTGAACGTCATCCGTGAGTAGAGTGCTCCCTTCTCTCCTCCCAAATACCTGCCAAGTAACCAAGGGAGTAGGGTATCTCTCTAACATACAACAGCCATCGGTACGTCGGTTTACTCGGGCCCATCAACACCAGCATGCAAACAGTACATTGAAACTTATCCACATGGGCCGTACACGACGCGGTTCTTGTGTGCACGGACGGGGCTACCACCTTGAAGACTCTTTCAGTCCTTCACTTTCCACCTAAATTGCCCGTCCGGCCTCCAATTTCCATTCTCTTCTCAAAAACTTGGCATCGTGTCCAAAAAGGTGATTGTCCTATCTACAAGTGGTCTTCGTACCACTCGACGGATCATCGCCCTAATTAAGCAAGCATCTAACGTAGGGCAAGCGAACATGGATAAACAGGATCCTCCTCGCATGCTAGGGTTTCATCACAACTCCTATATAACCGGTGCACAGTACAAGCCTACAAACATGTAGTGATGAAATGAAAAACGTAACAGCTGGGTCGATAACCGTAGCGGCTTCGGCTCCTCCTCGCCGGTCACTGCGTTCACCACCGTAGCTACATGATGCAAAGGTGATGTGTGAATTTAATGAAAACATGATTTGAATATTTTATGGAATATGTATGAATTTCATCAAATACACGTAATTTGTGAGTATAAAATAACTTGGTGTCCAGCGAGGTCAAACGATTTGATTGCAATTAACAAATTTAATTTACTCCATCAACTCCCATGAAGCATTTAAATCATTATCACACGTGCAAGAAAATAATTCATTAATCCTAGTAAAAGTAGGTAAAATAGCCATCAATTGCCTCTGGTCCATAAACACATGCATGGATAATAATTAAACTAAGCTTCATAGTTAGGGGCAATTTAATAATTAATGAAGCATTTAACTTGAATCTCCTAAAGAAAGAAATTAACCTAAATAATTTGCCTCTGATCATGCCAAACTAAATGCATTATAAAATAGTACATGTCTCAAGGATTCCAACAAATTTTTATTTACAATTTTCTCGAGGTCTGGAACTCTAGATATGAATTTTCTAAGTTTTAAATGAAATTTGGCCTCAATTACAAAAATGCCACTGAATTATTTAAATAGCATTGACCGCGCTCCGTGCCACACACGGGGCCCTAGGGTTCTGGATCCAGGTGTGGCTGTGGCCACATGGGATCCTACCCGTGTGGCCCACCCCGTGGCCCCGACGGCGCCTTGCCGGAAGCGGCCCGTGCGCGGCGGCGCAGCCTACCGGAGGCGGGTCGGAGCAGCGGGGCTGGGCACCGACGGGTTGCGCGCGAGGTGGGGAGTCCCGCGGGTGGGTCACGCGGCCGGGAGGCTCACCGGAGGTGCAGCGCGGCGAGCGACGGCGGTGGGGAGAGGTCCGGCGGTGCGGCTCAAGCTCGAGGAAGGACGGCGCGGGCTCGGGCTTGGTGCGAAGCTTCACCGAGTCCCGGCTTCACCGGCATGGCCTCGGTTGAAGATGCGCAGCTCCGGACGGTGGCGCTCGACGGTGAGGTCGAGACGGTCGGCGATGGCGGATGGGGAAGAGCCGAAATCCGACGACCTCGTCGAGAGTTAAGGATAGGTTAGGGTTTGGGGATATGCTCCACCGAGATGCGCACGCACCGGATAGATAATTGGACGGAGAGGCTCACCGGAGGTGGAGGAATCGGCCGTGGCGTCGGTTGCGGCCGGAGATGAGCTCACCGGGGAAATCCTCGAAATGTGGTCGGTTTAGCTCACCGGCTTTGGGGGTTTCTCGTTGTGGAGCAAGGTAGGGGTGCAATGGTTCTTGTGGCGTGCTCGGTTCGAGCTGCGGGTGCCGGAGGCGATGGGGCGACGGAGTTCCACGGGCGGCGGCAATGTCGGCTCGGGTGGGGAGCAAGGAAGATGGGAGAAAAATGAGGGAGAGGGGGCGTTCCGACCGGGAAAAGGAGGGGGCGCCGTCCCGACCAGGTGGGGAAGCGGCCGGAGGGCACCGGTCACGCGGCGCCGGTGTACGGCTCGCGCCCGCAGCTCGCCCGTGCGGGCCGACGAGTGGGCCCTGCGGAATATGCCACCGGCATCTTTCTTTTTCTCCCCTTTTTCGGACCGTGGCCAAACTCGAATTTAAAAATTCAAACTCGCGGCCTTCCCTAGCTCAAAAATTAAAAAGGGAAATATTCCTGGATTGTACAACTATAGAAAGTGTCATGCACAATGAGTTTACCCAAAAACTCTTTGTAGATTAATTCTGAAAATTTAGAGAAAGAGCTTAAAAGTTAAGATTCTCTGATTTATTTGAGGTATCAAACCTTGAAGAAATCCAGTGGGGTTTTGTCCTAGATTTTTCTTTTGACATGCCCTACAACATATATTTTTGGTTGACCATACTTATGTTGTAGAAATTTGAGTTGTAGTTCAATTCAAAGTATATTTGAATTTATTTACTGTCGAAATCATGTTGCATGTCAATGAGTTTTCTTGGAGGGGTTCATCTATGCCTAAGGTTAGTTTTAAAAACACTAACTCAGAAAGAACGTGACACGGGGTGTCACAATAAATCTAGCACTATAGCCACACCTCCCAAAACCATATAGCCATCACAAGGAAAATGACCCATGGCTACGAGTACTAAGTCCACCTTGTTACAAATTGGTGGACAACAGTATTGGGCAAAACGCCCGATACTGTTGACGTTCCGAAAACATAAAAAAACATGGCAGCCGGGCCGAGACGAGCCTAGGCCTAGACCCATCCCACCACCAGGTCCGGCCATGCCCACACCGGATCCCACGGCGTTGCCCCTACTCCTGGCCAGGTCCGACCACGACGACGAGGGAGGAGGCGGCTCTGCACCAACGCCACTACCTCCTGGACTCGAGACAAGAGAGGGATGAGGGGCCGCGCACCGCGCCGCCGCTCGACCAGATCTAGCCACGGCGATGACGGAGAGCAGGGGGAGTCGCATCGCCACCCATTATCCCGATCGGATCCAGCCGCGGCGGCGACGGAGAGGAAGTGGCGCCGCGCCACCGCGCCTCCTCCACACCATATCCGGCCGCAGAGGAACCGTTGCGCCGTCGCCTTTCCTCCCGGCCAGATTTGGTTATGGCGACAAGGGGCAAGGGCGGCGTCGGGTAGAGGCGGGGGAGGGTGGCGCGACCGGGGACGACGCCCCGCGGCCACCGATGGCGACGCAGCTAGGAGGGGCGGTTAGCACCAAGGAGATAAGGTGAGAGAGATTGGGGCGTCGGGAGAGAGAAGGAGAAGATAGGGGATAGTGGTGTGAGACTTAGAAAAATTCCAAATCCTAGCTGCTATATATATACAAATGGGCTTGTATGGCCTTTTAGTTGGGCTGGGAGACACAACAATATCGGGCTAGAGATGATGTCGGTGTGCTCGATATAGCAGTAACATTTTTAATATTGAATCCCGATGATGTCACTATGACCGCTATTATCGGCTATATTTAATATCGGTCGTAGCGTATGTTATCTCTGCCCACTATTACAATTGACACTGCAATAGCATCACCCACAATGACATCAGCAAGATCGCTCTATAATAGCAAAAATTTTGATGCCCACTATTACTGGAAAATACGAGATGCTATTGCAGGTTGTTTGCGTAGTAGTGATCTGTGGCCATGACCCGTGACTATAGATGCCACTATAACCTCGGCTGGCTTTGTGAACCATGCTATTAAGGCCTCCACCATTAGCCACGATCCACATCTTCAACCACGGCTACAGCTATAGCCAGGATTGAAGAAGCCAACCCTGGCCATAGAGGAGGAGGCGCGCGACGAGCGAGCGTTTAATACCGCCTCGCCCGCCCGCCATCGGCCACCCCATCTTAAGAACCTAGCTGCGCCAACTGTTTCAAAACCACTAAAGTATTTCCTCCGTAGCCTAGCCAACCAAATTCGGGCCTCCCTTCTTGGTGGGTTCTGGTAGTAGAGGCCCCGACTAGGGGCTTAGGACCACTAGATCGCTTTTTTATATTTTTTTACAAGAATTAAGTATTTTTTTAAAAATACCATGAAAGAGGCCATTTTTTATTTAAAGTAGCAAATGAATAATGGTTGGGACCACTGGGTCACTCTTTTTATCAATACTTTTTTCATAGTCTCGGTATAGTTAATGAAAGAATTTTGTTAACCACAAAATAATTATTGCTGAGACATAATCTCATCATCATTAATCAGCTTGAAAAACAATTGCTAAGTAGGTTAAAGATGTGGACCGTGACGGGTGAAGGCAGGGCAAAGCATTATTTTCCAGTAACTTAAACCAATTTAACGATATTTTAATTATTTTTCAGCAACTTGTTGACGCCGGTTTTTGACCAAGGGACCCATTGTCGATGACTATAGGTAAAAAGGGGCCGGTGGGCGGAAGGCCGACGGCCGCTTGGGCGAGTAAAAGGCGCGTTTCTCCCGGGAATCGTGCGCGGACGCCAACAGAAGAGCACAACATTGATGGGCCCGGCCCACGTTATAAAATTAGAAATAATAGTTAGTTTTGGAAAAAGGATTCTAGTCGGTTAGGAAATCGGCTCGAGGAGGGTCCGAATAGGATTCTTTTTGCCGAGTATAAATACATACTCGGATGTAACATGTAAACTCGATTCACATCCAATACAACTTTCGGCGCATCGCCAAACCCTAATTTTCTGTCAAGTCTTTACTGTTTTCGCGCGGGATCTTCGGGGCTCCGGTCGACAACACGTTGGCTTGACAAGGTAATTATGTTGTCTAATTCTCGGCGCATTGTTCGTAATTAGATGGCTTAATTGCTAGTTATCCGGCGACCGGATCTGTTTTCGATCGGCGTAGTGAGTATCGGCCGGGATGAGTCAAGTTGACCTGGTCCGGGCTCGTGGTGGAGGTAGTTTGACTTGTCCTGCCTCCCCGTTCCAGCCTTTGCTCACGGCGCCGATTGGCTCGAGATCTGGTCGTTCGAGTCACGATAGCCGCTATGAGAATTCTTTTACATCTTGGCCGATTCGACCGTGCAGATTCGGTTGACGTGTCCTGTGTTTGCCTTTGCGATAGTTGACTTGTCCTAGGCGCATGCAGCCGATTGGCTAGGGTGTAGACTTACTTTCATAGTTAAGACATTTATGATTGTGCTTGTCCTGAATCGGCCGGGCGTGCGCGTCGTTAGATCCGGTCCGACCGCGTGCCATCGGTTGACTTGTCCTTTTGGAGCGACCGGTCGATTTAGGATCTGTGTGGTTGCATTTGTCTTACTTGTTCTTTCGGAGTGTTTAGCCGATTGCTTATCACGTTCATTAAGCTGTTTTATGTTCAATTAATTAAATCCGTTAAAGCTGCTTTTGGACCCGAGTTATTAGTAGGATTTCATTGATCACCATTATACACTTAGATAGATCTAAGTAATTCACTACTATAATCAATGGCAAAATCGGCCGGATGCCCGATCGGCCGATTTATTGATCCGATTGATGATTAAACCATCTTCTTACTACCAAATTAATCACATCCCTTTAATAATTACCTTGTTTACATTTTATCCGATAATGCATCCTCGCAAAGCCTTAATGATGTGATCGTTTACCGACGGAATCGGCTGCTAGATACCGATCGCATGTTATAGCGTCGGCCGATTTCATATCGTTTGTATCGCAGTTCGTTTGCCTGGCATTTAATACATAAATGGATAGGCCGTGCTGCTCTCGATCGATGGCCGATTTTGTCTATCTTATGCCAGAATCGGCCACGCATGTACATCGGTCTATCCGGGCCGATGACCTGGAATTTTATATTCTTTTATTGTCTTTGTTGGTTTGCAGGAAAACCATCCGCACGCACCAGCGCACACGAACATCGGCGAGCCGAGCCGGTCCGTTGGGAGCACGGGGCCTCGCGTCGGCCGGGGTTTCGGTGGACTCTCCGGACGACGGTGTGTCGGCGACTTTTGACGTCAACACACTTTTTGGCACGCCCGGTGGGACAAAAGCAACCAAGATCAAGATGTCGTACATGCGAGCGAGTCGGGGAGGACGGAACACCAATGGTCGATGCGGAGAATCGGCCGATTTTCGTTCCGGTCCCTCTTAGGACGGATGGCAAAGGCCATGGAGAAGTTTCGATGACAACGAGGTTTCGGCACTGGGGAAGATGACGACGGAACAAAAGTTGCAGTACCAAGAATACCTGGCCGAAGCAATGAAAAAGTACTTTCAAGCCCCGAAAGTGACACGTGGCGAGTGGCCACAAAAGGAGACATCCCTCGGATTCTCGCATCCGGAAGAACTAGACCAAATCAAAGCCCGGAGACCGCCGGATGCCAACCAACTCGGTGATATGGTCAACTCGTCCGTTCATCGAGGCCCTAATCAATCAATCGGGCGTGTTGACCAACACCATCGGAAATTTGATCAAGGACACGGTTGATGGCGGATCGTTTCTTGAAGGATATTCCGGACCTGCATACACTCGGCTGTTGGCACTCTGTACGACCGATTCGGGGAATCGAGCATCCGGAATACTACACCGCTAACGGGGTTTCAGCTCATGTATGGCATGCCACCTAACCTATGGCCTGGCAAGGACAATGCAAATGCAAGTACCGAGTGCAACCCAGCCAAGCAAAGAGGATAACGGTGATCCCAAGAAGTCGGTAGCGGAAGAGGGCAACGAGGCAAGATGTACAACAGCCGGCTTACGAGTTGGGGGCACCAACCAATGTGGCAGCGGTCCCGCAGATGGCACAACAGCCCAATTTCTTCTACGTACCAAATACCGGCCCGAGTAGAATTGAGAACTCACCCACTATAGTACGGCCGATATCCGGTATTCCACGACCGACCGCATCGGGTCGGGGGACATGGATTCATGATCGGGCGGCCGATCCAATCGGCCATGAATTATGGAATCGCTCCGCGAACGTTATTCCCGGCTACTAGCATCGGGATTTCCGGGAACGGTCGGTTGGTACACCCAAGCGGGGACAGCCCAACGCAGCTTATATGACGGGGACCGGATCGGCGATCGCTGAACCCGGTGATATGAATAGCCTCATGGCTAAGATCGCCGATATGATGAAAGATCGGTTCGATTTGAAGCCTAAAGAGAAAAGTGCATTGTATCGGCGACCTTACCCCGATCGGATGGATTCCGTGGCTTTACCCAATAAGTATAAAATTCCTGAGTTTTCCAAGTTTTACGGGCAAGATAACACATCGACTATGGAGCACATCAGTCGGTATGACGCACGGCTTGGTGAGGCGTCTACTCGGGAAGCTTTGCGGGTTAGGCTATTCCCATCTGTCGTTGTCCGGATCGGCCTTTTCATGGTTTGCTTCATTGTCGCCTGGTTCTATTCGGAGTTGGGCCGATCCGGAGAAAAGGTTTCACTCGTACTTCTTCACGGGCATTACCGAACTTAGTTTGTCCGATTTAATGGCGATGAAACAGAAATCGGGAGAATCGGTGACCGATTATATACGGAGGTTTAGGACTACGAGGGGACGATGCTACAATCCGAACCTGACAGAGCAACGGTTGGCCGAGATCGCTTATGCGGGGCTATTCTCCAACATCAAAGAAAAGTTTACCCCACATGAGTTTGATGGGCTGGCGCAGCTGACACGTAGGGCGGTTGGCCGGGAAGAAAATCTCCAGCTCACCAGGAATCGGCGGTATCGGGTAGCTTATGCTGATTTCGACAGTGAAGATGATGAAGAGGGAATTAATGCCGTTGAGTGGACTAATAATAAACGGCCGATATTTTCTCCGCATGTCAATCCTAAGGAGAGAAAGTATGATTTTGAATTATCTAAGGCCGACGAGATATTTGATCAGCTGCTGCGTGGAAAAGAAAATCCAGCTTTCACCTCATCACAAAATTCCTACACCAGAGGAATTGAAGAAAATGGCTAAGTGGTGCAAATGGCATGGAAATTCACATCATAACACTGTTGATTGTTATGCTATGAGAGATGAGATCCGGAAGGCGGTTGACGAGTGGGATATTGCGAGCAGCCGATGTGAAGAAGAAGATGAAAGTTGATGGGCACCCTTTCCCTGCTAATACAATGTACATCAATACCATCGGTGGTGGATCAGCTGGTTTCATACGCCGTTATGAGAGGAAGAGGGAGAGGGAAGAAGGAGATCAAGTGGCACGTGAACGGGAATCTATCGATCAAAGTCGGCGATACGAGCAAAGCGTGATCCGCCGAGAAGATTTTGACCCACACTGGGATTGTCCTTTCTTTCGATGCTGCTGGGACCGAAACATGAAGCTTCCATCTATCGAGAACTGTCCGAGTGCACCGGCCGGGAAGAGTATCGTGACGTCGGGTCGTCAAATTACCGGGGACGGCCGATTGGTCGCAACTATGAATCTCGACAATCGGCCCCCGGAAGAGCAATCAACTACGATCATGGATATGATGAACGAAGATACGTAGTGCCAAAGAGAACCTCTGTTCACGATCGGTCGGGGCCAATCAATGATGAAGAAGAGTTCGATTACCAATACCATGAAGATTCGAGAAGTGATCAAACGGAGAACGAAGGTCAATGGTGTCCCGGTGGTTTGCTCAGCAAAACCCAAAAGAGGAGGCTTCAAAGAATGCGTTGTCGGGAAATCAAGGGTAGACGCCATTACGGAGATGACCAAGATGATGAGCCCAAGCCCAAGAAGCAATGGAGGCCGAAAGTACGAGTCTCGGGTGGTACGGGCTGAAGCCGCGGTGAATATGATGTCACTAATGCCCAGGATTGTCGGATCGGCCGATGAAAATTCGGCCGAAGAAGAACCGGTTGGGGAGATTTCGGAGACTCGTGGATGCCGGAATCAGCGGTGTTTGATAAGCCGGTCAATTCGGATCATTTGCATCTCAAGGCATTATACATTAGCGGCTACGTCAATGGGTCACCGATGAGGAAAATGTTGGTCGACGGAGGAGCGGCGGTCAACGTCATGCCGATTACTACATACCGCAAGCTCGGGAAGACGCCGGAAGAAATGATGAGGGCTAATTTGACGCTCAAGGATTACAGCGGGAGAAGCCAAGATGTGCGTGGGGCCGCAATAATGGAGGTCACTGTGGGCAGCAAAACCATACCCACCACTTTTTTCATCATTGACGGGAAAGGTGCATACACAACTTTGTTAGGAAGAGACTGGATTCATGCCAATTGTTGCATCCCCTCAACCATGCACCAGTGTTTGATTCAATGGGTTGGCAACAAGGTCGAAATCGTGCGGGCCGATAAGTCCGTAACCATCGCAACCGCCGATTTCGAGTTTGTTGGTCTAGAGAGCTTGCCTTGTTTATCGGGCACGTATTGGGATGCGGAGGCCATAAACATCACGGATGATGGAGTTATTGTGACCGGGGGTCGGGTACCCCGGCTGCTCCGATGGGCCCCACGGGAGAATTGACGGACAATCGGCCGATCGATATACACACTCGAAGACATGGTGAGTCGGCCGATTGATGAATCGGAAGACGGGAAATTAGGCCACGGTTTTGTGTCGGCCGATGAGTTAGAAGAAGTCGATATAGGGGATGGAGACAAGCCTCGGCCGACATATATTAGCAAGAAATTGTGTAAAGAAGTAAGAGATGAATTAGTGGCCTTGTTGAAAGAATATAAAGATTGTTTTGCTTGGGATTATAGCGAGATGCCTGGACTCAGCCGATCGATCGTTGAACATCGGTTGCCCACCAAGCCCGGATATCGGCCATATAAGCGGGGGCTCGGAAAATTGACCCTAGGTATTATGAAGCCGTCAAAGAAGAGATTATCAGATTATATGAAGCCGGCTTCATTAGGCCATGCCGATATGCGGAGTGGGTTTCCAGTATTGTGCCGGTGGAAAAGAAAAATGGAAAGATGCGAGTTTGCATTGACTTCAGAAATTTGAATAAAGCAACTCCGAAAGATGAGTATCCAATGCCAAACGCCGATTTGTTGGTTGATGCAGCCGCCGGCAACAAAATTTTGAGCTTTATGGATGGAAATGCTGGGTATAATCAGATTTTTATGGCCGAGGAAGATATATCGAAACGGCATTCGGATGCCCGGAGCATTGGGACTATATGAGTGGGTTGTCATGACCTTCGGACTAAAAAATGCTGGTGCTACATATCGGAGGGCCATGAATTTTATATATCACGATTTGATCGGCCGATTGGTGGAAATTTATATTGATGATGTCATGGTGAAATCAAGATCGGTTGGAAGTCATGTGGCTGATCTTAGGGAAGTGTTGAAGAGGACAAGACAATTCGGATTGAAGATGAACCCGCTTAAGTGTGCGTTTGGTGTCTCAATTGGACAATTTCCGGGGTTTATTGTGCATGAAAAGGGAATTGAAGTTGGCCCTAAGAGTATTGATTCTATCGGAAAGTTGGAACCGCCGACGAACAAGACGAAGCTCCGAGTCCCTGATCGGCAAGATTAATTTTATTAGGCGATTTATCTCAAACTTGTCCGGCCGACTTGATGTGTTTACGCCATTATTGAAGCTCAAGGCCAGTCAAGAGTTTCGGTGGGAGCCGATCCATCAAAAGGCTTTAGAAGATATCAAGAAATATTTGGTGTCCCCACCGGTGATGGTTCCGCCAAAGTCCGGCACACCCTTTAAGTTATATTTATCGGCTGATGATAGGTGCATCGGCTCAGCATTGACTCAAGAGCAGGGGGAAAAGAGCGGGTCATATTTTATCTCAGCCGCAAACCGATTGATGCAGAAACACGGTATCCGAAGTGGAAAGGTTATGTCTCTGTCTGTATTTTTCATGCACGAAATTAAGGCATTATTTGTTGGCCGAAGAGTGTACTTGTCGTTTGCCGAGCCGATGTCGTAAAGTATATGCTATCGGCTCCGGTCCCCAAAGGCCGGTTGGGCAAATGGATGTTGGCAATTGCGGAGTTTGATTTAGGCTATGAATCGGCCAAAGCGGTGAAAGCTCAAGTATTGGCTGATTTAGTGGTGCAACACGGTGAACACTCGGCCGGATATGTTGAACCGAGTGCCATGGACGGTGTTCTTTGATGGTTCGATTTGCAAAGAAGGAAGTGGAATCGGCTTGGTTGTTGTGTCGCCTCGGGGCGATGACGTGGATACTCTATTACGGTGGAGGCGTACACCAACAACCAAGTCGAATACGAGCGATATTAAAAGGATTGGAATTACTCATCGATGCCGGGGCTGATTTTGTGGAAATTTTCAGCGATTCTTTATTGATTGTAAGTCAGCTTGCCAATGAGTATGAGTGTAAAGATGAAATATTGTTGCAGTATTATGAAAAGTGCAGAAGTTGATGAAAAGGTTCAAGTGTGTTAAAGTCAGCCATATACCAAGAGAGCAGAATTTTGAAGCAAATAACTTGGCTCGACTAGCATCCGGATATCGGCTCGCCAAAACAACTTAGAGATAGCTGATATTGAAGAAGCCGATTGGCGTACGGAAATTCGAAAATTTTTGAGCAATCCATCCCAACCTACGAGATAAGAAGATAAGATATAAAGCTTTGAAGTATGTTCTGTTGGATGATCGACTATTTTTCAAGACAATTGATGGGGTGCTTCTCAAGTGTATTGATGACACCGAAGCCAAAGTGGTAATGAGCGAAGTACATGATGGGATTTGCGGAACGCATCAATCGGCCCATAAGATGAAGTGGCTGCTAAAGCGAGCTGGTTATTACTCGGCCGACAATGTTGGCCGATTGTTTCAAATATTACAAAAGTTGCCAAGACTGCGAGAAATTCGGGCCTATACGAGAGGGCGCCCGCGTCGGCTATGAATCCGAGTAATCAAACCTTGGCCGTTCGGAGGTTGGGCCATGGATATGATCGGCCAAATAAATCCAAGCATCGAGCAAAGGGCATCGGTACATATTGGTGGCTACAGATTACTTCACAAAATGGGTTGAAGCAGCGCCCTATCGTAAAGTTTCGACGGCCGACGTGATAACATTTGTTAAAGAGCATATTATTTATAGGTTTGGGATTCCGGAGACAATCACAACAGATCAAGGATCAGTATTCACGTCGGACGAATTTCAATCTTTTGCTGATGAGATGGGAATTAAGTTGATTAATTCATCGCCGTATTATGCCCAAGCCAATGGACAAGCTGAAGCGGCGAATAAGAGTCCGATCAAGTTAATCAAGCGGAAAATACAAGAGTATCCTCGTAAGTGGCACATGAAATTGATGGATGCTTTGTGGGCTTATCGTATGTCACGGCATGGAGCTATGCAAGTTGCGCCGTATCAGCTAGTATATGGGCACGAAGCCGTATCGCCATGGGAGACAGCTATCGGCTCTAGAAGGATTGAGTTGCAACAAAAGCTTTCGGCCGATCGAGTACTACGGATTGATGATGGATGAATTAGAAGATGTAGTACAAAATCGGCTGGATGCATTGGAGAAAATAGAGCGAGAATAAAGCAAGGGTCGCCCGCCATTATGATAAGAAGGTTGTACATAAACAGTTTAAAGAGGGCGATTTGGTCTGGAAGCTTAGGATGCCGATCGGTGTGAAGGACAATCGGTTTGGTAAATGGTCGCCTAATTGGGAAGGACCTTATTTGATTAGCCGATCGGCACCGGGTAATGCATATATTTTGAAAGAATTAGAAGGGGAAGAATTCGGCCGAGCACTTAATGGAAAGTATTTGAAGCGATATTATCCTAGTATTTGGATTAACTCATAGTGTTCGGCCTAAAAGAGACTACAGCCGATGTCGATGCACATCGCCTTGAGACGGCCGATATTGAGAGTATCGCCCTTAGCCCAAAAAATATATGAAAGTAAGACAGAGGAAGTTACCGATAAATTAGCCGATGTTTGAACATCGCCTTCGGATGGCCGATATGATTGTATATCGCCCTTAGTGCAAAAAATGTTTACAACCAAAACTTTGTTCAGTCCTATTACACCTAAACATAGTTAACGGCCTCGAGCACGGGACAGGAAGTCTTGGACAGCGAGATAGTGCGCGGGCCAGCGTGGAGTCGAGCTTGGCCATGACCAATAGGTCATCCTCGATGGGGCCAACATCAGCTTGCGCCGCGGCGACCATCTTCTCGGCCGTTTGAATGGCTTCGTCCGTCGTCTTCTGCTGAGCCGCCACATCGGCCGACAAGCGAGCAATAGTAGCTTCCAAGGCCGCCGCCGCCTCCTCCTTGAGAGCCGGCGATGCTCTCAAATCGGCAATCTCCTGGTTGATTGCTTGCAGTTCATCTTGCCGATTTGAGAGTTGCTCTTGCATCGCTCGGGTCTTCCGAACCTCTTCCTCGGAGCGCTTGATGGAGTTATCGGCGAGTAACGCCGCTTGCTGCTGCTCCGCATGGCGAGCCAAACGCCGCCGGGCACGAGTGAAGTCCAGTTGCCGTACTCCATGTATGCCACGCGGTGCAGAGCATCGCGCACATCCTCCGGGAGTTCAGTCCGGACCTCCAAGTATCGGGCCCTTATGGGTTGTGCGTCGGCCACCAAACGATCAACGAGAAGAGGCCTCAAGCCTGCGCGCGATTTCGGCCATGGTGGTAAGACTAGAAGCGAGATACCAAAATCGGCGCGGGACGAGGAAGGCTGAGCGCCTGGAATACCAAGGAGAATAAGATGAAGTTAATAATCAGAAGCAATCAAGAAAATAAAAGGGAGATAGTAAAAACAAACCTGCGAAGCATCGATGCGGAGCGGCCGGACGTCTATCGGCTGGGCCATTGAACCTACGAGGTTCGTGTGTTTCAATCAGCTCTCGGCCGGCCGATCCCCCTTCACCGGCAGCATCCTCGGAGGCAGCATCGGGCACATGGCCAGCTTGTTCAACTTCGGCGGGCTCATCGGCGGGCTCATCGGCAGCGGTGCCTTTGGGAGAAGCCGCGGGTGACACACGGCCGGCTTGTTCGGTTTCAGCGGCGACCTCGGAAGACGCAGGCCGATCCAAGCGAGTTGAGCTCTCCGCAAGATTTGGATCGGCCTGGCTTGGTATAACCGCCGGTTCCGGAGCTACGGGGCTCGGCCTTTCGGGTGTCGACGTCCCGGCCCGGGGAAGTTGATAGACGGATCGGCCTATCGGGCGTTGGTGTCCGGGCCCGAGGAGGAAGAACCGCCGATTCCTGCACGTAACTCGGTTAGACTATGTAAAGTAAAGGGGAAATCGGCGATCATGCAATAATAACCTGACGCGGCGGAGATGGGTCGCTGAAGTAGTCCGGGTCGGACGGGCGCGCAGCTGCTTTAACAGCGCGCGGTGGCGCTTCGGAGCTTGAGTCGGCCTTGCGGCCGGCACATTAGCCTTCCTCTTTCCGATGACGGCCGTTTTGGTCTTGGCCTTGCGGGCAGCTGGTGCCCTCGACTCATCGCCGCAAAAGCTTGGGCGGGAGTGCGATCGGTGAAGCCGATATTTGGAACAATTGGGCTCGGCATCAAGTATGCAATTGGCCGGCCATCGATACTCGGGTCGGCGGTTCCTCCGTGTCCGATCGAAAAGGAATATACAAGAGTGAGCATTTGGAGCGGCCGATTTCGTCAACAAAATCGGCCTTATAAAAATAAATCGGCTACACGTACCTCGGCGAAAGCTTCCGTCGGGACTAAGCCGGAGAAGAAGGAGGCGGTGTTCCGGCAGCGGAGGTGCCGGTTCCATTCGCCCCACCAACGGTCAAAAAGGCGGGTACTCCGAGGCACCGGGAAAATCCGGTTAAGTCACCGGTGATGACATCGGCGGTGCGGCCGACGAGCCAATTCCACCGGATGGCGTTGTCGACGACGGATCGCGCCTTTATTTGCCCCACATAGAAGAGACCGGGGGCAATCGGCCGAAACCGAGTTGGCGGGCCGCCACCGACGGGTGGTAGAACTCATAGGAGCAAAAAGCCTTGCTCCCGGCAATGAGTCCCGTCGGCAGCGAGACGAGGGCGGAGGCAGGTGGTAAAGATCTTGACCGCTTCCGCGTCGGCCGTCGGGAAGGTAGGGTCGATCAGGAAAGGAGTGTCATACCCCTTCTCGAAGAAATCAATGTACGGGTACCAATCCGTACTTTCGTTGTTGAGGCCCTTGTAGAGGGCGGCGAACCAATATGCCAGGGTGTCATCCGACATGGCCGCCCCGGTGCCATGGACAACGCTTCCCCGAAAGAGATACATCGGCTGGATCGAGGAGTGGCCGATTCGGCATGATTGCCGGGGAAGGTGAGGACACCGAGGTCCGGATCGATGGCCTTGGTGGTATGAAGGGACAACCACATCCGGATGAACCACCAAGGGCCTCCCGGGTTCTTGACCGATCGGCCGGAGCGCAACTCCACCGAGACCTGGTGAAGGAGGAGGTAGGCCGATCCCGGAAGATACTTGCCCATAGGAAGGGCATAGGCTGTCGGCCGAGTACATCGGCCATCGGCGAGAAGTTGTTTGTGGGGCTTACGCCGACCCCACGGAAGAAAAAGTGGTCAAGCCACATGTTGAGGAAAGCAACGTGCTCGCGGCGATCGACCGAGCCGTGCCCTTTGTTGTAGGTCCGGATATAGACCTTCCAACCCCTGGTGTCCTTGGGATTGATTCGGTGGGTGGACTTGATGCGGATGGCGTCCGGGGTGGCCTCCGCCGTGATATTCAAATCGGCCAACATGACCGTGTCCAGGAGGGTCATGGTAGCCGGGCCGTGCCCGAACATGAAGCGATTCGGGGCATCCGACCGAGAGATAAGAAGCGGCCGCTAGCAATGGTTCGTTCTTGTGGTGATCGGCTAAAGAGAGTTTGATGGCATGGGCGATGCCGATATTGGCCCAACCTTGTCGATGGGCAGCCGATACCCGGTTATACCAATCCCGCCACCCTGCGACAGGAGTCGGCCATGACCTAAAGCTCATCGGACCACTCGGCCGATAATGGAGATTGTTGCCGAAACGGGACCCGGTTCGTTTCGGCACGAGATGAGATCCGTGGGGTCCGGATCGCCCATGGGGCCCAAGAAGAAATGGGTCGGGATGTTGGAAGGGATGACAATTTGGTTCCGGATCTCCTAAAAACAAGTAATAGGGCTAAAATGAGAAACAAGACGGAAAGAAGATAGATTGTGAAAATGAACAAGAACAAGAACACAAAGAAAATTGCAAAAGTAGAGAAGAGGGATGCCCGAATGTACATTACCTCCGGAACGGCGTTAGTGGTGGCGACGACTCGGTCGGCGGCGGCGCGCAGCAGCAGCAACGATGGGATTCATGGTCACCGGGAGAGAAAACGACGGCGGCGCGGTGGGAAGTTGAAAAAAGCTCGAAAAGGGCAAAGGTCGCTAGAGCAGGGGAAGATGAAAGCCAAAGGAGAGGAAACAGATGGGAAATGACCAGGGGTCACCCCGGCTTTTATGAAGAGGTGACGGGCAGTAAAACCGGCGCGATGAAAGAGGATAAATCAGTCCGACGCATGCGTTGCATACCCCAGACCGGGGGACATGTGTTGACGCCGGTTTTTGACCAAGGGACCCATTGTCGATGACTATAGGTAAAAAGGGGCCGGTGGGCGGAAGGCCGACGGCCGCTTGGGCGAGTAAAAGGCGCGTTTCTCCCGGGAATCGTGCGCGGACGCCAACGAGAAGAGCACAACATTGATGGGCCTGGCCCACGTTATAAAATTAGAAATAATAGTTAGTTTTGGAAAAAGGATTCTAGTCGGTTAGGAAATCGGCTCGAGGAGGGTCCGAATAGGATTCTTTTTGCCGAGTATAAATACATACTCGGATGTAACATGTAAACTCGATTCACATCCAATACAACTTTCGGCGCATCGCCAAACCCTAATTTTCTGTCAAGTCTTTACTGTTTTCGCGCGGGGATCTTCGGGGCTCCGGTCGACAACACGTTGGCTTGACAAGGTAATTATGTTGTCTAATTCTCGGCGCATTGTTCGTAATTAGATGGCTTAATTGCTAGTTATCCGGCGACCGGATCTGTTTTCGATCGGCGTAGTGAGTATCGGCCGGGATGAGTCAAGTTGACCTGGTCCGGGCTCGTGGTGGAGGTAGTTTGACTTGTCCCGCCTCCCCGTTCCAGCCTTTGCTCACGGCGCCGATTGGCTCGGATCTGGTCGTTCGAGTCACGATAGCCGCTATGAGAATTCTTTTACATCTTGGCCGATTCGACCGTGCAGATTCGGTTGACGTGTCCTGTGTTTGCCTTTGCGATAGTTGACTTGTCCTAGGCGCATGCAGCCGATTGGCTAGGGTGTAGACTTACTTTCATAGTTAAGACATTTATGATTGTGCTTGTCCTGAATCGGCCGGGCGTGCGCGGTCGTTAGACCTGGTCCGACCGCGTGCCATCGATTGACTTGTCCTTTTGGAGCGATCGGTCGATTTAGGATCTGTGTGGTTGCATTTGTCTTACTTGTTCTTTCGGAGTGTTTAGCCGATTGCTTATCACGTTCATTAAGCTGTTTTATGTTCAATTAATTAAATCCGTTAAAGCTGCTTTTGGACCCGAGTTATTAGTAGGATTTCATTGATCACCATTATACACTTAGATAGATCTAAGTAATTCACTACTATAATCAATGGCAAAATCGCCGGATGCCTGATCGGCCGATTTATTGATCCGATTGATGATTAAACCATCTTCTTACTACCAAATTAATCACATCCCTTTAATAATTACCTTGTTTACATTTTATCCGATAATGCATCCCTGCAAAGCCTTAATGATGTGATCGTTTACCGACGGAATCGGTCTGCTAGATACCGATCGCATGTTATAAGCGTCGGCCGATTTCAGTATCGTTTGTATCGCAGATTCGTTTGCCTGGCATTTAATACATAAATGGATAGGCCGTGCTTGCTCTCGATCGATGGCCGATTTTGTCTATCTTATGCCGGAATCGGCCACAGCTGTACATCGGTCTATCCGGGCCGATGACCTGGAATTTTATATTCTTTTATTGTCTTTGTTGGTTTGCAGGAAAACCATCCGCACGCACTCAGCAAGCACACGAACATCGGCGAGCCGAGCCGGTCCGTTGGGAGCACAGGGCCCTGCGTCAGCCGGGGTTTCGGTGGACTCTCCGGACGACGGTGTGTCGGCGACTTTTGACGTCAACACAACTTAAATGAATTTAACAATATTTTAAGTATTTTCCAGCAACTTAAATCAATTTAACGACATATTCATTATTTTCCAGCTACTTAAAATCTATAATTATTTTCTAGCAAGTTAAATCAATTTAAAAATATTTTATTTATTTCCAAATACTTAAATCAACTTAAACAATTTATTAATTAATTTCCAGCAACTTAAATCAATTTAACAATATTTTAATTATTTCTAGCAACTTAAATCAATTTAACAATATTTTAATTTTTTCCAGCAACTTAAAATATTTTAATTATTTTCTAGCAACTTAAAATAATTTAATTATTTCTAGCAACTAAATCAATTTAACAATATTTTCATTATTTTCGAGCAACTTAAAATATTTTAATTAACTTCCAACAACTTAAATCAATTTGAAAATATTTCAATTATTTCCTAGCAATTTAAATCAATTTAACAATATTTTTTAAAATTACAATAATGATTTGGGCCGGATTCTTAATTTGCGGCCCGTTAATGATATAACCTTATAGGCTCATTACTAGTTCATGTACTAGTTCATTTAGGGACTATGTTTTATTCTTTTGATTTCTATTGAAATTTTAAAACTTGTATATAGTACTCAAATATTGTTCCACACTATCCCTCTCTAGTGAGACTTACTCCTTTTAATATATTATTTCGTTACTCTTATGCCTTTTCTCTATACTAGTGTGATTGCCATGTGCCTTGTTCAATGCATATTATGGTTGGACATGCTTTAGTCCATCACTTTTTAATCCGCATGGTTAAAAAGTTATGTGTGCTATGATCCATAGTTTGTTGATTCATAGGGTCGCAGATTATGCATGTCTTAGCCTTTTACTTGTTGATCCATAGGGTCGAGTTATGCATGTTGTAGTACTTGACCTATTGATCTATCAGGTTAGAGTTAGGTGTACGTACTCTTGTTCCCGACCTAGTGATCTAGAGGGTGAAAGTCCCATGGGAATTTACATTATTGTTTAGCAATGTAAGAGTGGTGCTTTAGATTGATAAACTAGAATTATGGCGCGGGCGTTGCCGCGCCATACTGTATTTTATTTTTATTGTACTTTGTTATAAAGCAAAGAATTTTAAGATAGATTAAAGCATTGTATATATCAGTATAGCACAATAGTTTTTTAACTTAACATGCCCTCAATAGAAGAATTGGACTAGGTGATATAACAACCATTAGTATGTTCCTCTGTAATTCACTGGTTTAGCATTTTAAAACAAGCTATCGTAAATTTTTCATAACTATATTCTTGCATGAACATAGAAGAGTGATGACAAAATTTATGCTACAAAATAAGATGTGTTCCGTCATTATTTACTATTGCTTAAAATATAATACCATCAAAGTTGTTGGTGGCAATTGTTTGTAACAACATTATTGGATGTGTCTATGGGAACATGTGCACAAATATGAATTCTAGAGCAAATGTACTTTTGACATAAAGAGCTTGTGAGTTATAATTGTGCACTGGTTGTAACCAAGCTACGATGCTTAATAGAGCGCATCTGCAAGATGCACATGCAAATAAAAGTAATTATATGTAGCATTTGTAGCATCATAATTCATTTTATAATTGTAAAAGGCATGAATATGGCTTATGTTGGAGCAATCGTCTCCATTGTGTTTTATTGTAGAGGAAGATTCATAAAAGACTCATAAATAAGCTAGTAAAAAGATTAATGACACTATTTTAATCAATTCTATTTTGCTTCCTTTTTATGTACTTCAAAAACATTTTTTATATCTCAAATAATATTGTCATCTTGTAATATATATACAATTATTGATAGGGATGATAATCAAGCTTCATTTGTACACTTACTACATGCTTACGTCTTATTACACAACACATAGTTTTTTAGAAAACATTAAACCAACAAAGAGATTGGTGATTCATGGATTAAATATATTATATCTTGATTTATTACACATAGTTTTTTTAGAAAACATTAAACCAACAAAGAGATTGGTGATTCATGGATTAAATATATTATATCTTGATTTATTGGAGTAATATTTATTCAATAAAATTTTAATTTAGATTTGATTGATAATTGTCAAAATGAAACCTTTTATTCTATTTCAAATTATCATTTTTTTTCATAAATTTTGGCTAGCAATGCAAATAAAACTGCATTTGTTATGATTGTGTATGTGTACATCTTATTACACGGAAAATACATATTTATTTTAGAGAAAGGCATGCAGTAAGGTTTAAACATTACATGTTTATTCAAAAGATGCCCAGTTGATTAATGTGGAAAAGGTCTGAAAAATACAAATTTATTTTAGAAAAATGACATTTTATCTGTATATATCAAAAGTTTATATTTTTAAGAAATAGTTACTTATTCAAAGGATACACAATTGAATAGTGTGGAAAGGGCTGAAAAAACAATTACGATTCTTGAAGGATCTAGATGCGAAATGTTAGCCATGGTGGAAGCACCAGTAATGAAATTATATTTCTGAAGGACCTAGATGCAGAAATATCAGAGCTAAGGTGGAAGGACCGGAATTCAATAGAGTTTTCCTGAATGATCTATATGTAAGATTTCCAGGGGCATATCCAACGCTCATTGTTTATCACAGGAGAAATCTAATGGTTGAAATTTCATAGATGACGTGGCCATGCTCTTTTGCAAGGAAACCCACGCGGTTTAGATATATAAAAATAAATAGCTTTGAGTGTTTGGTTGCCCCCTTGATCAGGAATATGTCCGGTAGTAAGGATTTTGCCTTATTGTCACGTGACTTTAGGACTGGCATAGGGACTTAATAGCTTTAGTGTCACGTGTTGTAGTAAAGGGTTACTGGTAGGTGGTAACAGCCCAGCTGTGCTTAATCCTCCCTATTGTAGCTGTGAGGGCCCGAATTTCGCCAAAGGCGAAAGCCGTGCCTTTGTACCACTTTTTCACTCCTAGGAGGGTGACATGTACAACCAACATAAATTTAGCATCATACAACCATAAAAAGATAGAGGAAACAAATATTATCAATCCTACTAGAGGCCTGTGGCTGGGTGATCGACTTTCACCCTACCTATTTCTTCTGGTTGCTGAGGGTTTATCTAGCATGCTTAAGGGAGCAGAGATGAGGGGAGAGATTGAAGGAGTACGAGTTTGTCAACATGCACCAGTTATATCACATCTGCTGTTTGCGGATGATTCTTTACTAATGATGCATGCAGATAGAAGGAATGCGCAAAACCTGAAATCTATCTTGGACAGATACTGCATGAACTCGGGACAATTAATCAGTACAGCAAAATCAAGTGTGTTCTTCAGTGGAAACACAGATATAGAGGTAAAAGGAGAAGTGTGTGAAATTCTTGATATCATGACTGAATGTCTAAGTGATAAATATCTGGGTCTGCCTACATTGGTTGGTACAGATACAAGCAATTGCTTTAGGCATCTTATTGACAGAGTGTTAGCGAAAACAAAAGGGTCGAAGGAGAAGCTTCTTAGTATGGGAGGAAAAGAAGTTTTGATAAAGTCTGTTGCACAAGCTGTCCCGGGTTTTGCGATGATGGTATTTAAACTACCAAAGAATATATGTAAGGGGATTTCAGATGTCATAGCCCAACTCTGGTGGGGTGATGATGAAGAACACAGGAAGATGCATTGGAAAGCATGGTGGAAGTCGTGTATACCTAAGGGAAAAGGAGGAATGGGGTTTCGTTATCTACACAGTTTTAATCAAGCAATGTTAGCAAAACAGGTGTGGCGACTGTGAGCTGACCAAGATTCTCTTTGTGCAAGAGTTCTACATGCAAAATATTATCCAGATGGTAAATTAGGGTCTGTTTGGAACAAAGGAAAGAAAAACACAGGAATAGGAAAAAACACAGGAACGAGAAAAATACAGGAATGAAAACAATGACAAAACCGCAGGAAACGTAAACAAAGGAATTGAGATTTTTTTATGTTTGGATTGCAGGAAATCGTAACACAGGAATCATAAATAAATTTAAAATAAAATGTTGAATACAAAAATAATCATCAATTACGTAGTAACTTCAGAACATTTTCATATATTACTCGGTGCTAGAATATCCTACTTGCACGTGAGACACCTCTTCCACTCACAAGTCAAGAGCATCGTGTTTTGTCCTCATCCCATAATCCTATTCGCCTCCTCTCTAATTCCCAACCAAAGTAGGCCATTTCTCTCTCTAATCTCTAACAGTTAGCCTGTTTATAACCAATAGCTAAGCATGGTTAGCAAGCCACCATCCTTGTGAGCATCCCAGGAAGATTTTCCATGAGGTCGGAGCACATTTTTTCATTCCTCCAAAAGTACAAGTTTTCTTGCCTTTCCTTTGGAAAGGAATCAGCTCTTTCCTTTGTTCCAAACACCCCAATATCATTCCTTTCCTCTGGAACTGAATCCTTCACTTTTCCTACATTTTTCCCTCATTCCAAACGGAGCCTAAAGGAAAGCTGAAAAGTGGAAGCTCCTTTACATGGCAAAGTATTATGGCTGGTCTGGAGTGTTTCAAAAGAGGGTACATATGGAGAGTAGGAGATGGAACCCAAATTAATATATGGGAGGATCATTGGATCCCAACGAGTCATCATTTGAAGGTCCTAACACCTAGGGGTCAAAACCTTTTAACAACAGTCGATGAGCTTATAAATCCAGTCAGCGGGCAATGCGATGAAGATCTGGTGAGAAATTTGTTCTGGTCGATAGATGCACAACGCATTCTCCAAATTCCATTACATCACGGAAGAGAGGATTTAGTTGCGTGGCACTATAACCGGAACAGATTATTTTCAGTAAGATCGGCATATCATCGTCAGTGGGAACATGAAGGAGATTCGACTTTATGAGAGCAAGAGGTACAGGGGAGACAGAAGTGTGGACCAAGCTATGGAAACTTGATGTCCCATCAAAGATGAAAGTCTTTGGATGGAGAGCGTGCCATGCAATTATACCGGGAGGAGCATTCTTGCTAATCGACACGTCGGGAAACAAGCAGCTGCCCGGTATGCGCTGAGGGATATGAGGATATTAAACATCTATTATTTATGTGTAAGAGAGCCGAAGAAGTGTGGAAGCGACTTGGTGTTTGGGACACGATAACAGAGATCATAGACATTGACCGATCCGGCTCAGTTGCACTAGTAGAAATAATTAGTAGAGAAGGAACATTACCTGGCCTGAATATTGGGTTTGCGAAGATTATTTTAAAAGGAGGATGGTACATCTGGTGGGAGCGAAGACAAATGGTGCATGGGGAAAGAGTACAAACACCAGTTAGAGCTGCCATGGCTATAGCTGCGCTAACAACGAACTATAAGCAGTGTATGGGGAAGACGGCGAAAAGGAGAGAAGGGTGGAGAAAGCCACCGGAAGGCAAGTTAATGATAAATGTTGATGCTAGTTATGTGGAAGATAGGGGTGAAGGAAGTACAGGGGCAGTAATAAGGGATTTCACTGGAGGTTCCATTGCCATGTCTTGCGCCTTCTTTGATCGGATGCACCAATGGCAGAGGCTATGGCTCTTAGAGATGGCCTAAAACTAACGAATGACATTGGAGCAAACCATATCATTATCCAATCAGATTGCATGGAGGTGGTAACAACGATGAACAATGGGGGTTTTGCTGCAACAACCGCAGCTGCTATCTATGATGATTGTGTCAATCTATGCCATAGCTTTAGCTCTGTTGTGTTCCAATTCTATAATATAGAGGCAAACCAAGTTGCTCACACTCTAGCAAAGAAAGCATTTACAAAAAAGGAGTCATGTAATTGGGTCGATGAACCCCTAGATTTATCTTAGAGTACCTGGTGAATGATGTAACAGTTTTTGATAATCAATAAAACATGCCAGGTGGCTTTCCTAAAAAAAAGTTCAAGATGATGGCTAATAAGGAAATTCGAATTTTTTGATAGGTAATAAGGAAACCGAAGTTTTTTTAGAGGCTCATAAGGAATTGGCCCATTAATTAACATAGTAGTTAACACTTGGCGTACTAATAGAATTAGTTCACTAATCACTAAGTTATCAATTCTAAAAAATGAAAAGCCTCACCTCCACGATCTCCTGTTGACAGGAGTACTATATATTTCTTGCCTCACATTACCGTCAGAAAATTGTGCGGCTAGCAGGTACTGCATATCCTTCCACCACCATTGTTTACCCATAAGCGTCACCTCCAATAAAACTACTAATCACTTCCATATGTGCTCTTGATCGCTCGATGGTTCCCATGATGCTGTTATATTTCTAAGCTCTTGATCTCTTCATCCACTCTTCATGCTTCGTTTATCATGCACCCTCTCAATTTTAATTTGATCTTTTCTATTTTTTTCCCTTCGCCAGGTATGTGTACCTTGGAGTTATGATGATGTGCTTCAACTTTCAATATAATTGTTTTCTTAATCCAAGAAATTAAGTAAATGGCAGAGAACGTCTATCTAATAAGAATGATCAAGATTTTCTAATAGCAAAGCTACCTACGAGCAATAGTTTTTGTTATTGCAGTCCATAGATATTTGAGACTACATAATGTCAAGGCTATCATCTGTTGTACTTTCGACCCAAAACAGAAAGCATGATCTGTCATTTAATTTGTAATCATCTTTTTTTCATTGATGTTTATTGCACCTGCAATAGAATTTGCTAGTAAGATACATATCCATTTGCCCTTGCTGCTGATTTCATATACGCTGGTTCTCTTATTATGTGTATGAGAAATACAACATGTAATTATGTTCAGATAGGAAAAGGAATGTGTATGGTCCGGTCAGCTCACTGTTTGTCATCCTCCTTTTAAGTGTCGAATTTATACATTTTCATTTTATATATTTTAGCCAGTTATTCTTGAGATACGAAGGGAACTAGCTTCTCGCAGTGTTACCTTTGTAGCTGTTTCCAGTTTCAATAAAATGAGTGATTTCATGATCTTTATCCCCAGATTCTATTGGTATCTTTTAAACAGAATCTTACATCATGGCATCATGGTCATATGGACCATGAATAATTTGTACTTAGTCCTATGAGCTATATTTTTTTGGTGCTCCAATAGAGGTCAAACTATAGAGGAGTTTTTTGGTCCAAAATAATGACCATTATTTTCTCTCAACTAATGGCCATTAGTTGGAGGGTAGTTTAGTAATTACACAAAAAATTAATAACATTTTTATTCATTTAAATTTTTATTAGTTACACTAAAAATTGACTAACTAAGCAATAATGATATGTTAGATTTATTATAAATATTAATAAAGCTCTATACAAAATATGACTAATTTATTTTTTAGATAATGGGATCGAAATCCCAGGCTCTACACCCCAAAAGGTGTACATGGCCAAATGACTAATTTATTAATAATGATTAATTTTATTTATTATAAATATATTGTTTTGACCATATTACCCTCAGTAATAGCCATTAGTTGTAAATTTCTAAAATTAAATCTACACTGTTGGATCCAGCTAATGATCATTAGTTGTGAAAAAATAATGACTATTATTATGAATCAGAAAACTCCTAAAACTATAAAATGCCTTACATTCTCAGCTATAAATATCCACAAACCATCTTGCACCGGAAGTTTGTACTTCTATTCTCCATTTTATTCAAGACAAAATATTGCAACGTATTATTACCATCCTAATTCTGCAGTAACGCACAGAGAACTCACTTAGTTAACATACAAAGCCCACAACTGATTAATCCATGTGATTGACGCTAAGCGCTAGATTGGCAGAGCTTCACTCCCTAATTCTTCATATTCACTTTTGATTCTCCTAGTGGAGTGATCATGTGGCTGAAGGTAATTCTCTTTAATCCTAAGGATAAACTATTAGAAATCAACATAAAGAATCACTTCTAAGAATAAGAAGAAGTTTCCTTTTTTAGTTCCCATCTCCTTAGTTCATTTGAGAGAATCACTTCTCACAATCAGCGGAGAATCAAATGTCCCGAGAAAAGGTCACTACTACGATAGCAGCCTTTGGTGTCACTTGATATAAGTAATAACGAGCATAAGGGGCAACGTTATTACAGTGCGTCAACGATGACGTCATCAGTAGACAACGTTATTATAGTGGTCACTACAATAACGGCCACATATGACATCATCATGGCTAGCGTTATTACAGTGGGAGGTCATCCAGTAATATCGGTCGATGATGACATCATCACTAGCCCTTATTAAAAATAACCACTTTAATAACGGGCATGATGATGTCATCACAGGACGTTATTAAAAATAACCACTATAATAACGGTCATGATGATGCCATCACAGGGTGTTATTAAAAATAATCACAATGATAGGTGGGTCCCACCTGTCGGCGCTAGTTTGAACACATTTTGTCCCCAAAACCATAGCTTTATTTGAACACATTTTTTCCCCAAAACCAAAAACAAATTTATAAAAACATAATGGGTTGTAATGCTGAGGAAACAGTGCCATGCCAATTTTGAGTGTATTGTTTACCTCTTCACTGGTTTTATTGTAATCCTATCCATCCTTGACCATGTCATGATGATAGTAACCTCTCTTTCTGGTGAACCCCGAGATTTCTGGTCACCAAATCCGGTTTGGTCAGAAATTTCCGGTCATCGGTTAAGTTAAAATCAATTCCGGTCTGTCAGGTTGGAATTCACGGAGACAACACGGAGCGTCTATGTTGTGAATCCCAAAGTAGCACTTGGAGTAATCGCATAGGGGCGTGGTCATGTTTAATTGTAGTTTGTTAGTGTCAACAATAGCCACTCAATGGTGGGTAGAATTTGTAGTGCTCTTGGGCAGTTTGAGAGTTGAGGAAACCTTGGGGGATGCAAGAGGAAGCAACTGAGGCACTTGAGCTAAAACATCCGTTCACTTGCTAGTGCTCGTGTGACTGTAGGGTACGGTAGTGATCTTCAGTTGTTAGTTTCTATGGATTTAATATAAACCTTGTAGTTATCTAAGAAAAAAATTACAGCTAATTGCGTGTGCTTGCTGTATATAAATTATAGTGCTAATTTCAGCCAACTAGGCATAAATATAGAAATTCATAAAGACATGATTATTCCATCTGCAAAACAAATCTCATCGAGGAGAAATATTTCTTTAAAAATTATTTTAGTACATTTTATACAAACCAATATTTGGAGTGTAATTTTAAACATGCCAATTCTAGTCCATATTTCCCAGACTAATTTAGTGAACCAAATTGTGCGTCAGAGTTGCTATCTTTATCAGCATCCCTTTTTACCTCTGTACAACTGACATGTGGAACCTTCAAGGGTGCTAGTCACAATATGTTGGGTTTGTGATATAATATTCTGATAACGGTAAATCTAGTTTCCATCTGTGTGAAAATTTGAATAATTTCTAGTTAAACTTTTTATCCTTGGATCCTAATCAACTACTACTCCCTTACTAAATTGTTGTCGCCGTTGACTTTTTCAGTAACGTTTGACCATTCGTCTTATTCAAAAAATTTCTTCAAATACAAAAAGTTATATGCTATATTTCAAGTTTATTTAGTGATAAATCATATTCCAACAAAATATATGATATTTCTTAAATTTTTTTGAATAAGACGAATGGTCAAACGTTACGAAAAAAGTCAATGGCGACAACAATTTAATAAGGAGGGAGTATATTCAATTTTTTCATTCACTTGTGATAAAAAAATATTCTCAGAAAAAAAATGAAAATATTCCACCTAAGAATCAATTGTTCGAGCACTACAATTTATTTGTTTTAACGAGACACTTTCATTGTTCTAGTAGTATTGTTCTGAAAATTTGACTGGTGCAAATGCAAAATTCCACTATAGAAACTAACAAATCTGATAATATTACGGCGGCTACTGGTAGTCCACTGAAATGAGAACTAAAAAAGTTGGTGGGTCTGTTAGACAAATTTACTCAAAGTAGTTTTGTTGTGAGTAGTACGTGACGAATTTATAGAATACAGGGCCATAGTACGTGACTAAAGTTTGGGGTAGTAAAATTAGTAAAATTTATACTAGAATACAGGGTCATAGACTGTGTTGTACGATCAGTCGCGGTCGTCTTCTCCGGATCGAGTGAAAAATCACCGTTCCTGCATCCTTTCTCGGCAGCCATCGATCAGCTGCCGCGCTTCTATGCTTGTATTGCGCCATGCTCTCACCGGCCACTCCAGCCATGCCACCAGCTGCCGCACCTCCGACCATGGTTAACAAAACCAGTGAAAACTGGCCGGTTATCCCGGTTAACCGGGAAACCGGTCCTGGCCGGTCGGCCGGTTTGACCGGCTAGCCGAGAATAACCGTAGCTATTTACTGTAGCTATTCGGTTAACCGACGGTTTTTCTGCTTAACCGACTGGTTTTCTCGATCGGTTCAAAACCGGACCGATCAATCCGGTTTTGTTAACCTTGCCTCGGACACCACGAAGACCCGATGCCACTAGCTATGTGCCAAGTTCCATGCCGGCGATACGCGTTTACCGGAGCAGGCTAGCTAGTAACGAGTGTAACGACTCGACTTTCGGAGGAGGAAACCAAACAGTATGCTCTGGCCTGACACGCTGTGGATTGGTGATTCTTTTTTTCTTTTCCCCTTTCTTTTTCAGACTTCTTTCGTTCTCTCGGTTCCCATCTATTTCTCTCTGTTCACATAAATAAGCTTGGGAAAAGGGAAGATATTCTAGGCAGCTGTACCCTATGCCTACAATTGTGTCACCACGTTTTTAGGCATTCAATTAGGCCCCGTTCGTTTTCTTCCCTCTAAAATTTAGCGCTGTCACATAGAATCTTATTATTTATGAATATTTCGATCAATTTAATGACAAAACCCTTTTAACAGATTGGTGCTAATTTTTGAGATAAATCTAATGAGCTTAATTAATCTATATTTTGTTAAAGTGATGCTACGAGTAACCGTCTTCTAATCACGACTTAATTAACTTCATTAGATTCGTCTCGTGAATTAGTATAGGAGCCTGTAATTTATTTTATAATTAAATTTTATTTAATACGCTTAAATAGTAATATTTTTTTGATGTGACGGCTATAAAATTTAGAGCCAGCAAACGAACGCTGAAAAAGGCAACAACAACGAGCATGTAACTGATTTGCCATGTGCGTTGATCAGTGGATGCTGCTGAACGCATGTGCCTCGGTCCCTGATGTCCTCTTGCCGTCCACTCTCCTTCCTATAACACCATTAAAGGTGCAACTACTGACACATTAATTGCTAAGCATCCGTGGTCTATTTCCTATCTGACACGTGGGATGGGTAAGTAACCACGTGTGCACACATATAATATACTAGTTGACAACCTCGTGCGTTGCAATGGGACTAAAAGATATTGACTTTAAAATTATAATATTAAATCAATTGAGTTCATCTCTAACATCCATTATGTACTAAATAGTTTAAATTAATTATGATGACGTGGCACAACGTGAATTGAAAGAAATAGCCATTAAGACGTGCTAGTGAGTTAAATCTTTTATATATAAATAGATAAGAAGTATATATATATCTGTAGCTGGCTACACAATTCTGTAGCCAGGTCGCCCTCGCCGCACCCGAAGGCAGGCTCTGACCGATGGGTTGTCCCGACTCCGCACGTTTCCTGGCGCCACGCACCCGAAGGCATGCTCCGGCTGATGGGTTGTTTCCGCTCCACGTTTCGAACCGTCCAACGCGGAGCCAATCACGGTCTTTTCCCATGATTCCTCCAGCGCACTAAGTACGAAGCTGTGGAAAAAAAAAAAGATTTTCTACCGTCACCCTAACTACGGTATGCATCCATGGATCAAATTACAGAAAAGAGTGAACCGTTTGACGCTATTTAATTGCCCTCTATACAGAATTGGACAGTTTCACTTTTTCAAATGTGCTCCATTTTCAATTTGGTTCCATTAAAATTGCTATTTAATTGAAATCTATGTAAATCAAACAGAGCACAATTCCCAAAGCTAATTCACAAAACTCATTAAAGTAAATTGCTATTTAATTGGTGAATGCAGAAGCACATTATAACATGTCTTTATACCCAAATGTAAGTATGACATCGTATAGATCGAGAGATAAACCGAAATGTAAGCGCTTTGTTATTTTTGTGTACATCATACAACAGCATAAAGTTGCCAAACACCATTGCTTGGTTTACATAGCTCTAACAGGAGCAGACCAGGAAGAATCAACTTGTATGTCATTGATGGTTCCAACGGATGGCCTGGGAATCTTGGTGAAAGCGGCATCCCCACAAGCTTAAACTCTAAATATAACTCGACATGTTGCTCCACTATCTTCAATAAACTGACATGCAGCATTTTTCCTCACAATGCTCCTGGTCTGAAATAATTATAAATGAGAACCATGGTATTATGATTATTTGCAACGAGCCTAAAATGTTGGAATAACTCATTAAAAAATTCATGCCTGATTTAGGGAACATTACTAAACAAAAGCAATGAATAAACCATCAACTACAAGGGTTGGAGCATCTTCCATGCCAAATATTCGAGATAAATGGGACCATGCTAGAACGGCACGTCATCAAGCCACATACATCGATCCATTATGCTAGTTAGAACCGAGAGGAAACCATGAAAGGAAAATAAAATTTGGAGTGAGTTTATTCAATTTAAGGTCAAGCTGGAATGAAACAAAGAACAATAGATTGGACATGTCAATTGAAATATTAATTGGTAGCAAGCATAAAAGCAAGTGATCCAAACATGGCCATACATGTATAATTGGGAGGACAAAAATAGATATATAATTTCTAGATTCATACTATTATCTAGCTAAAGGCCAAACTAGAATACATTCCACATAAGATTGGAATTCACCTACATTACAAAGTCCAGTATTGTTTCTATTACAAGAACAACAATTAGTAGGCATCACTATTTTAGGCAAATCAGTGATAAATCACACATGGATGTATGCCAAAGATAGCAGCTGGTTTGCAATACAACATGACAACTTGATGATTCACTCTCATAACAAAGAATCAAACATTAATTCCCTATACTGAAAGTGGAAATGGAAACAACAGGTCGATGGCATGATAATAGCAAATTAATGGAATTGGCACATGTGGATAAAGATGAAATACTCAGTTGATAATCAGCAGTAAGTCCAATACATTGAACTCTTTTTTAATATAAAATGGGATTGTGAATGATGAGGAACCTATTGAAGCACACATGCCTGTCTACTGCTCATACATAAGCAGGTTCTTTCCAGAATTCACTCATGAGGCTTTATCACCTGGAGAAATCATATCAACAATAATAACAATCATAATAATACAACTTGATTTTTGAAGGCCTCATGGGTTTATTTTCTATTCGAAAAACTGGATTTCATGAATCACTCCTTAGAAAAAGGAAAGGGACTATCAAGGTTACCTTCATCTGATCAGTATTAGAAGGTGCTACTTGCAGCTGCAGAAGTGCAGATGCTACTCAACATCGATGTTGCCTTGATATTTGTATACAAGGAAGTGAAAAATGGATAAAAGATGGGGTTGAGAAAGACAGAGAGTTGAGTATGTAGCTGTTACCAATATTTCGTGTAGGTGGAAATCACATCTTAGTAGATAAAGCATCACATCTTAGTAGATAAAGCATAATCTGCCATCAAGTGAAATTGGTAGTTAATCCATCAGGTTAATAAAAACAATAAAACAATATAATTCAGAGGAAGTACATCTCCAAATAAATTATACATCTCAGTAAAGCATTTTTACCCGGCACAAGGTAAAATCGTTATTTTGGTATCGTATTAAACAAAGGTGAAGCTTTAATTATGCTACTAATCACAAAAGATATGATTGGCAACTATAATGATTAAAATATATAAGATTGCATACTGAAATATCATTTTTCTTGGGGCACTGATGCTATTATGTACAATAAAACAGTAGTAGATCTAAAAGCAAGCCAAACTGTGTCTTCACCTAAGCTATTCATCCTTATATATCTCTCCAAACACTATGAGTCATCACATATATCTGTCGACGCCTTCAATATTGCAATAAAACAATGACTGGAATGGCCGTAAAGAAGAAACAATCAGTTAATAACCTGTAGTACATCAAACAGGAGTGCAGGATAGGAATATCTGTTAAGCTAGCATCCATATGCATATGCCTTATGATCTTGAGTAAGCAAATCAGAAACATTAGAAAAGTTCATAATACAGAGATTTAATTTCTGAAGGCCTCAACATCTCAAGTTCAGAAACTATAATTTTTTCAATCAAATCTTTGGCATACAGAAGGGAAATAACTGGTGAATATTATAGAGCATAGGCATCTAAAGAATTTATTTATGGAAATTAAAAACAATTTGGAGGAAATCGGACACACAGATACCAGATTCATCCCCTAACTGAGCAAAATTAAAATCGATTTGGGGAGAGCACTACAGATCTGCTGCATTTAAATAAAAACGATTTAGGGAGAATTTGAGGAGCATAGACCTCTGATTCATCAAATTGGGCAAAAGTAAATTCAAATGAAGAGCACGTAGGTACCAGGATAGATCAGATAAGCCATGACCCCATGACTACCCAATCATCGACTATGAGTCAGCAGCGCAGAAAGGCACAATCTCTTTTTCGTTGCTAGAGGGCTTCCTGACAAAGATCTGAAGGTTGGGTTGCACTCGTCGCAATGGATCCATGGATCCTTAACCATCCCGTCCGACCATGAAACGACCGCCACTGAAACACAAGCTTAGCTCAATTCCTCTCCAGCGATGCCTGCGCAGCCCTCCCGCCGCCGCTACCATAGGGCCGCCCGCACGCAAGGCCGCGTGGCCACACGCACGCACGGTCGCCCGCCCGCTCAGCCATCCAGCTACCCACCTCTGTCGCAGGGCCGCCCTTCGGCCGTGTGCTAGGTCACCCGCACGCACGACCGCCCGCCCTCCACCATCGCAGCCGCAGGAGATCGGAAGTTTTATTTTCTCTCCTATGAGGAAGCACGAATGGAAAATCGGTGCAGTTTAGGGCCGCGTGGGTGAACCGAGCTGGGTCGACCGCAAAACGGATCTGCCAAAATCGGGCTCGGTCGGATGTTTTCGTTGGGTCTGGCTATAGAATAGAATAGCTAGCTATATAATATATATATATATATATATATATATATAAAAGTAATACTAAATCACTCCCAGAAAGTGATATAGTATTCCACTCCCCCTGCCACGTCACTTCAAATGCCGACCAAACCCGAGTCCAAAAACCCATGGGAAAAAACCAAACCGGAGGCATAAATTTGGTTAGCATTTGCCGCTAATAATGTCCTGTAATTATTGTCTGCAATAATTCCCCCATTAAGCACGGTATTTATCCTGGTTATCTTTTATTTCCCAGCTCCAGATTGCAGCGTGATAGTTCATCCCCTCGGCAGGCGGCAGCGACGGATGGCTCAAAGCAACTCGAAGTCTACCGAAAGTTTACTGTCATGTTTCTTGGCTAGGTAACCAACAATCGTTGTTTCCTATACTCTGATCGTAAAACATCTTTACTCACAATTTCTTCATATTTTATTATTGAGGAATTATTTTGCCGTTGGCTGGAAGCCTGGAAGAGCTTACGCCGGCACCCTGAGGACTTGCATGCCCGTGGACGTTTGATGGCTTGCACGACCATCCTCATCAGCACCAGCGCATGCGGCTTTTCTTCTCACCTTGGCAACACTATCCGGCGGCAAGGACAGTTCACTTCCTCACGTCGTCTTCGTTGGCTTGACGGCCAGATCCATGCATTCAGGCTGCTTGTCATCTTCAAGTTCATGATGGATCCACAAGCCGCTGGATGCACAAAACGGCGTCAGTTTCGACCACCGTTTTTGGCTGCACAACACTGGATTTTCTTTTTTGTTCTTATCCCTGCAGGTCACCGACCTTCTTCTCCGGTCACACAAACTCACCATGCAACATTTGATATTCTTGTTTGTTCTCATCACTGCAGTCACCTGGCATGACATTCCCTGATGATTTGAGGGCCCGTGAGATGCCAGCTTTCTTCAAAAAAGGCCCTGTGAGACGGATTTGATTTTTCCTTTTTGGCTCCGTAAGGTCAGGAAAGAACCTACGAGAGTATTTGTGTGTGATATTTTTCCGTTTGCAATAAGATTTTCTCCCGTCCTCTGGATGATGTTCAAAATTAGTTGGAACTTTGCAAAAGACACCTTGGCCGACCCAGAATCGCCAGAAAATTTTGGCTTCCGTTATCACTTAGGATGATAGCTCTTCGAATTTTTGAAAAAGAAAGACTTTTATTAAAAACAGAAGGCTACCAAGATGTTCTTTTCTTGTTTTACTAATCGCTAGAGGAAAGCAACAATCATGGTGGTGTACGTGGCTCACGTATGTTTGATGTTTCTATGTAGCATTAGCGATTTTCGTTCATTCATCTCGTTTTCCTCTTCTGTTCTGATCTTCCGTTTTACAGTGGAATGTATAGTATAGGCTCTCAATGTGTATCTGTATTTGTTTGGAAATGTTTATTATGGTGCATTGTTTGGTCAAGAAGAAAGCTAGCAAGGAGTTATAGCTTTGTTTCTGTGTGTTCCGAACTGTATACCTTCAGTTTTTACAACTTGATACAATATCATGATCTGTACCCCCGAGTCTATATCTTAATCCTGTGTGTAAAAATCATAAAAAATTCTGATTACATATGTTATTTTTTTCTCAAATTATAAAATTTGGTATTCTGATATATATACTTGATGCCTAAGTGTGAGTGTTGTTTGTTAGTGATCATTATCCACCAGATCATAAAAACCTATTGTTTCAAATCATACTATTGTCTCCAAATCATAAATTCCTAGTCTTTTACATTCATGCCCACATTAATTTGTTATGAAAATATTAGTGTAATCGCAAGTCAATCAAGGAGCAAATAGTCCAAAGTTTTTATGGTTCGCCTACTAAATTGAACAATAACAACAGTCGTGTTATGCAAGGAGAAAATAGTCGAAGTTTGATATCCGGCTAAGCAGAGAGTGAATGATATATTTATCAATATATTTTGTGGTTAAAAGAAGTGGACTTAACAATACAACCTAAACATACTAGTTATCGGTTCACAACAGTGACGGGCAGGATAAAGCGAAAAAAATGGGATTGGAGTTTGCCACTACAATGACAAAGTGCGGGACCTAAACCTTTATGGTTACATGATACAATTTACAGTACCCACAGTTGTCACCACAAAACTATTGTTATTCACTATAATATTATTATCCTTTAATCATACATTCCTAGAGTCTTTTTATAGTCATGCACTTGTCTATTGCTATCAAAGAGTTTTCGTTACAAAATTTTATGTTTGTAATATTTTTTTGCTACCAGAGGTTAATCAAGGTGTAAAATGTTTGATTTTAACCTGCTAAAATACACTTTGCACCAAAATGTATTGATGTTCCACTAGAATTTATGATTACACAATCCCAAAATTTTTTAGATAGCATGATTCGCAAAATAGTCAAGTTTATGCAAACAACGTATTCAGTTTTTTCGCTCATAAATATTGATTTTCCTTCTTTATTTTTCTTACCATCATACGAACTCACCTTCCATTATTTTAATGGACATGAACCCGATTCCATGCCTCAGTTAGTGGGCATTAACGTGAGACAGTCAACAGCTCAATCTATGGAATAAAACCGGAGCGTGTCAATGAGAAAAAACCGTTGGATTAGTTATTTAAAACCCATGATTAATTGTCTGCTGAGTGGACGCACCAACAAAGGGACACCTAGGCCAGTTTCTGCTTACTTGGCATGGGGGTGTGATAGACAGAACTATTCTACACCCGGGACCAGACCGCTCAGCCACCCCAATTCCCCGACCGGACGCGGCTGTAACGGTACGCACACCACAACTCCTTCCCTGACCCGATTATACATTCCCAATCCCCTCCGACTCCATCCGTCTCCACTGCGATCCTTGTCACCAGCAACTCGACCTCCGCTGCGATGCGATTCCGAACGCCGCCGCGCCATGGAGCGTTGCTTGCACCTAAGGCCTCGTTTGGGAACAACGATCCCCGCGGGGATCCCGGCCTAATCTCGGGAAAGGCGGACTCTGGGGAAGGCAGCCTGGGGGAGTAGGTCTGCGCGTTTGGGAGGCCACGGCGAGGGGACGTCACGCCCCAGGTTCGGCCTGCTTCTCCGGGCCAGAAACTTTCGCCTCAGAACGCAGGGGGAGAAATCCTCTCTTCCATCCCGGTCTCGAACTGTCGCCTCAGAACGCAGGGGGAGAAGCTGCTACCCTCTTCCTCTGCCTACGGCGCCTCTCGATACCACGACACCACCTCCTCTGTTCTCTGTCGACGCCTCCGGAGTCTGGATGCTAGGGAGTTGGCCAACGCGATGACTGTTGATGAGCCCAACGCCCGACCGTCTCCCCAATCAACGCGCGACGTCCCTTACTCCCAAATCCATACGAGGATGAACTGCTCGCTGGGGAATGCGTGCCCCGGGGTGGGAGCGTGCAGGGGTCTCCCCGCGTGGGAGCTCATGCCGGGGGTGTCCTTCCCTGAGCTTCCAAATGAAGCCTTAGACGGTTGGAGCCTCGCAGATCCCGACCTTCTTCATCTTTTGCTTTTGCGAGGTCTCGAGCGCGCCGTCAACCGTCATCGAGCTCTTCCCCAGCGCGCGTTCTTCCACCTCGGGAGAGGCATCCCCGACCTTCTTCCCCGTAAGCCGCAGGAGCAGCGACGAGGTCCGCGACCACTCATCACGTTGATCTCGGCTTTGATCCTCGCAGGCACAAAACTCCAGGGAATCACCGACCATCTTCCGCGGCAGCCGCGCTAGCGGCGGAGAGATCCGAGTGCCTCGTCCTGCTCCATCCCAGCATTCATCTTCCACACGTGGAACCGCAGGGGATTTCGATCTTCTTTCTCTTGCAAAATCTTCGACATGCCCTCACCATTTAATTTTCCTGTCGCCAGCGGGCTTCACGCTGTGCTCTACAGCTCCATTGCTGCATCTTGCTCAATTCCTCGATGGGCTCCAACTAATCTCACATGGAGTCATTAATCGGCAGCCGAATCTTGTCTATGACGACATGCACTTGTGTAGCATAGTCGAACAGGCTGCTCGAATTTATTGTGGATTCACTTTTTTTTTTTTTTGTTGTTCTTCGAAGCTCTGTAATTGCCCCTTTACCCTGGTAACTTCTGCATGCTAGAGCCTGCTTCAATGGTGTACTAATACAGCTCTGGTGTTTAACCACTGTCACGAACATCGATTGTAAAATCAACAAAAGAATTATTAGCATGGACAAATAAAACTATTATTAGCATGGACAAATAAAACTATTGTTCAAGATGGCAACCTCTAAAATGAGGATGAAGAAGTATCTCACAAATAAAATTCAAAAATTCTAGTCTCGCAACTATTTTGAGAAGTCTGATATAACTTGAAACTAGTGATAATTACAAGGTTGCTGAATAAGTGCATAATTCCAATAGTTACTGAACAAATGCATTATCCATAGTTACTGAACACCACATTCGAATACACAAGACACTTCTTTATTGCCATACAAATACACAGTAGTTACTAAACAAGTGCATTATCCATAGTTACTAAACACTTCTTTATTCCCCTTGAAGAAACATGTACACGCAACGGTTTGACCATCCTTAGAAATATTTAAAAAAAGAGAGAGACAGGATCGGTGGTTTGTGGCCACCAACTCGTCCTTGTCATATCAGTAGCATATTTTCTTCATCTTCAGATATTGCTAGAATGGTAACGCAATTACTTCACGCAGGTGCAATGTCCTCTGTCACGGAAAAAATCAGATAATCCTACTTCCTTTTTTACATGGTTCATCAGATGCACAGTAAGTCTTCTGTTCACAGATACCATCAGACCTAAACTTTAAAAATCCATGCAACCCAAATTTAGTGATTCATGTCTTCATTCTATCTGGCATGTCTTCCAGAATATGAGCAAGACACAGTCGCATAGTAGCCTTGCTTTAGACGGCGTGTAACACTTTAAAAAAGGAAAAATCAATTGAATAAAAAAATATGGTTCAAAAAGAATTACTCATATGTAAGGGCAAACATACTTACCGAATCTGACCAATCATAGTAGCATTACTGGACGCATGAAACTCACGAACAAGCATGTTGAAAAATTATTGATGGTAGAAAAAACTATAGATATACTATCATTGCAAGAATTACTGGTGATAGAAAAAGACTTACTAAATCATACCAATCATAGTAGCCATTATTGTACACAAAAAACCTCACCAACAAGCATGTTAGAAAATTACTCGTGATTAAAAAGAAAATTGGCTAGAAATTACTGGTGATACAAAAAGAATTAATGAATCTGACCAATCATAGAAGCCGTTATTGTACGTAAGAAACTCACGAACAAGCATGTTGAAAAATTACTGGTGATAGAAAAAGAATTAGTGGTGATTTTAAATGTCTGGAACTACTAGGAGAAATCATCCTTTGTTAGTTATGAAAAAAAGTAGAGATAAATACTGGTGATAGCAAAAGAATTACTGGTGGTTTCAAATGTCGAGAAAACACTAGGAGAAATCATAATTAGTTAGTTATGAAGTAAATTAGAGCTAATTACTGGTGACAGAAAAAGAATTACTGGTGATAGATGTCACGAACTACTAGAATAATTTCTGATTAATGAAACTATTAATTATTGAATAATGAAACTATTAGAGCTACAAAATTACTGAAGGAGAGACGGCGAAGAAGATCAAGAGTGGAGACTAGTAGAAGAATTAATGAATAATGAAAATTTACTCGAAGCTGCAAAATTACTTTTTGAGATAGCAATTACTAGGAAATAAAACTACAAAATAAATCAAACCACAAATATAAAAAGCCCTATAAATTAAATTACTAGGAAATAAAATTATTGAATGCTAATGTCGATGATAACATTCATGAGAATTACTGATATATGTTTACTAGCTATAAAACAAGGAAAATTACTGGCAAACTTTAGTTATAAGATTTATCGACATATGTTTACCGGTGATATGTGATGATGCACAACATTAATGATTGTTTACTCGTGAGAATTACTGACACATATTTAGTGGTACTATCAGAATACTATATAATTCACTAGACATCTTGTGTAGGTCATATTACTATATGAATTTTCTAGCAAAGGGCAGCAAAAAAAGTGGGAGAAGAATTACTGAGTGTGACACAAAAATTACTGAGCGCAACACAGAAATTACTGACTCTAAATCTAAATAAAAAATGCATGATACAATTATTGAGAATTACACTACAATTATTGACCGCAAATAAATATTATTGGGCATTACACTACAATTACTGAGTATCAAATTTACTGGTCAAGCTTCATCAAAATGCAAAACAAAGTACAAGGCTACTGAGGGCGCATGACAATTCAGATTATGATGAAACAATCATCCATCCAAAATTATTGATGCAATTCGGGTAAAAATAAAAGCAACGTAGACAATCATCAATACAAAAAATTACCGAGGCAGCTCCCAAATTACTGAAGCTTTAATATCACAGGGCCAAATCAGGTAAAAACCCAAAAAAACATAGAAAGTAATTGATACAAAATTTACTGAGGCAACTACCAAAATTTGCTGAGGTTGCCTAACATTCTGCGACAACCAAACATGAAAATGCTTATGTAGCAATAAAAGACATGTTCTACAAAGGACATAACCCTACAGGTTTTGAAGAACAAATTTACAAATAACCAAATTATACAGCACAAAATATTTCTATAGGTAATACAGGACAAATTCCTTTTACAAGGCATCTTCTACAAAAACACATAACCCTACAGATTTTCAAGTACATATGTACATTTCAACAGATGATATGACACAAAATTACAAAAAAATATAGAAAGTAATTGATACAAAATTTACTGAGGCAACGACCATAATTACTGAAACATCAAAATTGCTGAGGTTGCCTAACATTCTGCAACAACCAAACATGAAAATGCTTATGTAGCAACAAAAGACATGTTCTATAAAGGATATAACCCTACAGGTTTTGAAGAACAAATTTACAAATAACCAAATTATACAGCACAAAATATTTCTATGGTTAATACATGACAAATTCCTTTTAAAAGACATCTTCTACAAAGACACATAACCCTACAGATTTTCAAATACATATGTATATTTCAACGAGATGATATGACACAAAATTACTGTCTCATGGAATTAATAACTGCGGTTCAACAAAATTACCGAGGTGTTTGTTTGGGAATTTTGTATCGTAATCGGATTACAAAAGGAAACAAAAACCGTTACATTCGTTTGGTGAGAGGTACTCCGTAATCCCATACCCTGTAATCGGAAACCGATCAGTACAAATCTGACTCCTTCCTTCCCCGATCGGATTCAATTCGATACTGCTCTACTCGCCATCCTGCACCTGTCTCGCTGCCGCCGCCGCCCTTTATTTGCTTCGTGGTCCTCAAGATGCACTCGCCGGCAACATGCGAGGTCCTCGCAAGGGCCATGGCGACGACCTCGTCCACATCCAGCCGATCTCGCCGCAAGACTGCAGAACGTTGGGGCGTCGCTTCTCGCGCAAGGATGTGAAGACAGGCGGCGAGATCCAGAAGAATTCCTCTTCTGGTGACCTGCGTTGATGGTGATGATGGTGGTAGTGGAGCTTTGTCGTCTATGCCTCTTCTGGGAAATCATCTGTGGTTCTGATTTCAAGAAATTTAGCTGGGACATGGATGATGGCGCTAGAACAGAACAAGGAGCTGGTTTAACGAGGTTTGACTGGACGATTGTTTCCATTACAGAGTTGAACCAAACAAAAACAGGTTTTCGTTACATTAATTACGATACCAGCCGGTTCTGATTTCGATTGCGTTTGCGTTATCATGATTGAACCAAACACCTCGTTAAAGTGATTGATTACTGATTGAGGTTCAGCAAAATTACTGACTCATAGTAGACTTGTTCGTCCACATCAGGAATCCCAAAATAGATAGTAAAATGGACATAGGGATGTGCCATGTTTTATGTGTCTAACTATAATTAGTCTTTACAACAGCTGAAGCACCGATTTGTTCTTCTTACTAGTAGCAATTGCAAAGGCTCTGTTATGTTACGTTTCTGAAGAGGCAACCCAAAGAAATTTTGGTTTAGAAGACTTCAGGCACAATGATGTGAATGGCAGTGCATTACTTTTGCAATCACATACTCCTCCATTTTCCAAATGTTAACATTAGGACTGCTAAAACTAGCCTACAGCTAGTGCAAATTGGATGTCCTAAATAACATCATTTCAAGAATGGAGGGAGTACCAATCCACTACCTTCTGTGGTTTAAATTTACTGACATAATTCACAGCTAAAAATCTACTATGGACATAAACTACGGAGCATGCATGACTATGTGTGTCAACGGAAAATTCAATAAAAAAAGTGGTATTAGTATTTATGAGACATTTGTGATAAAGTGAAAATTCTGATATTAGCTATAGCTTGAAATGAGTCCAAATGTTCAATGTGACACGAAGCAGTTGTTCTGATATTAGCTATAGTCCCAATAAAAAAAAGATATTAGCTATAATCTTATCTAATCTTCAAGATCACTTACACCGGTATCACATTTCCACATCACTTGACTACAATGCATGTTCTACTGTAGCCATCTATCTAAATTAATGAATGAGAAAGAATGGAATTACTGAAGCATGCATAATAGAAATAAAAAATTGCATCATAAAACTGAAACTTGAAATGATAAAATAACTAATGTCATAGTACATTTCTGAGATGAACATGCAAAGATGAGCAATCGATGCCCACAATCAGAAAACAGAGAGAATAAGTTGTCTCACATTTGAAATAATATGTACAAAATTACTGAACAAATTATGTACAAAATTGCTCAAACAATGTCACTATTTGACATGGAGTGCATCATAATTACATCATATCATTGACACTACTTGCTATCTTTGCAACTTCATCTTCATGTTCATCATAAACTCTTTCATTTCCTTGTTTGGCAACATTGGCATCACCCCAACATTAAGATGATTCATCATCGAAGGAAAACCATGGAATGGTTGTTGGAGAATGACCGTGTGCCTCTCATATGGTAGAACATCATGTAGTAAATAAATCTAGACCAGTAAGTACTCCACCCTTGCCTGTAAATAACTAATGATAATCATAAGCATGAAATTACTGGACATGGGAAAAGAAAGTTACTGAAGTGTGGAGAAGATAGAGAATAAACAACACACCCTGATAATTAAAAAACTTATTTTTGAGAAGCAAAATGAGCCATAAACAACATATATCAGTGATACATATTTTTTGGAGTTCAAATAGGGAGGCGATGCACTTGCAGGCAGGCAATTTGTTAGCATTTTATGGTTCCTTTGGTAATGTAATTCTCTGATAAACACAATACTGAAACTTTGGTAATGATACTCTTTAAAGTTACTGAATTAGTCATGAAAGAAATTACTAGATGAGGATTAAACCAAATGAGAAAATTATTGAGGGTGAAATAAAGTGACAAAATTACTGAAGGGGAAAAATACTAAACGAATTGAGAGTTGGAAATAATTACTGAATGAGAAAATTACTGAAGGAAAGTTACAGTCATCCTCTAGAATTTGGTTGCACATGAATCACAGAATAGTTGAGTTGCTGATTAAGTCTAACTAGATGACTAATTGCAAATAGATTCAACTAGATGAGGATTAAACCAAATACTGAAACTTTGGTAATGATACTCTTTAAAGTTACTGAATTAGTCATGAAAGAAATTACTAGATGAGGATTAAACCAAATGAGAAAATTATTGAGGATGAAATAAAGTGATAAAATTACTGAAGGGAAAAAATACTAAACGAATTGAGCGTTGGAAATAATTACTGAATGAGAAAATTACTGAACGGGAAAATTACTGAAGGAAAATTACAGTCATCCTCTAGGATTTGGTTGCACATGAATCACAGAATAGTTGAGTTGCTGATTAAGTCTAACCAGATGACTACGTGTAAATTGCAAATAGATTCAACTAATGGTCAGAAAAGCATCGATAAACAAGCCACGACACAAGTGAGGGATGATTGAATTTCATGTACTGTTCCACAAATATAACATTATGTAAGGGATCTGGTGATCAAGTAGTTTTAAATATAATAATAATGACTGGAATCTGACTGATCATGGCAGCAAATTAATGAGCAGTATGCAAGAAACTCACAAATTATTAGTGAGACAAAAAGATTTGTCATGGACTATTGTCTGAAGAATTACTTCCAAAAAAATTACATTATGGGTTACTACTAGTGGTTGAAAAATGAATGGTTCATGGACAATTTTCTATTACTTAGCAGTAAGTAGATGGTGGTAACATGGCAATAAAGTTTTCAGAATTGATGGAGTAGGCTATACCTGAAACTACTTAGCTTTTGGTTCAGTCTGTCCCTCATGTTTGTATGGAGCTTAGAACATGGAATAGAACAATACTCCTCCCTTGTCGTTAGGACAGCAGGATTAGTTCGAAAATGAACTAATCCTGCTGTCCTAATGACAGCAATTTGGTAAGGGAGGAGTAACAAAGAATGTCAAATACAGAGGTAGTTTAACTAGATGTTGCACCATCTCTGAGCCCGCCATCGCGCTACCTCCTCCTCACTGCAGGAGGAGTGAGCCCTGAGCCTCCTATTGCCCATTTGCCGTCCCTCTTCGCTGGTCTACTTCACCTCGTTGTAGCGGGACAACACATCCCTATGAGCTCCAACCACCTCATAATTACTGAAGAAGATAATCACTGAAAGAGGAAAACAATGAAATTAGTGAAGCATTTTAGAAATTACTGGTGGTTGAAAACAAAAGAACAGTTCATCGTAGGAATTACTGATGATAAAAACACATTGTAGAAAATACTGACTATAGAAACAAGGCTCATGGGCAAATTTTTAGAAATAATTAGTGAGCAGTAAGCTCAGAGAAACACATTTTACAAGGAAATAGGGACTAATTTCAAAATCTTTCGCATATGTAAGAAATAAAGCAATAACGACTGAAAGTTATGCATGATATTACAGAAATTACTGGTAAAAGAGAAAGAATTACTGTTGGTTAAAAAGCATATTACCACATCTGAACCAGATTCCTCTAACAATATCTAACCTTGTTTCAGCAGTAGAAGATCTGCACTATTCAATAAAAAAATACTGAGCATGCTGATGAAAAAATACTGAGCATAACATGGTCAATCCACTAGCTTCACCAGTGCAAAAGTAAAAGTTACTGAGCATTACACAACAATTACTGAGCATCCGGAGAAAAGTGAAATTATTGTTGGACAACTTCATTAGTGCGAACATAAAGTTACTGGAGGTATCATTTTAGCAAAAAGTTCAAAAATTATTGAGGCCACATGAAAATTCAGAATAGGATGCAACAGTTACTGAACCTAGTATGATCAAAATTGCGTCACGATTCATAACAGGATTCACAAAATTAATGAAAATAGATTTAATAGTAACAAGGGATTTCTGCATCAAAAATAAGTGCTACAAAAATTAAGTGAGGGTATGAGTTTAGCAAAAGCTGTTTGTTGAGGGCACGTGACAAATCAGAATATCATGCGCCAATTACAGAATATGGTAGGGTTCCTCGACTTTCTAAAGTTTCCAAGCCTTTTAGAAGACAAGATTCTTTTGTCAGACTAAGAAAACTCCAAGAGAAACGTATAAATAAGCGAACATGCAATCTGAGAGTTACTTCTACTTACATATATAAAATAACATTATATGGTTTTCCATCATATGGATAAAGTACAATATGTTTTCAAAATTTATTTTAAACACATCTTCTACAAAGAAACATAACCCTACAGATTTTAAAAAACAAATATACAAATAACCAGATCATATATCATAAAATTTTTCTATAGGTAATACATGACAAAATTTATTTTAAATGCATCTTCTACAAAGACACATAACCCTACAATTTTTCAAGTACACAACAGATGATATGACAAAAATTTTCTATAGCTATACATGACACAATAATTTCTGAATGTCATCTTGTACATAGACACATGGCATGCAAATTACTAATGGAATGCACAAGTGATACATAAAGAAAAATGGAAATCTGAATGGAGCATCCATTAAAAATTAAAAACAGAAGCAAGGCTCTAAGATAGCATAACAGACAGTGGGTTACTAGCAACATCTTAGGAAAGGCATTACTAAAGAGTATGAATTATTGGTAATTGAAGGAAAATTACTGGTTCGATAACACAAAAATTACTGGTGCTAAAAATATCCTCTGGATTGAACCGAGTATGGCCTGAATTCGAAGCAGAGAATTAATTGAGAGGATTCAGTAGTAGAGGGGGAACAGACACTCACTTGGAGGCAGCGCTGAGCAGTAGGAATTATTGGTAATTGAAGGAAAATTACTGGTTCGATAACACAAAAATTATTGATGCTAAAAATTCCCACTGGATTGAAATCGAACATGGCCTGAATTCGAAGCAGAGAATTAATTGAGAAGATTCAGTAGTGAAAGGGAACAGACACTCACTTGAAAACAATGAATCAAAATTACTGAACTATCAAACAATCAATAGGATCAAAGTGATGGGTCTAGTGGAAGAATTAATGATTTATTATAAATTATTCAAGGTTACAAAATTACTGAAGCAAACTGACAAAGAGGCTTGATCCAGCAGAAGAATTATTGAGTAATTAGAAAGTACTGAAGCTTACAAAACTATTGAGTGAGATAGCAAGAAAATTATGGAATAATTAAACCATTGACGCTTACAAAACCACTCAACCATGAGGATCAAAAAGCTGTGCCACAGATATGAAGCAAATAATTAACATATCAAAATGGAGGAATATATTTCCTATTGTCGTCCTCGTACACAGGATCAAGTTGCTACATGTCCAGAATAATATGCATGCTAGTCAATGGGTAATTACGCAAGGCACATAAAATTTAGGAAACACAGAATTTCGCTACAAAATATTTCCTTCAAATCTAGAACAATGAAGCTCCAAGAGGGCCACACATCCTAGCCTCATCTTGCATCCTGCAACTAATCTCAACATCTACCTGCAACCATTCACGATAGAACAAAATACCCAAAACACTAGTCATTTAGAAAAAAGGAGCATCTAGTAGCATTGTGGCAAAATATGTAAGCTAGAGAACAATAGACATGGTCGATACGAAGCATATCTCACAAATGTTCAATAAAAAAACAAAAGCAATTTTGGATTATCTAGTCATTTTCCACATATTCATGCCCCCCCCCCCAATGTCTATCAATAATACTTTTGCAATCCATTCATTATCATTTTTATTAAATTAAATTCAAATTCATAAGGACCTGATGTAAAGTGGTAGAAATCAGATTAATCTAAAAAATTGGTAGTGAAATAAAGCAATCCAAGTAATCATTGCATCGTTCACAAGGCCAAAAGTTATTGAAGGGTGTACAGGCCGAAAATCTGATCCCATGACAAAGGTCACATATCAAACAACCCAAATACAGTTTGCAGCTCCTCCTTCCTACAGGCGTAAACTACTTGCAGCACAACATAACTATAGAAGGAAACATAGAGGGCTCAAAATCGGTTGCTGCCAATCTGTTAACTAAATAAATACAAGTTCCTCCATTGGTTCCCATAGACATGACACGTCTGATTTCTTAGGTGATGGCCTACAAGTTCAGGAGAGGCAGGGGACTCAATGAAGCCGTTTAAAAAGTCAATGCATCCAAATGACTACATCACACGCAGAGCAAAAACACAGAGAAAGCGCAGGGGATTTGGGATATTACTCACGGGAGAGGTTGTGGAACAAGCGTTGGGCCTTTAGATTGCGGGGCCACGGAGGTGGCTGCCGAGGTTGTTGCGGAGCCAAAGAGGATGCTGGAACCGAGGCCTCTGAGGTCTCCAAGCCATCGACGCGTCGTGCTTGTAGTTGGCTTGCTAGGGTTCCGCGCCGCCACAAATCCCACGAGCGCTATTCTGCTGCTGCGGATCCCACGAGATCCATGCACATTCCTGTCGCTGGCCAATGAATCACCGCATCCAAAGCTCCGCCATCACCAGAATGTGCTGAAATCGTAGCCGAAGTGGCCGACCGCGTGCGTGAGAAATGGGAGCGAGAACAATTTTGGGGGAAAAATTGGAGTGGCACTAGGGGATAGGGTTCAACGAACCCGAGCCTGCTGTGGAATCCGAAGGATCGAGGAGCCCTCATCGCCGCCTCGCCCGAACGCCTCCTCTCTCGCCTGTCGCCTCCCGCGCCGCCTCGCCGGTAATGGCTGCATCGCTAGGAGTCACCCTCGTCCGCAACCGCGCGCGATGTGGAAGGAAGGTAGGGGAATGCCTGACTTGTGGGGTCGAGTTCAGGCACGGACGGCGTGTTTGGATTGTTGGAAATGAGGACTGGGTTGGGGAAATGAGGGGTGGGTTGAATCTTGTCCCATGTTTGGATATCGGGTTGGGGAAGTGGAGCAGGTCTGGGTTGAGGAAATGAGCCCGTCCATTTCCAATTGTTTGAAACCCACTGGCGGGGCTGGGTTTTAGCGGGCCGTGGGTACTGTAAATGCAAAATTACAATTTTGCCCTTGTCAAAAGTGCAGTGGATAAAACACACGAGGATGAAAACTTTTCCCCATTCGGTCTCCTCGCGAGATGAGAGAGAGACAGAACTACCGAAGCTCCGCCTTGCTCAAGCTCCTCGTCTCCTGCACTCGCGTCAGATCTTGAAGGCAATCAACCAAGTGCAGCCATCGCAGCTGCCGGGCTTCTCCTGTCCTCAACCAGGTACGTATTTGTACCGTATTTTTCGGCAAGTTTGCACTTTATTATTTGCTACCTCCGCCGGTTGTTCTTTTGTTCTTATTATTGCAAATTGATTTGATTTCTCCAACCTACCTGCGGTCTAGATTTACTTTTCCTTTTTATGGACACATAGACAACGCTTGCATGCTTTGAAAAAGAGGAACAGATGAAGTTTGGAGAAAAAGCAGATTAACAAGGGCCCTTTCCTTCGTACGACAAGATTTTCGGTTGCTTCGACGAGATAAAAGCAGAATAAATGATAGAGGAGTAAATTAATTTTTCCGTTCAAGTTTCTTTCTGTTGCCTGGCTTAGGTCTTGGCTTCCATAAAGTAACACTTACTTGAACAGGTGCTAAAACCACATAGACAACATGTAATAGGTGAATATTACACTCACTAATTAAGACGTACTCTGCAATTTGTGTGGCAGTCACATAGGTTTATTTTAGTTGGTTTTAGCACCTTACAAGTAAGTGTTACTTTAATTTTTTTCTACATTGTACTACGGTATTCATTTGACTTGTGACCTACCTGCATGTTTACTTGTCTTCATCCAATTGACAGATATTCTAAATTGCTCCCACTATGTATTGAGTTTGATATAGGAACTAGGATGTGGCATGCATGGCTAGCAAAAAAGCACCGCAAAATTTAGTTAGTAATGTTCCATTCCTAAATGGAATGAAATGTACTATGAAACTTGTATGCACTCTTGAGAATGCTTTGTCTTAATTTATGTCGTGTACCTTCTCCATTTCTCACATGCTTAGTTTATGGTGTTAATTTGTGCCATGTTCCGTATTTTAGTGGTGTTAATTTGTGTCATGTTCCATATTTGTGTTATGAGACAGATGAGCAAGGAGAATAAAAATAAAAGGCTGAATAAGAAGAGAGACAAGAGAATCTGGACTGCGAGAGGAAGAAAATGCACTTGTTGACATACTATATGAAATGAATGACTCCAACCGGAAGGCGGATATCTGGTCATAAATGTGGATACATCACACACATAGAGAAAGAGATGGCTAAAAGGTTCCCGGATGCAAATATTAAAGGTAATCCTCACATTCGAGTCTCAAGTGAAGAAGCTCAAGAAGATGTTGTCATACATCTTAGATATTCAGCAGCATGGAAGTGGCTTTGGTTGGGATGATGAGAGAAAAATGGTTGTTGGAGACCAAGAGGTGTTCAATGGCTGGGCAAAAGTATGTAAGGCATATATTATTTTATTAACATACCTTCTCCCTGATTTAATTTTCTCATACTTCATTCTTTATATAGAGTCGAAATGGAGCTGCAAATCTGTATCTGAAGCCTTTTCCGAATTATGACAAGCTTTGTGAAATATACGCTAATGATCTTGCCAAAGGATGCAAGGCCAAAGGGCCTGGAGATGAGTTTGAACTGCATGATGAACACTCTGCGGAAAACATCTCCGAACCAACCCATCGATCTGAAAGTGTTGTTGACTGTCCTGGCAGTAATCCCTCAAGTGGAAATAAATCTTTGGGTAGCCGCAAGAGAAAGTTTATGGATGATGATGCTTTAGTTTTTGAGCTTTCAAATTGGTCTAAATCACTAAAGAATCTTGTAGACGCTGAAACAACAAATGCTGCTGCTATGAATGTTATACAAAGTGCATTTGCCCATAAACTTGAGGCCCGAAGCTTACGGATGAAAGGAGGAATCAATTGTTCACTATGCTGACTAAATTTTCTGAGTTTTCTCATGAAGAACTTGTGAAGGCTGCTCTCATTATTGGTCAGGATGCAACAAGGCTGAATATGTTCTTTACTCGCTCCCGATGAGATGAAATCTGAGTTTGTTAGACAGGTGCTTGACAGTGCTAAGTAGGTGATGTGAATATTGCTACAGTGGTGCCTTTTGCGTAGTATAAGTATTGCAGTAGGATACTTCAATATCGGATAGGTGGAAGTAACCTTATCCATGATCCGAAAGTGCAGGGACTCTATTTTGCATGCTCTCGAAGTTGTTTATTTTGAGTGGTGTCCTGCTAGCTCGGAAAGTGACTTAGATGCAGGATTCGGCTGAAATTTGTTGTAAATATGCAAAGGCGTTATAAGTATGTATGCCTTGACGCAAGATTTCAGAGTCCCTCACTTAAAAGTAATATATATTTTTGTTGCTTGGATGCTGGTTGAATTACACCTTCATTTTCAATGCCGGTTGCTTCACTTCTTTTCTCTTTTTTTGAATAAACACGCTGCTTGTTATATGGATGAATTCATGGGAATTAACATCATGGAAATATAAATTGAAATCATCAGTATTTGCCTTGCAAATCAGGCATACCGATACTGCTCATTTCATATTAAACAGGGGTATTTTAGTCAAAGAAAAAATTAGTATCTTCATATCCCAATCCCTAACCCAAGTACATACAAACATGGGAAAAGGATTGCATCTTCATATCCTTAACCTCAACCCACCTCTTCATTTCCCAATCCATATCCCTATCCCCAACCCAAGTTGTATCCAAACGCCACCGGATTGTTTTGTATGTGGGCGGTGGGTACGGGTGGGTTAACAGGTTTGGGCCCAAACAGAACTGTGGACCCAGTAGCGCTGCTCGCAGAGGTGGGTTGGTTTGGTCCGACCAGGATCGAGTTGGTTTGGCTACCTAAGCTTGTGTAGTTTGGGTTCATGGATAGAATAAGCTATTCTACACCTGGTGTATAATAAGTATATATATATATAGTATATATATATATATATGCTAGAATAAATATTTTTTATAGAAGAAGTAATTTATTTTGAACTGTTTCATTTCTGTGCAATGAAAAATAAAGCTTTGCACTGTTATATCAAAAACATATACTCAACGGAACGATTTCATTGCAGTCACTTCTACACTAAATGTATACCATAGATGATGTATAATTGCACTGCATTCGTACGGATATACATTGTCTCCATGAGTTACTGTCTCATTTCGACCAATCTACAGTACAAAACATTCATTACTCAAACTTGCTTGATCTTGTTTAGAAAGTGCCCATGGAAGGAAATAGAAAGTGCCCATGGAAGGAAATATTCACTATGGTAGTTTAGGCTTTTTATTTCGGCCTGGGACCTTTAATTTGCATGTACATAACCTCGTTTGGTTCCCAATTATCAATGAAAAAAATAGGCAGGGGTCTTCCCTACTGACTTCAGTCAAAAAAAAATGTTTCTGGCCCTTGTGATCCTTCTTTTCTTCGTTAGCAAAGGTCTGTAGTTTCGTCTTTTTTTCAGCATAACTTATGAAGTAGAATTCCATAAAAATATCACTGATAGAGTTTTGACCAAATTCTACTTAGGTAGTAATAAAGGTATACTAATCACTGAGATCCACATGCATGCATGCATCCTGAACCCGTCGGAATATATATGGGCCTGTTTTTGATTCATTATTTTGGATCCCATTATGCACTTGTCATGCGCATTTTATTTCATATTCAGCCCAACAGTCTGGATATATTATTGTACAAAACAGGTGCACGAGAGTACCACCGAATTATGAAACACAATCAAGTGCAGTCTATGCAGACATGCTTATTAACGACCGCCTATTTATCAAAAACTAAAGCTTGTTGACCGTGTACTCGCCGCCCTGGACAACATGTAGGCAGGTGCTATGAACCAAAGTGCCGCATTAACACACTATGCGATGAACTAGGGGAACCAATAGGCAGTTGTTCATACACAGTTTTAGCTTATAATTGTAAAAATTGCAAGTAACTAATGTTTTCATTTTTGTATTGATAACTGAAGGCTAATAAAGTGTGGTATGTTTCCATATCTATACTATTTGGAGCCCAGATCTTTTGAAACCCTTTGCACCTGTGAATAATAACTTGTAACATTCATGTTGCACCCACTTTGTACGAATTAGAGAAAATTAATAATCGGTAGATAGAACAAAAATGATGTCTCGAGAGGGATTCTACCATTTTGATAACTTTTTTTTCTCACCTATGACGCATCGTACCTACATTATACCCCTTAGTCCAACATGTACATGATTAACAGGGACCAAGCTTAGTTTTATGGGATGAATACGTACTTATTCACCTGATGATACCATATTGGTGCTCGTATTCACTATGATAAAACTTGTACTCTTTCTTTTAACAATAGAAAATCATTTACTGACTTACGACGACATTCGAATATGTAGATGATGTCCTCTTCAGAAGTAAGAAAAGCTTTTCCCATCCCCCCCGGCGGAAAAAGGTTTTTCTCTTGTTAACTCTTGTTTTCGACTCTGGTACCAACTCAACTTTCATTTGGGTTATCATCAGATTGCTAGAACCTTGGCTGCTTTGGTGCAATTTATGTTGCCACTAATGGAGAATATCAAATCAAGTTAAACTTGTTAGCACAAATTATGATTTCACACTTTAGTAAGACATATCTACAAATAGTTTGATGTTGCGTTCCCAGCTCTCGAATATGTTTAGTGATATAATTAGATATTCAATATTTATATTAAGCCATAATTACTAATTAAACTAGGATGGGCATATGCCCCTATGCTCATTGAAGTATTTCCCGCACAAATAGATATTTTGCAACAGGGGAGCAGGAGATGAGCGAAAATGGATATAGTTTATATGCACTAGCTCAAATATGCCTAGAGAATTTACTTAGCAAAATTGTTATTGAGGTTTTGATGGGAGAACGGAAGTCCATGATTTGGTGCAATTATAGATTCAAAATGTATCATTTTTTCAATGCTACTCCAGTGTTGCCCCTTCCCGCACTCGAGAGCAGAGGTAAGCTATGGCACACATACTCATAAAAGTTAGGGACAATTGCATAACTGGCCCTCTTTTGAAAGCCAATTGTATGTTTGACCCTGTTTTTCACGTTTTGCATATTTGACCCTATTTTTTGAATCTGAAGCCTCAGTTTGACCCCATTTGGTAAACCCGTCAACCAAACCAAGATTTGAGAATTAAAAAAAGATTAAAAAAATGAAGCGACAAGGAAAAAGACCAAAATACCCTCTCTTTCTTTCTTCCCTTTGGCTGTTCCCTAGATTCCTTCCTGGTTCAGCTAGTTTCAAAATTTTAAATTTGAATTTAAATTGCTGCTAAAATTTTGAAACTTTAGCTAAATTGCTTGTCACAGTTTTGTTTCTAAAAATAAGGTATTCATGCAAAAGATCATAATTTTTAGGGTCAATTACGCAAGGGTATCAAGGTCTTTTTACCATGGACTTCACACCGTTAATGACTACTATCAGAACAGGGTCAAGAATGGGCTTGGGTTTAAAAAACCGGGTCAAATATGCAAAACGTAAATAACGAGGCCAAACATGCAATTAGCTTTCAAAAGAGGGTCAGTTATGCAATTGCCCCTAAAAGTTACTGTCAAACATACATGGATTTCCTTCGAGTAACGTATATATCATATCAAACTGTATACATGGAAGCACCATGGACATGATCACAATAAGCATGCTGCTGTTACAATACTTGTAGTAATTGCAGTGGTGATCGTCACTGTCATAACCATATTTCTTATCTGGTGGATGAAATCTGGTGAGTTTTTTTCCATAACAAAGTAATCTTTGTTAAAACTTGTACTGGTAAAATATGTTTGGATAAAAGAAAGCTTAATCATGAACCTACAGGTAGAAGCATCAGCCTAAAGAAAAGATGTCGAAGAAGGATAAAAAACGATAGCCAAGGTAAGAATCCAGCCTTTAATAGTTTTGGAAATCAGTGTGCATCTGTCCACTGGTGTTTAAGACCTGGAACAATCACAGGAGAATTTAACACAAGTATTGTTAACAATTAGGACATTACCAGTTCAAAGTATATATAAACTACAGCTGATAGCCAATTCGAAATCAATATGTGTGCACTCATGGCAAAGTAATATTGAATTTTAAGTTGAACTAGGACAAAAATTACAATACTCCAAATTAATCAAAACTTTGCTCTGCTAAACTAGAAGGGTTACAATCAGTAGTTCACTGTAATCTTTGTTAATCGCTGCATATTACAATGAACTAAAGTCGAATTTAATCTAGAAACATTTCACCTAGCAGGATGGCCTGCTTATGCTGCATTACTGCTACTGTCCATGGTATCTCGTTCCTCATATAAAATTAAGATGAATCAGCTACCAGCAAAAGACTGCTATATAGCTTTGACGTAGAAACAACAGTTTAGGACCTGCACATTTTTTTTCAGAGGTTCCACAAAAGTCAACCTCTTTGAGGCATACAAACCCATGGCATTATATTCTTTAGTCATTTGTTTGTTAGAGTTTTCAGTAACTTATATGTTTAGCTATGTACATATAATTGGTGCAAAAGATTAGAGAAGTAACTGCAAATACGCAAAAATACCTAATATTTATATATACTACAGAGGCTTGTCAGTGAACAATCGTGTCCGGCAAGGCATCTTTAGCTTCACCTAGCAGAATGCTAAGTTCTTGGGTACTTACAAATCATTAGAAATTGCAAAAGTTTATTTTTTTACAATTTAGCAGGAAGTAGTAAGTGCATACAAGAAACCATGCTAGGAGAGCATGGACATCAGCATCCAACCTGGTTGTTCCTCAAGCCTTTAAACCCTTTGTCACTAATACAGTCCATAAGGCATAAACGAGCATATAACAAAACCCATGTTTACCCCTGTTAACCCTTGGTGATTAATGCAGTACATGAATAAACAAGCACATAACAAACCCTAGTTTACATGAGCCGCTCCCTCGACATGAGACATTGAACTTAGGGCAGACTCCTGCAGGAACTTTCAGTGCAAAAACATATCAGTTTTTTATATCCCAATAACATTGTTGTATCATTCAAGAATAATATCAGTACTATGTGTAGTTTATGGAACCTTAATTTTATTGTCATTTAACTGTCAATGTTTTATTTTCAGGATGAATGGCAATCTGCATTGACGCAATTTTAGGATATTCTAAAGTTGGTTGCAGGATAGAAGATTGCAATGTACCCTGTCAAAAGCTGTAAAAAATGCAGACAAAGCATGCATGTCCAATAAGGTGAGAGCTAGTAGTTGAAATCTCGAAGATGCGTGAAGTTGTTAGGAAAGCTGCAAAGCACTTTGAGGGCATAACCCCCCCCCCCCTCCTGAAAAAATTCCATTTTACCTATGCAATGTATTTATTGGTGCCTTTGTGATATATCCATATTGTAGGTGGCAGATTTTGAAAAGATTGAAGAGATCACCTATGCAAGAAGCCATGGCCTAGTCATCTTATGTGCTTGATTTTTATTTTGAAGGTGCTTTTCCTTTTGAAAAAAGCCAAATGGCAACCAAAGGGTATAGCTGTGGACAAGAGCTACCACAAAAAGCAGCTCTCCCGTAGTTCAAATCTCACAGCTGGGTTGCGGGGCAATTAGATTTTTGCCAAGATTCCAAGAGGATGGCCATCAAGAATCCTGAGGGTGAAGGTACTTCTCTTTCTATCGCATCCCTTCCCCAAGCTGATGTTGTTCTTAATCTTAACGCTACTGGAGTAGAGTTAGGCAATGCGAGGGGTTTGGTTTCTGAGTCTGTAGCTTTGATTAAAAACAATGAAGTTAGTAGAACTAAATCAAGGTTATGCGTGGATAAAGAACAGGAAATCTCTGTAGATGATGGTGATGCAGTGACTTCTTTTCTCCTTTAGACCGCTTATGTGGTGGGTTAATTAACAGATGTTTTGTCTGATGGGAATGAGGATCCAGGTGGTCTTTTATTCGATGTTCCTACTAAAGTGCGTAATAGGAAAGGTAAAGTAGTCATTGGTAGCAGGAAAAGGACAGTTGAGAAAACAAACTGTGTTCTAATGAAAGGATTTTTTGGAATAGTCAGGGACTAAGAGATTTAGCGAAACATAGTTTCTTACATGTTGTGGCTTTTGAACATAAATTAGATTTTATTTTGATTCTAGAAACGGGCAAAAATAGTTATCAGACTGAGTGCCTTGATAACTTTTGTGCGGGACAAGATTATTTTTTGCACTGCATTGCATATAGAGGACGATCAGGTGATATTCTTTTGGGTATTAATTCGTCGAACTTTGTGGTCGATAATATAGTCCGAACACTTTTTCATTAAATTTCAAGTTACATCTAAATCTGATGGTTTTCGATGGGCGCTTATGAGTGTATATGGGGCAGCACAAGAGGAACAGAAGCATGACTTTCTAGCAGAATTAGTCAGAATGGGTACTAATGAGTCATTGCCTCTTTTGGTAGGAGGTGACTTTAACATTATTCTTAATCCATCTGAAAAAATAATGATAGGTTTCAAAGCCACTGGCCCAACTTATTTAATGCGATTATTGACACTCTAAATCTACGGGAATTAGAACTCACATGGAGACAATTTACTTGGGCTAATAGTAATTCGAATCCTACTTGTGAGAAACTTGATAGTACGGAATGGGGGATAAAGTTTCCATTAGCATTGGTACATGCTTTGTCGAGGGATATTTTAGATCATACTCCTTGTTGCTTTCTTCAGGGCAACAAACTCACCGGGGAAAATTCTAGAATTTTCGCTTTGAGTTGGCTTGGTTTCTTAAGGAGGGTTTCTATGATTTAGTAAAGTATGCGCGGCAAGCTTAAAATAGAGGCTCTAACCCTTTGCAGAGATGGCAGAATAAAATTAGGCGAGTCAGGCGCTACCTACGTGGTTGGGCTAAGAATATGGTTTCGCAAAATAGGGACAAAAGTATTTTATTACAAAAACTAGATGTTTTAGATAAAAAAGCTGAAAGCTTGGTGCTTTCACAAGATAAGATAGATGAACGATGTCATCTAGGACAACAGATGAAAATAATCTTGAGGGAAGAAGTTATATTGGATCCAAAGGGCCAGAGCGACAAAGGTGTTGCAAGGGGATGACAATACCAAATACTTTCAGCTGTTAGCGAATGGTAGACATAGGAAAACTCAAATTTTACAATTGGAACAGGATGAAGGAATAATTGTAGGAAATGAAAACTTAAAGCTTTTTCTTACTAATTACTACAAAATCTTTTCGGCCCCCATATTTAAAATAGTTTTGTACTAAATGACGGGGTTCAAGATGATATTCCTCAGGTGTTGGAGCAGGATAATGAGTTTCTTACTGCGAATTTCTCGGAGAAGGAGATTAGAGAGGCGGTGTTTCAATTCGAACAAAATAAGGCACCAGGCCCTGATGGTTTTCGGGCTAAAATTTATCAATTTTTTGGGAGGTTATCAAACAAGATTTAATTAATTTGTTCAATTCTTTTCATAATGGTGACCTACCCATTCACAGTTTGAATTTTGGTGTCATTACCCTTCTTCCAAAAAGATTGATGCCATTTGCATCCAACAATACCGACCTATCTATTTTTTGAACGTGAGCTTTAAAGTTTTCACTAAAGTTCCTAATAATAGAATTTTCAGAGGTAGGAGATAGAATCATCTCCCCAGCTCAGTCAGCTTTTACTCCAGGGCATTTTATTTTGGATGGGGTGGTTATGCTTCATGAAACACTTCATGAGATTCATAGGAGAAAACAGAATGCAGTCGTACTTAGGTTGAATTTTGAGAAAGCGTGTGATAATGTCATTGGCCATTTCTACAACAGGCTCTAAGAATGAAGGGGTTCTCACCTATGTGGTGTGAGTGGATTCATAGGGTGATGGCGAAAGGAGGCGTGGCAGTCAAGGTGAATGGTGAGATAGGGAATTTTTTTCAAACGAGGAAGGGGGTTAGGCAGGGGGATCCACTCTCACCGATTCTCTTTAATATTGCAGTAGATGTTTTATCTGTTTTAATCAACCGCGCTAAAGATGTTGGTCAATTTTCCAGTGTCGTTCCACATTTAGTGGATGATGGTTTGTCCATTTCCCAGTATTATAGGTCCAGGTTTTATTGGCAAAACGAGGGTCATAAGAAAAAATATTGATTAATTAAATTGAGTATTTTGTGTACTCCAAGGGATCAAGGAGGGTTGGGTATCCTCAATTTAGGGGTTCAAAACAGGTGTTTATTGAGTAAATGGTTATTTAGACTGCTAAATAGCACATGCACGTGGCAAGAATTTCTTAGACCCACAAGTACTTAAGAAATAAGACGCTCTCACAAGTAGAACATGGGCAGGTAACTCACATTTTTGGTCTGGTTTATTGCAAGTTAAAAAAGATTTGTGAATTGCTGTAGAGCCAACCCGAATGTCTAACTCTGATCCGACTAGATGAATATATGGTAATCAAGTGTTTTAAATTTCCAAATTATGATATATAGTTTCTATAATAGCGTGAGTTGTACATGAGTAGGACAATCGGGTTGGACCTATAGCGGAACTCAAAAGATTTTCTTCAGTTAGGGTCTTTTCAAGTGGGTAATGGTTCTCAAATTCGGTTTTGGGAGGATTGTTGGATAGGACGACGGTGTTTCAAGGATTTGTTCCCTGATTTATATAATATTGTTAGGAAAAAGCATGCTACCATCTAGTATGTACTTACTTCGACACCTTTCAATGTCTCCTTTAGGCCTGCTTTAGTGGGGGCAAACATTCATGCTTGGAACAATGTGGTTTTGATAGCAATGAACACTATTCTTTCAGATCAACCTGATTCTTTTCGGTGGGATTTATACCAACATGGGGCTTTCTCTGTGAATCCATGTACATAGCACAGTCTTTGAATCTGGCGTTACCTTTTACGTTGCAAATTTGGAAAATAAAAGTACCTTTGAAAGTCAAAGTTTTAATTTGGTATGTGTATGAAGGGGTTACAGTAACAAAGGACAATCTGGCTAGACGTAATTAGAATGGAAATCTCAAATGTTCTTTTTGTAATCTAAGTGAGACCATTAATCATTTGTTTTTTGATTGTCTGCTAGCTAAGTTTATCTGGTGTGTTATTTATGTCTCCTTTTCCATGGTACCTCCATTTAACTTTCACAGAGTGGTTGGGAGGCACTTTGTATGGACTTAAAAAGTTGATCTGGGCTGGCATTAGTTCCATTTGTTGGGCTATATGGCTTAGTGGTAATGAGGTTGTTTTTTTTATAAGACTCCAATCCCATCATATATGCAGGTCATTTTTAGAGCTACTTACTGGATGCGTCAATGGGCAGTATTGATGAAGGAGGAGGACAGTTCAAGGGCGAAGATGGCATGCAGAGTCATTGAGAATGCAGTCATGGAAATGTTCGTGAATAATGGTGGCGGTTCTCTAATCGCATCACCTACTAAGAAGTGTGTTTGATTTAGTTATTCATAAGTTTGTGATGGGTCAAACATATATCTTTGTAGGAAAAAGTCTATTTTACTCCCCCAAACAATCCACTTTATCCAACTTACACCCCAAACAAAAGTTTGGCTCACTTTACTCCCTCAAACAATTCATGTTGGCTCAATTTACTCCCTTAGGCAATTTCTCTTTTTTATTTCTCTTTGTATGATTTGAATTTGAAGATCAAATTTTGCACAACAATAATTTTCATTGAACCTTACGTTAAAAAAATATAATATATATTTTAAACATAGTTTTTATAGTTTAATAGCATCAAATATCATCTAAATAATATAGTTCAAGAATTGTATACAAAAGATTTAAGAAAAAAATATATAATATTTTCTTTTATATAGAAAATGATACTATGTATCATCATGCAAAATTTGAGCTTCAAATTCAAATCATACAAAGAGAAATAAAAACGAGAAATTGAATGAGGGAGTAAATTGAGCCAACTTAAATTGTTTAAGGGAGTAAAGTGAGCCAAGATTTTGTTCGGGGTGTAATTTAGACATAATGGATTGTTCGGGGAGTAAAATAGACTTTTTCCATCTTTGTAATACCGCGGACTCTCAGTTAGTATGAGAGCGTGTAATAATGAACGGCTTTATGTATGGGTCCATACAGCGGCTAGAATTAATATATTCCCTTTTCTAAAACAAAGTGGTGTCGTCCAAAAAAAGTCATCACTAACATGCCCATCCCCAAAACACCACGACACATTCGATTTTTGCCTAGTCCAACACCATCTTGGTCATTTGGCCGAATTTGTTTTTCTTTTTTTGGCTGCAAACTCTACCGACCAGACCATTATATATACCCATGTGCATCTCTTAGCTCTGCTGAAACGGAATCCGCATTGAGAGGGACCATAAGAAAAAGGAAGAACAGAGGCAAGGTGAGAGCATCTAGAGGCCCAAAACTCCTTTTTAAATCAAATAATATGGAGATTAGTCTAAGGAGTCATATCCAACGGTGTCCCAAAACCACCCCTATATTTAGGGCGTGTTTGGTTTATGCCCCAAGCTGCCCTACCAAATTAGGGTCATGACCAAATCAAGGGCATAACCAAAAAATTGGTGAGAGATAAGTGTTTGGTTTGTAGCCAATATAGTTGCCAAATGTTTGGCAGAATAGCTTGGCCTTCATTTGGTTTACAGCCAACTGAGTTGCCAACTTTTGGCACCTGTCTTTGGCTAGTGTTTGGTTTGGTTCCAATTTAGAGTCTCATGACCCCAATGTAATGGATCGGTGAGGTTATCTCATTTTTTGCAACATCAGAATGACAATTATTATAAGCAACTTTGAAACACACACCAGACCATCCAAAATAAACTTCATGAATCCGTACATTTATAAGGTCACATATGCTACTACATGCAGCCCACGGCCATGCATGAAACAAAAGTTAACTTCACAACCAAGTGATTGTTCCATCAGCAAGCAAGGCATCATACATATATATTTACCTAGTATAAACAAACTAAAAGGCCCTGCTAATGACCATCCATCCAGATTTACTACTATAAACAAAATATGTCATCAATGACTATCCAAAAGGTTCGCAAAAGCTTGACCAACTTATGTCAAAGTTAGAAAGTAGGGCTGCTACCCCAGCTTGCTCAAAGAAGCTCATGACCCACTCATGTAGCATTGAATCAGGGGAAGAGTTGAGATAGCTACGAAGCATGTCTTGATCTGGTTTAGTTAAGTGGGCCACAATCAGAAGCCTGTCTTTAGATGTGATAGTAAGCTCATTTATCCTCTTCCAAAGGTTGGCATAAGGGTCTGCAGGCACAACAGATTGCATAGGAATAGGAGGCAGAGGAGGTGGCTTTGAGAGAGAGCTTGCCAACACCACAATACTTGTTGCCATATCATTTGTGGATACTTTGGACTTGGCTGATTTCTTTGAATTTTATTTCTCACATTTACGCTTCTTGGTGGTGGGCTTGCCATCCAAATCAGTCTTTGGGCTATGACGAGCAATGGTGTCAGAATCAGCATCTTCGTCGGTATCAACAGTAAAGTTGTAGCCCTCCATCCTAAAGCCTTCTCATTTGTAGCTTGAAATAGGGGTGGGGGTTTGGGACCCCCAATCCTTCTTCAAGAGAATTAAGGTTTTCGTGGCCCCGAATATTAATGTGGCCCAATAAGAAGTCATCTTGGGACACAAACAAAAACATATTCTAGGGGTCCATTTTTCGGAGAGCTCTTAGAGATGCTCCGAAGAGGCAAACGTGCGGTGGTGGCGCCAGCAGCGGCCTGGATCCCTCCGGCGACGAAGGCGGGCGTCCCAGCGGTGTGTGGCCACCCTTGTGCGGCTCAACTGCAGTTGTGGCTCGTGGCCTCTCTCGCACAGCCCAGCAGCGACAGTGGCAGCTTGTGGCCTCCCCGTCTGACCCAACGATGGCGGCGGCGAGCGGCCCAGTGACGGCATGCTCGAGCTGTCGCCAGCGGCGGTTGCCTTCCCCACATCGCGAGGCGGTGGAGGCAGGCAGCCTCAGCTTGAGCATTCTCGTGTGCATGCAAAATTTAATAGTCGCTCCTCACAATTCTAATTAAATATTTGACATTATTGGTAAATTTTAGTTGTACAAAAGTTATTTTAAAATTTGATTTCAGTTTTTTTAAATTACTAGTTGAATAAATCCACTTAAAATCCAATGGGCCTCCAATGCCATGCGCAGACTTGCTCTTAACCAGCCAACCAAGGGTAAACTCGTCCGGTCACTAGAGTTTCCATGCAAAAAAAAATAGAAAAATCAAAAGCAAATGGTCAAGATGGCGTCGGACTAGCGAGAAAATGGTTCACTCGTCGTGTTCTGGGGATGAGCCTGTTAGGCTGAGGAAGGACAGCGAGCGGTCGCGCATGATGATGCACTTCCCAGAAACGTGATTGCCGGCACACAGTGCATGTCTCACCAGGGTCGGCTCAGAGACACCACTGTCCCTCAGCCCGCTGCACGGCGGACGAAGGGACGACAAGAGCTTGAAAATAGCGTTTGCAGGAAAGGAGTCTTTGGCCCGTTGATTAGCCCTAAATTGCAACACGATCTGCGATGAGAGTTTCTTCTTTTGGATGGGTACTTGCTTATTAGAGTTTACCTTGTAAAGGAGAGTACGAAAGGACACAGGAGGTTAGAGTCACCCTGCCGTAGATAATATATCCTACGAGGTGCGACCAGAAGGAATGCACTGCCAAAAATGCAATAAATCTGCGCCTTTCTCCATTACTACTATTTTTCATTGGCAAACTTTCATTGTCAATGGTGTCCATTATGGCAATGCTTTATTGAGTATTGACTAATATAAACAAAGGAATATTTCGCTAGTACGTTAAATGTTTTCAACTCAGGTATGCCCATCTGCCCAGGTGCGTGCAGATATACAAGATCAAATCCTGAAGATTTTATGCAGCTCGACTTCCTTCTCGTGGGAGGGAGGTAGTTATCGCGGTAGTTATCGCAGACAGTTAGAGTTAGGGTTCGGAGGTTGTCGCGGCACCGTTCATATACTGACGAGCTTCGAAGGCGGCGGGGCTAGGGTAGCGGCGAATCCATTACTCACCGACTACGGAGGAAGGTTCTGGGTGTGGCACTATAGCAAAAACTCACTATAGCCACGGTTGGGGGCTCTATAGCCACGGTCAGTCCTAACCGTGGCTATGTTTTCGAGACTACAGAAAACCATCCGTAGCCTCGGAAAACAGAACAACCGTGGCTATAGTACGCAACTATAGTCACGGTTCACTATGTCAACCGTGGCTATAGGGGCGTACTATAGCCACGGTTAACATAGCCAACCGTGGCTATAGTGGCGTACTATAGCCACGGTTCGACACATAGACCGTGGCTATAGTGGAATACTATAGCCACGGTTCGATAAACCAACCGTGGCTATAGTGGACACCACTATAGCCACGGTTGGCATAGTGAACCGTGGCTATTTACTTTTTAACAATAAAAAAAATAAATACGCATTAGAAATAATAAATTACAATTACATAACATTAACTATAATTACATCACATTAACATTAAAGTATTACATCACATTAATAAAATATTTACAGATATTAACAAAATCCATCAAAAGTTTAATAATGTGAACATCACAATGTTTTTCCAAACTAAGTCTACACTATACGAATCTTCAACAACATCGGGCTCGTACGGTCGTTTCGAGCCGCACCACTCGAAAAGTGCCCGATGCTCCTTCGTCACTTCACTTTGCTCGTCAAAGAACCGACCACGAGGACTGATGACCTCCCTAAGCAAGAAACGGCACATCCTAGCGACAATGTAGTACATGTCATTTGTACTTAGATGCTTTCGCGCCGTCGGGAATCCATTCTTGGATATTTCATTCAATATCTTTTTGTCCGTTATCATTGCCTTTTCTAGACTTTTTGTTCGCTGTCAATAAATACATAAAAGTTGGTACATGATTGACAAAAACAGAAAGAATGTAAATTAAACAGATGCAATCTTAGCGTACCTCCTTGGTGGTCTCATGGGTGATGACATTCAAGTAGGATGCAGCGGAGCTCGAATACGCACATGCGTAGTATCCACGAGTGCACACTACCTTTTACTTGCTTAATGCACTTGTTAAATAGAGTGAAGTAAAAAACATCACTCTATTTCAATGATAGCAGCATAAAGAAAATTAGATGTGTGTGACGTGTGTCTTACCGGAAATTTATGACGAAAGTATATTTGTTTCCGAATTCTATAACGTGCCACCTTCGGGTTCTTTACGTAGTTCAAATAAGCACTACAGTATTGAGAAAAGGGTATTATTGCATGAAATTATCGCTATTTAATTATACGTCTATACTTACCAATTTATAACGCTCACGATATCTTCGTAGCGATTGAAGTCGTAGTCAAGGCTATCCAAGACTAATAGATATCCAATTTTTGGCATGATCAGAAAACAAATCCAATGACCATCTGCAACAAAAGATCGTATTCGTTAGTATGTCATCTATCTTTACGACTGACGAAAGGAAGGTAGTGGTCGAACTTACTCGAAGTGGTAAGGCGCGTAAATGGCGTGATAATCCTGCCATTCCTTGAAGCACCTGTAAATATAACCAGCAGCTTGACTCCTAGCTTTTGTCCTCATGGTGTCCTTCGGTTCTTGTAACTCTTGTGGTGTCTTATCCTTATATATCTTGTCTTTCTCATTTATCCGGGGTTGATCGCACTTTGATTGATCAAGCTCGGATTGAGATACCCAACCTTCCAATCGGGTCTGTCGTATCTCTTCTTTTGAAATGCTGAATTCAAGCTACATTAAAAGCAAAAGGGAGTGTGTAACATGTACTGCAAAAAGTATGAGACAAGAAAAAGATGGATAGAGGCACTTACATGCACCACAAGGTTACGAAGGTCGTGTCCATCTCGCCGAGGCGAAACATAGTGTGGATATCATTGAAATATAGTCCAAGGACCGAATCACCGGTATCGTTGAACACGTCCCTCGGAAGCTTACAGGTGATCACATCCACTCCTTCTTTCGCTGCCGCTACGTACCAGTCATGCAACTTCCGCATCTCCCACGGTAGGTTTGACAACATGTTTTTAGATACGAGGGGTTTGTCAAAGATGAAATTTGGGAAGTCCTCATTCTCGTCACGACCCTCAAATATGTCATCATCGTAATGTACCAATTGACGAGGTTCCGTGATTGGCTGCACGGGTCCCTTCCTCATTCGCTCCAAGTATTTCGTGACATGTTCGGGCTGCGGCTTTGACGGATCCACCCCGCGGGCGTAATCATCCTAGGAATTACAGGAGTAAACTCCTTCGAAGAGGCTCGATAAGCGAGGCTCTTCATACAAGGCTAGGGTTTCACCTTACGGCTCGACGGAGGAGATACATTGCCCTTTCGGCTCGACAAGGGGCACTATTTGTTGCTTGAGGGTCCTCATAGCCGTGTCTTCGTGGCGGTTTCTTGCCGTGGGCTGTCCGCGAGTATAGGACTCATAACCGCTTCATGTCCTTGTTCATCTTGTTCCTTAGCGGCTGAAGCAGCACCCGACAAAGGAGACGGTTCTCCTGCTCCAACTTTATCCCCGTGAATTGTTGACTCTCATGAACCGATCCGTGTCCGGACAAGGGGGAGGGAAACTCGTGGTTACGAGAGCACAACCTCACGACGTTTCCACATGATGAACGAACCGATAGCATCATGTAGAGTTATAATCCCGCGTCGGGTATGGGGCACTCAATCTCGTGCTCCTCACATCCTTGGTTGACCTCCTCGACGGTAACACGGACGTACCGGGTGGAATATCCATGTTGTGGAGTGTTCGTCCTGGAAGTGCTCTACCAGTTGCAACCTTCATGGTCTTTCCCTTGTAACCAAACGGCACATGCAGCTCACAAGGACATTCTTGCGTTATCACTTCCCCTTCTAACGGGGAGGTAAAGCTAGGCGAAGTGGTTGGGACGGTAGGAGTCGTACTTGGGGATACTTCCACTTCGCAGGTCAGCTTGGTACATCTCCATCTGTCTCCTCCACTCTTCCTTGTCCCTCTCCTCTTTATCTTTCTTATGAAATTTATGTTTTTTGTACAACGAGGCGGAAGAGCTACGGGAGAAACCCTCTTTCCAAGTTGCCTTGGAGGACATCTGCTCGCACCCGCCCGCCATGCTCTTTGGTCCCCACAGCAAGAGAGAGTTGGTCTCTGTGATATTCGGATTGAATAACACCAGGCTGCGTCTGCGACTTGATGTCACCCGTCAATTGCTGGATAACTTGCGCTGATTCCGCGTCCATCGGAATAATCTCTCCATTTTCACGGACCCAATTTTTGGCACGCGGCTCGAGGCCCTCTAGTGGATCGGGCTTCCCTTCGAGCACGGAGCTTTTCTTCCATCGCCTTCCACTCCGGAATCTTTTTCTTGTAGCCGCCGGAGCCCAAGTGTGGCTTGTACTTATTTTTTCTGTTCAGCTCTAACATCTTTGCACTAAGGTCCTTGGCAGGCCCAGCTGTCTTCTGCTGAACAAATTCTTCCCGATCCTGTGGACTTATTTGACCATAATCGTCAAAGGGTGTTATGCCACGTTTCACGTAACGGCGGTTTAGTCGGGACCTCCATTCTCGAAAGATATGTGACATTGCGGTCAGCGTTGCCTTCTTGGCTTTCTCGAGGTCCACTGGTGGGAAGAGAATGTGTGATCTAACAGCATTCCACATTTCCTCTTTACGCTCTTGAGGAACCAGCTTCCATTCGATCCGGGTTATTTTGCATTTCTCCCGACAACAACACCACAACGATTCCGCCATTTTGCATGGACACCCATTGGTTCAACGAGGCTCCCGGTCGGCGGGGTCTCGTGTTGTCACCTCATATGTGCCCTCGGCCTTGTTCGCGGACCGTTTACCCCCATGCTTGCGCTTTCGGGGGACTCATGGGCCGGTATGTTTTCCGTTTGCTCCTCATGAGGTGTGTCTTCGCAAGCCATGAAATGTGTCGCTTGTGCGGCCAAGGCACGACGAACACTTCGTCGAGGAACCTACCATATAAAGAATCATTGAAGCTCGGTAATATGCTAATACGGGAAACTTGAAATATTTAAACAAAGAATGACATTTCACGTGATACCTCTTACGAGGGCACGTAATCCGGGTCCTCATTAATACCCCTAGGTTCACGACGCTAGGGGGGGAGTGAGGATCCTCTGGTTCTTCCCATTGTCCACTTGATGAGGAGCTTTCATGGTTCATATTCACAACATCCTCCTGTGTATCTTGGATCGGGGACTGTCCGCCATTATAGGATTTGATACCTTTAGCGTAACAATGAAAAGATTTAGTAGCAAACAATTAGAGGAAAGAATTAAAATAGAGAAAAGATGACAGAAAAGGATTATTAGAGGAAAGAGCTAAAATAGAGTTAGCATTGGCATCGGAACATGGATAGCATCGGGATCAAATAGAAGAAGAGGAAGACGAGATAGAAGGACATACAATGTAGAACACTTTCATAAGAAAGGCAGGTGCACACTATGCAATGCATACCACAATTTATATAACCTCGAGGTAAATAGGTCAGGATACTTGGGTATCCTCCGGAAAATCAAATATAATGTGCCATACACATCACAAAGATGATCCGGAGAATACCCAAGCATCCGACCATGTCTACCTAAGGTCGTACGAGTTGCGGTATGTCTTGCATTTTATTGTACCAACCTTCCTAATGAAAGCCACCCTACATTCTATATTCTTCTACCCCATCTTCCCGTTCTCCTAAATATGCAAATGCTTATCAAGAGTCATCGTCATCTGCCAAAAAGTTAGAATTTTTTTTGAAGACTTAGTTGAAAATATATTTTTCCAAGAAAATGAGTACATTCCATGGCATCGGAACGGGGAAGAAGAGGATGCAGCTGAGGAGGATGAACATACAATGTAGAACACTTTCATAAGAAAGGCAGGTGCACACTATGCAATGCATACCACAATTTATACGACCTCGGGTAGATAGGTCGGGATACTTGGGTATCCTCCGGAAAATCAAATATAATGTGCCATACACATCACAAAGATGATCCGGAGAATACCCAAGCATCCGACCATGTCTACCCGAGTCGTACGAGTTGCGGTATGTCTTGCATTTTATTGTACCAACCTTCCTAATGAAAGACACCCTACATTCTATATTGATCCCCCCCAGCTACCTCATCTTCTATTAACAATCATCATCTGCCAAAAAGATAGGATTTTTGCTCTCGGTGCGGGTTGCCGAATCAACGGCCATCCAACGCTATCGTTAAGGTCATCGACTCGTATGTCAACATGTTTCCAACATCCGAGGATGCGGTCCATGCTGCCACACTCATCTCACTTTGCCCGCTTTCATCATCGAGCATGGCTAGACCATAAAAAGAGAGGAAAGAAAAGAGAGGAAGAGAGGAGAAAGGAGAGGAAATAGAGGAAGAAAAGAGAAAGAGAGTGAGAGAGAGAGGAAAAGAGAGTAAGAGAGGAAAGAGATGAGAAATCAGCACTTAAAATAAATACTTTGCCTTATAATCCATGTGCTGATTTAGCTAGAGAGTGAGAGAGACAGGAAAAGATAGGAAATAGAGGAGAAAAAGAGAAAAGAGAGGAGAGGAAAGGGAGGAGAAAATAGTTTTTATTTGAAAAAAAATGGTCTAGCCATGAAAAAGAGGAGAAAAGAGAGGAAATAGAGGAAGAGAGGAGAAAAGAGAGTAAGAGAGGAAAGAGAGGAAGAGATGAAAGAGAGGTAAAAAAATAGAACAGATAGGATGAAATAGTTTTTATTTAAAAACAATGGTCTAGCCATGAAAGAGAGGAGAAAAGAGAGGAAGAGAGGAGAAAAGAGAGGAAATAGAGGAAGAGAGGAGGAAAGAGAAAGCGAGGAGTAAAGAGAAGCACTGAAAATCAGCACTTATAATAAATACTTTGCCTTAGAATCCATGTGCTGATTTAGCTAGAGAGTGAGAGAGAGAGAGGGGAAAAGAGAGGAAATAGAGGAGAAAAAGAGAAAAGAGAGGAGAGGAAAGCGAAGAGAAAATAGGTGGCTAATGTATAATTTAGATAGCCACGATAGATAGGTGCCAATTTTATACCATCAGTTTAGCCACGATGGATAGGTGGCAAATGCATACACAACAATTACTTCACTCATGGTAAAAAAAAAGTAGAACACTGAAATAAGCACTGAATAAGCACTGAAATCAGCACTAAATAAGCACTGAAATCATCTCAAAAACAGATATTGACAGTATTTGGATTTCCCTGTTTGATAAGCACTAAATAAGCACTAAATCAGATATTGAAATCAGCACTAAATAAGTACTGAAAGCACTAATTGAGCAGATGTGTTTAGCTAATAACAAATTGAACATCCATGTCTCAACATAGTGTAAGTAGCAAGTGCAACATACGAAACTCAAATGTAGCACAACATCATCAATTTTTATTTTCCCTTTCCTTTATTTTCTTAACAAATGTAGCACAACATCCTAAATAACATTCCGAGGCCGTCAACAGCTAGCTGAAATAGCTAAAACAAGTTGTTCTGTTCTGTCATGTTCCGTAGAAATAGCTGAAGCAAGCTAGTAGAAATAGCTGATAGGATAACATAATAGAACAAGACAACACAACAGAACAAGATGATTGTTGGTTATCATCGACAATATAAATCAGTAAGATCGCACTCAACTTATACTGCCAAAAGGTATGTGCCTCGGTTCGACAAGCAAAATGATCAATCATCAATCAACTTATACTGCTGCAATTAGATGAGAACCAACGACAAATTCAGAGCAATCATCGACAGATAATGTGCTTTACTCAAAGGAAGATGTGCTGATAATGGCCTTGTCTTAAACATGACAGAACAGAACATGATTAATTTTTTTACAGAACATGACACAACAGAATGAAGAAGAGGATTTTCTTTTTTTTTGCAGAACATGACAGAACAAAACCAAATATAAAGCAGCATGGCTAATTTAGACTAGCAACATAAACCAGCAAGATCATCGACAATATAAACTAGCATGACTAATTTAGACTACAACTAGGTATGTGTCTCGGTTCGACGAGCTAAATGATAAATCATCGATCAAGTTATACCGCAATCGGATGACGAGTACCAAATGAACACCCTAACATCCGGATAACGATGACGAGCTTTATTCAATGGAGAGCACAAATCATCAATCAATTCACAGCAATGGAGAACACAAACGCGCTAGCGATGGAGGGGAGGGGTGGAAGGGGAGAGTGGGCAGGCGTACCGGGCGGGCTCACCATTGGGTGAGGGGGAAGAGAGGGGGAATGGGGAAGGGAGAGGGTATACCGGGAGAGGAGCTCGGGCGGCGAGGAAGGGGGAGCTCGTGCTAGCGAGTAGGGCCGAGTCGGGGAGGTCCGGCGAGGTGGAGGCCCGGCGTCAAAGCCGTCACGGAGGAGGGCCGGCGTCGGGGAGGACCGGCGAGGAGGAGGGCCGGCGGGCGGGGAGGAGCTCGGGCGAGGCGCAGCTCGGGCCGGAGAAGGAGCTCGGGCGGGCGGGGAGGAGCTCGGGCGGGGCGGAGCTCGGGCCGGAGAAGGAGCTCCGGCGGGCGGGGAGGAGCCCGGGCGGGGCGGAGCTCGGGCCGGGGAAGGAGCTCCGACGGGAGGAGCTCGGACCGGCGCAATGGAGGAGAAGAGGAGCACGGGGCACAAACGGGCAGCCTCCCGGCGTCTCAAGCTGCGGCGCGTCGGGGTTAGGGTTAGGGTTGGCCCGACCACCCCTTTATATGCCAAACATTAGCCACGGTTGGAGATAGTTGGGTGGGTCCCACATGTCGATGGGACGAATAACAATAGCCACGGTTGATGTCAATTCCAACCGTGGCTATTGAGCTCCCACCGACATGTGGGGCCCGCATGTCGATGAAACATTCAATAGCCACGGTTGGTTCCGAAACCAACCGTGGCTATTGTTTCATCCAGCCCACTTGTCATTGAGTGTTTATTTTTTTCTTGTGTAATTTTTCTTTTACTTCTTCAATTTTTATTCTAAAAACTATAATGACTTTGCACCTAACTTTTGGCATGTCACTTGTTTAGTTGTCTACAAACACATATGTATTTTTTGTTTTTTCTACTCCATTACTTTTTAATATAATATTTCATCTTTAGAATTGTTTTTCTTCACTTTTACATGACCCAAATATTTCAAAAATTTTCACAAAATTACAGTAGATTTTAATTTGTATCACAGATGTGTGTGACAATTTTCAATTCAAAAATAATAAAAATTGTGCAGATAAAAAAATCAAATGACACCATGTTTTTTCTATTATTTTGCATATTTATCATTTGCAAACTATAAGCCCGTTTGACCTACATTTTGGCATGCCACTGTTTCCCGAGCATTCGAACTCAGTTATATTTTTTATAATTTTTTTTAAAGATTTTTACAAAAAAAGTAGTTCAAATGAGACTATGCGTCTCGAGTGAGTGGAGTTTTGTACTTGAAACTCATGTTGGTTGGTATCAAATATATTTATATATTTTGAAAAATTAAACCAAAAATTCCACGTTTGTGTTTATTAATGGCATGCATACCGACCGAATGTTGAGGTCAAAATCGATACGGTTTATGAAATAAAAATGATTAAATAAATGTCAAAACGTACCCTAAGTAAATTTGAAGAAAATTCAATAAAATAGTTTGGAGATTCTAACAAAACAAAGTGGAAATGGATAGATTGAAATTTTATACAAATTTAGAAACAAGAATCAGTAAATTTGGACAATATTTGAATTCTATATACGTGTTTTAAAAATTAAATAGAAATTAAAAAAAACACAACCTAAATGAACTAGTGGATGAACTACTAATGGGCCTCATATTAAGAGTGAGGCCCAAATCACTATTGTTATTTTAAAGCATATTATTTAATTGATTTATATTGTCTAAAAATAATTAAATTACTATCTTACACTTAAAAATCTATATATACAAATTTTAAAATTTAAACCTAAATGTATAAATAAATTTTAAAATTTATATCTAAAGAGTAAATGTTTTTTAAAATTTTAAATTATACCTTGTTATTTTTTTTATTTCAAATAAAAATTGAATCTAAACATTATTTATTCAATATTTTAACTCAAGTATAGATATACAAATTTTGAAATTAAAATCTAAATGTATAAATAAATTTTAAAATTTAAATCTAAAGAGTAAATGTTTTTTAAAATTTTAAATTATACCTTGCTATTTTTAGGATTTCAAGTAAAATTGAACCTAAATATTATTTATTCAATATTTTAAATCAGTATTTATACAAACTTTAAAATTTAAAACTGAATGTATAAATAAATTAAAAAATTTTGGCCCACGGGCCCGACCACATTGACCAACGCATTAGAACACAATCAAGGCCCAAGGCCCACGCGGCGAGATCAAGGCCCAAGCACAAACAGATGGCCCAATAGCACAGCGAGCCCGTAGTATCGATAACGTCGAAGCCTTGTGCGAGTGGCGCTTATAAGCTGGCACGGACGACATTGGGCGGGCGAGGTGGTACTAAACCCCGCCCGCCGCGAACCAGCCAGCTATAGCCACGGTTGACTTCTTCAACCGTGGCTATTGTTACGATTTACAATAGCCACGGTTGAAGAAGTCAACCGTGGCTATAAGCTGAGGTTGTGAAATTTAATACTTGTTAAATTGTGAAATTATTTAATTGTTGATAATTTAATTTATGTGGCTGAAAATTATTAACAGGTAGACTTAGATAATTGATTTAAGTGGCAGAAAAATAATTAACAATTTATTAAATCCATTAATGTTGCTGAAAATAAATAGAATATTATTAAATTAATTAAAGTAGTTGAAAAATTATTTAAAACTTGTTAAATTGCGAAATTATTTAATTGTTGATAATTTAATTTATGTGGCTGAAAATTATTAACAGGTAGACTTATTAAATATTTATTAGGAAGTTTTAGATAATTGTTAAATGGGGGTATTTAAATGAATATTAACAGGTAGACTTAGATAATTATTAACAGGTAGACTTAGATAATTGATTTAAGTGGCAGAAAAATAATTAACAATTTATTAAATCCATTAACGTTGCTGAAAATAAATAGAATATTATTAAATTAATTAAAGTAGTTGAAAAATTATTTAAAACTTGTTAAATTGTGAAAAGTGACAGAAAAAATGGAAAGGTTATTAAATTCATTTATTTTGCTCAAAATTCACTAAAATATTATTAAATTAATTACGATTGCTTGAAACATATATATCTCGAGTACATCATAGGTACATCGCAATGAAATAATAAAGGTACATTATCCTTGAACGATTTTTCCTTCGCAATCCGTGCGTAGGTATGGCATTCCTTGATACGATAGTTTTGCTTCAATGACTTTAAAATTTTTCGGATCCACGAATAATGGAACTTCATCATACTGATTGTATGCATCTTGATCGTCGACCCCATCCACTCCAAGTATTCTTTGTTTACCGAGAATAACAATGTGCTTCTTCTCATCCTTTGGATCGAATATATAGAACACTTGTTCTGCTACCTTAGCAAGTATCCACGGGTCATCTTTATAACCTACATTCTTCGGATCGACGACGGTTAACCCGTATTCATCGACCTCCACCCCACCTGGGTGTTTGACCCATTTGCATTTGAAGACAGGAACTTGTAAATCTGGTCCATAGTTCAGCTTCCAAATTTCCTCTTTGTACCCATAATATGAGGTGTAATTGTTATCGTTATCAAGGGCTTCAACTCGAATTCCATCTGTTTTGACACTTACTTTTCGTGTCCTTCTTTGAAGTGTGAAAAGTAAAACCATTAATGTCGTACGCTCGATAAGTCACCACAGTCTTTGAAGTTCGGGCAGCTAAGGTTCTCAACATTTTCTCATCCATCGAGTCTCTACGTGGAAGGTCTTGACTCTCGAACCATGATGTGAAAGTTTTCTTGTGCTCCTGTACTAACCATGCACCGCTTTTGCCCCGAACATTGTTTAGTTCAAGCTCCTCAATGTGTTTTGCGAAATACGGGGCAACAATACGTGATTGTTGCGAGTACGATAAAATGGGCTTTGTCAACTCGTTTATATTCACGGTCGGTGAATGATTTTCGTCCTCGTATACCTTTTTCACTTAACCTTCCCTCATGACGAGACACGGGTACACGACCATCTTTAATATAATCTGCATAACACTCAATAATCTCCTCGGTGGTGTAGCCCTCGATCATTGAACCCTCCGGATGACAACGAGTACGTACATAGCGTTTCATAACATACATGAACCTCTCGTAGGGGAACATATGATGCATGTAGACGGGACCCAAAGCGGATATCTGGTCAACAATATGAAGCATGAAGTGTTCCATAGTATCAAAATAGGATGGCGGAAAGCACATTTCGAGCATGCACATTGTTTCCTTTATGTGGGTTCGTAGGTTATCCAACTCATGTTTATTGATCACCTTCTTTGAGACCGCGTTCCGAAGTAGCACGGACGAGTGATAGTCAACTTCAATCATTCAGATTTCACGACTACGATAGCGATAGCCGAAACACCGAAAGTAGTGTGTGACGAGTCATGAGTGTTGTAACTACTTATCTTTAAGTCTTTCATGTCTACGAGATTTTGGACATTCGATGAGAAACCGGTCGGTGCTTTAATCCCGTGTAGACACTTCAAGAACGCTATTTTCTCCTCACGCGTTAGGGTGTAGCAGTCGGCGGGAGGTAGTACTTTCCGTTCGCTCTTTCTTGCGGATGGAGCTCCGGCCTAATATTCATCTCTACAAGGTCTCTACGTGCGTTCAGTCCATCCTTTGTCGTACCGGGTAGGTCAAGTATCGGGCCGGTAGTGCTTGTCAAATACACCTTTCCCAATGTGCATCCAGTCAAATGCATGAGTCACTTCCAATTCTTCCCGAGTACCGAGATATCTCGTAGAATATAGAAAGCTTCTTATACGGCGTTGCAGCTTTTGACTTTGCAACTCCCTTCACGGCCTTTCCAAATGTAGCTTTAATGTTTTTTGTCTTATCAAAGACATCCCTAGAGGTCCAACTTCGAGGTTCTTCGCCGGTCTCAATCGTACCATCAAATTGTTTGGCCATCCGTTGATACGGGTGGCTCCGATGTAAGAATCGACGATTTCGAGTGTACACTTGTCTTCTTGGATGATGGAAGATACACGTGTGATGTATCGTCAACACAAACAAAGCATGCCTCCTTTCCTTTCACCTGGCCCGAAAGCGCCCTTAACGCCGGGGAATCGATTACTGGTCACGAAAATGATCGCTTTCAACGTGAAGTAGTCTCTTCGGTGCTCATCCCACATACGCACACCTTCCAACCATAGTTTCCGCATGTCTTCAAACAGTGGTTCCAGGAAGACATCTATGTCGTTCCCAGGTTCTTTCGGTCCGGATATAAGAATGGACAATAATATGTACTTCCTCTTGTGGCACAACAATGGGGGAGGTTGAACATTGTTAGCAGCACTGAGCCAAACGCTGCGAACGTTCCTCGTCATACCAAAAGGGTTCATTCCATCCGTACTCAATGCAAACCGTATATTTCTTGGCTCGTGCGAGAAGTCGTCACGGTGGTTACGATCGAAGTTTTTCCACTGGGTTCCATCCGATGGATGACTCAGCTTATTAGGGTCCCTCTTACGTGTATGCCATGTCATCGGTTCAGCATCTCTTGGGTTGGCAAATATCCGTCTTATGCGATCGACCACCGGTAGGTACCACATGACCAAGGCTGGAACCTTACTATCATCGTCGCTACCATTGACGATCATTGCTTTTCTTCCTCTTCCTGTCATTCTTTCCCCTCTTGTTAGTTGTGTCTACATCATACTCCTCATTCGTCTTGTAACGACTTCGTTTGCACCTTGGGCATCTCACGAGGTCCTTGAACTCCTCCCGGTATAATATACAATGATTTGGACATGCGTGGATTTTTTGCACACCCAGCGACATTGGAGATATCAGTCTCTTAGCATAGTACGTGTTTTTTGGTAACAAGTTTGGCTTTGGCGGTGTATCCGAAAGAAGATCCAACAATTCATTGAAACCGATATCCGACCACCCATGGATGGCCTTCGGTTTCATGAGTTCGAGAGCTGTACGTAACACGGTATTCTCTTTAGAACATCCCTTGGACTCCTCAAACAATAAATCCTTTGATGCCTTCTCTATCGTTGCAAAGTTATCAAGCCCTCTTGTTGTCCCTGCATTGAGTAAAACTTGCGGCTCAACATGACATAACAATTCCTCAACATCAAAATCAGTACATTGTTCTTCGACATGAAAATCAAAAGTCTCGTCAACTTCGACAAACTGTTCTTCTTCAACTTCAATCGGCTACAACTCAACTTCGACCGCCTCGTCTTCTCCATACTTTGTCCACCTCGTATAATTCTCCAGGAAACCCCTCCTCACTAAGTGAGATTTGATTACAAGTGTATCGGTCCACAATTTTTGATTCTTGCAGTCCACGCATGGAAAATATATTTTTTGTCTTCCTAGACGCTTAGCATGCTCGACAGACCCTCTTGAGAAATACATCGACTTGACCTCGGAAATATGCACTTAATCTTGACTCTTCGTACATCCATGTTTTGTCCATCTAAACAAGCATTACGCGAATATTAATTATAATAAAATAATTACTAAATCAAATAATTACCAAGTATGAATATTAAGTATTTATAGAAAATATAAGGAAACTAATATATTGCATAACATAATGTGCTAGAATTAATAATTATTAAATAATTACTAAATAATCTATTTACCATTATGAATATTATATATTTATAGAAAATATAAGGGAACTAATATATTGCATAAGACAATGTGCTATCATATATAAAAACCCACTATACAAATTATTATTAATTGACTCGAATCTTTTAATAATTAAAGCTGTGCTCTAGGGGTCTCTCTCAAGAGAGCATAAAGTAGATCTTGAATTGATTGACATGAAAAAGGCTTGTAAGACATGATTTTTTTGTATGCAACACAACCACATGATATATGAGTTTATTATACACAACTCAAACCAACAACAAACCTACAAACATGAAGGAATTTGACAAATCGAAATCAAAACCTAGGTCAAATGGTAATCCAAAATTCTCCATGGTTACAACACTATAGCAACAAATAATACATGGGATGAGTTTCCCTTACCACGGAGAACAAATTTCTGCAAAAAAAAAAACGAGATCAAAACCTTCCCCCTCGGTTTTCATTTTTTTCTCAATTTTCGAGCCGCCACACTTGGACTGAGCTCCTCTTCCGTCCGAACGCGGCTTTTATACTGTGCAAAACAATAGCCACGGTCCACTTCTTCAACCGTGGCTATAGATAAAACTATAGCCACGGTTGGTGACGTGGACTGTGGCTATTGGTGTAGGCCACTATAGCCACGGTTCACAAAGCCAACCGTGGCTATAGTGGCCTCTATAGCCACGGTCCAAGGGCACAGTAGCCCGCACCCAACTATAGCCACGGTCAATTTGGTTTGCCGTGGCTATAGGGTTTTGGGCTACGTGGCTACAGTGAGTTATTGTTATAGTGTGGCGGACGTGACCCGACGGTGGCCCGCGGTTTGGCAGTACAGCAAGGCGGCGGTGGCGCCACTCGTAGACGCAGGTGGCCAGGGCGGGGCAGGCCGTGGGGGCGTCGCATCTCCACTGGTTAGCAGCGGCGGTGTGGTTGAGGGCGGCGGCAGAGGTGGCGAGGGCGCCGCTAGAGCCGGGCCGAGGTGGAGGCGGCGGGGCCGAATGTTAGGAATGAAGAAGATGGATACTGCCATCATCTTGGGCCGTGATGGGGGTCGAATTTGTCGACCCGGTCAACGTAAAATGGCAGCCCATATGTCACGCCCTCGACCACCAATTTAGAACCCGAGTGCCATTAATTAGGCAACAGGAACGCAACACATCCCGCGGTCCAACAAATGCCAATGAGCGTGCAGCCCGTTAGTTACGTGGCTCATTAAAAAATGTTGAATAATATATTTGAAAAAATCATGGACAATACATAAACAAATAATCCATTGTATGTCTGCTTGAATTGAATTACGAAACCACTAGTCAAACAGTGAGCAGGAACTAGTATGATAAGAATCAATACATAAACAATCACGAAGTAAACAAAAACTACCAGGACTTATCGTTATGAACAACAATGTAATACATAGAGAAGGTCATGTACATTGAACAGTTTTAAGGATGGGTGCATTCTTATAAGGCAACTTTAACTATGAGAACTTCAAACTAGGACCACATGATCTTGATCCAAGGAGTCACTGTTGACTGGAAAACGCGCGGGGTAACGCCTTGTCCGTCAAGGGAACATGTACCCGTTGGCCTAGAAGATCTGCTTCACTTCAAGCACTACCACAAAGCGGGGCCTATAGCGGCGCTGTACGGATTTACGTAGCGGCGTGAGAAGAAGAAACCGGCCGTTATTGTCTTCGGGTGATTTTTAACGGTGAGTCACATTGTAAACCGCCCCTAAAAATAGATTTGTAGAAGTGGGTGAAGTTTTGGGCCGTCTTCAAAAGTAAGGTCATTTTTAACGACGGGTTATAACATGGGCCACCTTTAAAAGTCGCTTTTAAAGATGGTCCACAATGTGAACCATCGCTACAATACAGGCCCAACAAATACAAGCTCACTAATTCTATAAGTAAGAACCCTAGACACCCTCCCACCTTCCACCCACCCCACCCCACCCAGCCGCCGATCGCCCAACCGACCCAACCCCTGCCCCCCACTGCCCGTCCTCTCTCTCTCTCTCTCTCTCTCTCTCTCTCTCTCTCTGCGACCCCAAGTCCGACGGCCCCTCTCCTTCGGTTCCCCTTCTTGCGCCGCCACCCCTCCTCCCTCCCCATGTCGTCGCCCTCAAGCCAAAGGCGGCACGCGGTCGGCCTCATGCGCTAGATCTCGCGGGTGTGGATCCAGCTGTGGCCTCACCGGTGGAGGCGCTGGTAGTGGCGGCGATTGCTCGTCCGGCGGGTACACGAACGGATCATACCGGGGGTGCGGGCTGCGATGGCCCCTCCGGCGGGGGCACGACGGGATCCGGCCGGGGGAGCAGGCAACGGCGTTGGGGGCAGTGCCGGCAGCCCCTCTCTCAAGTGGCACGGGAAGGCCAGCCGGCGGCGGTAGCGGCGCAGGAGGACCGACGGGCGACGGTGGTGTGGCACGGAGGCGGTGGTGACACGGGCCGATTCGGGTCGGCTTGGGGCCGTGGGCTTGTTTTTTGTTTTCCACACTCATTAATACCATCGGGTGAAGACATCACATGCCGCTACAATGTTCAGTTTAGCAATAGTTCCCAATTTTTTGTCGTTACAATCTCTGATTTCTAACTGCGGAACCGTAGTGGCGGGCCACGATACCCGCCGCTATAGCAGGTTTTGGCCCGCTGCTATAGGCCCTATTTCTAGTAGTGAAGCAGGACCAAATCCTGGTACGCGGTGACGAATTCCTGAGGCGTGCCAGTTGGTTTTCCCTATAAACCAACAAAGATAACTAGAATGTGTGAAAATCTGGGTTATCGGCCCGTCCGGGCGGCCGATAAGTAACCGCAGATCGAAGATTTAAAATAAGACATAAAGTAAAGCGCATCGGCTATCGTTTACTCAGTTCATCGGCTCTTCGGGTAATAATGTGAAAGGCTAGATGCTCAATTAGTGCTTTAAGGTTTCAAAGGTATAAGCATGATCCCTGTCGAGTTCTTACCTTATGGGTACATGCAAGTCGGGAGATTGTCCATCAAGAACATGGTGACATATTGAACCTATACGATCAGTCGGGAGGGCACACGAGTCATGTTCGATCGATACAGGATACCAGAAGGTTCCATAGACCAATATGGAAACAAAGGTAGACATCAAGACCGACAGAGTATGATTCTACATGAATAAGGAAGCTTAGAGACAGACTTTTCATTTATGTAAATATTACAACCGACTAGTACTTTGCATGTAACCTCGCCTTCCCAGATGTGTAAGGCGGGATAGGGACCCCTACAAACAAAAGTTCTACAATTCACAACATTAGCAATCTGCTATGGCAATACAACTCATACATGACATAGGGTATTACTCTCAATTGACCATCGAGAATCGTCTCCAGAATTTGCTTGACCCCCAAAATATTAAGGGCTCGCCATTAATCTCCGCCTTGAGGACGCCCATATTAAGGGCTCTTGCTGCACGACTGCGATTCCTTCCGCCGCGGGTTCCACGGCTATGCGATGGTGAGGTTTCTCGTCTGTTTCTGTCCGATGCATCAGCAGCCTGGACTCCAGTAGTAGGGGCTCCAGTAGCCGGTGCTCCACCCGTGGGGACTCCAGCCCCTAAGGCTCCAGCCTCCAGCTTGACTGGTTCCGCCGCATTAGTATTTGTACGCGGATTATTGATCGGTACTGCAGGTGGAGGGCGCCGATCAACTCTTGCATTCTCTATATCAGCATTGGCTTACTCGCGTAGTCGTTCTTCCTCGGACAACCGATTCATCCTAGCTTGCTCTGCGGCAGCCTCCTCATGTGTAAGCACCCTGAACCTATCTAAAATCCATGTGTGTTCTTGTGTTGGACCATCGAGTTCATAATCCGTGTGGGGTTGTATAGTTTACTCATAGAGATAAACCTCGGCAGTTGGCACACTAGGTAGGGGCTCTCGACGAGATTATCTGTCGAGCTCGATGGCCATGACGATTGACTAAAACTTCATCCCCGCTTCCAGATTCGCTTCGTGACACTCTACTTCATGGCCAATACCTCCAGATGCTTCTGACTGGTGAACCGCGATCCAGACTGACTGCTACCATTTGTAAGGTTCGATGATCAGATCGGATTTAAGTGATCTAGCGATGACCAACGCCGCCATGATGACGATCGGTGTCGCAGAGCGATGATTACTAGTGTCGTGGAATGATGACCAATGCCGCGATGATGACGACTTTCGTAGAGCGATGATCGACGTCACGACGATGACGATCGGTCTGGCAGAGCAGCGACATCTACCACAATTATTACGACGAACAGTGCTACAAGGCAACGACTGACGTTGGGAATACGCCTAGTGCTTCTACACTCAACATGATCGCCTCGAGTTACCTCGCCTATGCCCGAGAGCTCTGACATTCATTGATGAGGACACGGCGATGGAGTACAAGAATTTGTCCCAATCTTTCACGGAACCAAGTAACCAAAATAATTGTTGTCCAAATTTATGTAACTCTCCTCAGAAGCAGCAGTAAATTTAATGATATGTCTAGCAGCAGCAGCAGCAAGTAATTTGAAGATTAATTATCTGGACAAAAGATACTTGTTGAAGTATATATTGATGAGCCCTCAAACAATCAGCACAAACGATGTTTGTCTCATGTCAATATTATAGCTAGGAATCACAAAACTTCAGAAACTTGATAAAGCTATTGATGACCGACCCAAGCCACAGGGTAACTCACAGCAGAGAAGAATAATTCTATTTGATAAATTACTTCTTGGCAATATCAAAGACTTACAGTAGCAGCAAATCTAATCTCTCTAGATAATTCCTCAGCAGCAAATCTAATCTCTAGATAATTCCTTCCATCCGTAGCACTTGAGTCCACGATAAGAAGAATGGAACCCTCAAAGAGAATCCAGAACGCACCCAAGAGCACCTTGATCACGATCTCACGAATCCTTTATGGATGGATAGGTACTCAGCATAAACGATGGCGGCGCCGTCCTTAACTCTATAGGAAACCTCAACAGGGAGTAAACACACCAAAAAAACAATACCTAATCTCCCTTCATTACGTGGGTGTTGCCCAACTTAAGTGCACGCAGGCACGTGAGCTGCTGCATTGGGCTCGGTTTAAGGCCCAAACCAAGTCCGACTCTACCATAGCACTAAAACCTGCAAGCTACGGACTCAAATTCCAAAGGAATATTAAAATAATTTGGCAACCATGCTAATACATTTTTAATCAGATCAACACACACATCGAGCCAACCAAAATATATGCATGCTGTTTGTCCAACTGCTTCAGGTTATCCCCAGCATATATTTTCCTGCGTCAAGGTTGCATAATTGCATGTAATAAATTATTTTCTTCCCTTTCCATGCATTGATCAATATAAACAGAAAAACCACCAAGCTGGATAATGGGTCTCTTCTTGCAATTATCATCTTCAATTACTGAATATTTGCAAGTGTTTCCATGATGCATAGTAGAATTTATATGATGAGCCATGGGCTCATCATTCATCCTCGAACAAAGAATAAGAATGACAACTGCGCCACATCGATGACTGACGGCACAACGACGACCATTATCACTCGACTGTGATGGCCTTGAGTGATTTCGACTACTTGAATCGGTCGACGACTTCAACATCAACTACTTCAATCGGTCTACATCGTTGTCAACGAAACGAGCGCTGCTGCCACCCGAACATATTGTTTTGAGTTGGGCACGGTGATCGAGCTCACCATCGATCTACTACGACACTTCGAATAGTGCGGCTGCTTAGCTACTCATCGACCGATTGTGTGGCCATTGATCTTCTACATCGATCATAATCTTCGATTTTGAGCCTCACTGCCGCTCGAACATGCTGTCCTGAGCTAAGCGTGGCTGCCTATCTACACATCGCCGATTGCATCGCCTTCAATCTTCTACATCAGTCGTCGACTTTAGTTTTGAGTGTCACCGACGCTCGGACATGTTGTCCTGAGGTAAGCACGATTGCCTAGTTAATCATCAACCGATTGCCTCGCCTTCAATCCTCTACATCGGTCATCAAATTCGACTTCAAGCAATGCTGTCGCCCGAACATGTTGTCTTGAGCTCACCGCGATCGCCAAGCTATTCATCGACAATTGCATCGCCTTCAATCTACTACATCAGTCGTTGACTTTAGTTTCAAGCACCACTGCCACTTGGACATGATGTACGGAGCTAAGTGTGGCTGCCAAGATACTTATCGACCGATTGCGTCGCCTTCAATCCTCTACATCGGTCGTCAATTTCGACTTCAAGTGTCGCTACCGCCCGACATGTTGTGCTGAGTTGAGCGTGACTACCAAGCTATTCACCGATCGGCTACATCATCTTTAACTCGGGCTCGAGGACTACACCCAATTCCTGGAATATAGACCAGCTAAATACGGCTCTAAGAGCTAGATCCGATGCTACCAGATGTGCCGGTGTCTTTGGCTCGTGAGAGATTGACAAACTGATCCTCCATCGTCGCCTCTAAATTAGATAATTTGTTGAAGTTCATATCCACTTCTTCTCCAGTTGGCGATACTGTTCTACCCAACTTATGTTTCTATAACCTAAAAGGTTGCATAAGGAAAGACACGGTGATTAAAATAATGACGGGGGCTCTTATGCAATTGCACATTTGATCTACAGTGCAAGGAACTTAGTTGTATGAGTGATTTTTAGCCTAGACAGAAATTGTTTCGAGAAATTATGTTGCTAATCGGTCGAACCGATGAAATATCTGTCTCACATGGCTGATTAATATTGATTAAATTGCCTATGTCCTGGGTGCTAGTCATTTCGGATGTTAATAGGCTTGAATATGGTGTAAAACTCTAGTATATTGGTGACCGGGTTTATTCGTCGAAAAATTGGTTCTTAGTGAAATTCACGAAGAGGAAAATATGATTCTTGACTTGTCTAGATCCGTTGGAATATAAATTCTTGGCGGAAACCGCTGGGAGGAATATTACTAGTGATCAAAATTGGTCAAAATTTTCTAAAATAAACGTAGACTCTTCCAAGAGATTCGTGCATTATTTGCGGAAACCCATATAATACAGGGGTCGGAGGCTACACCTAATTAGGTGCACCGGTGCACCACATTATTGTTTGTGAATTCGGTGCACGACATTCAAGATCGGTCGGAAATGATTGAGGAAAACAGGGAATAATGAAGATTCAACCAAGTGGACTCTTGCATTATTTGAAGGAGCTCAAATGATCCAAGAGTCGAGGGCTATACCAAATTGGGTTCATCCGACCGATGCACCAGCGGGAAAATAGTTCAACTTTTCGACACCTAATTAGGTGATATGGAGAACAAAAGACTAATTTTTTGGCTTTCAAAAGCCTTGGTGCAAGAAGATACCTTGCAGAAGCATTCCAGAAGTGGAGTGCTTTTAAATTTCATGCTGGATTTAGACCAACATGCAGAAGAATCTGGTCAGTCAAATTCAAGCCAAAATAAAAGATTACTTGACAGATGCTGTCGAGTACATACCCTATGGGTATATGCAACTCGGAAGATTGTTCATCAAAGACATGGTGGTATATTGAAGTTGTACGATCGGTTGGGAGGGCCCATAGAGTGGTCTCTGACCAATACGAGTGTACTAGAAGGTTCCATATACCGATATGGAAAAAAAGACCGATTTATCCGGAGTAATCCCCAAGAAAAGTACAAGACCGACTGAGTAGGATTCTACATCGATAAGGAAGCTTAGAGATAGAGTTTCCAATTATATAAATATTGTAAGTAACTAAGATTCTGCATGTAACCCTGTCTCCCCATATATATAAGGTGGGGCAGGGACCCTTACAAACAGAAGTTCTACAATCCGCATCATTAGGAATTTGCTAAGGCAATACAACTCACACATGACGTACAATATTACTCTCAATGGAGGGTCCTGAACCTGTATAAAATCCCTATATGTTCTTGTGTTGCACCATCGAGTTGATGATTCGTGCGGGGCCATATAGTTTACTCGCCGAAACAAACCTCGACAATGCTCACCGATGTTCAGCTATAGATAAAATAAAGTGCAATCTCTACAGAGGACTTAAATTGTGATTTTTCTTCCTATTCAAAATTTCCTGATTTAGATTCTTTGAAACATAATGTCTATGCCTCCATCTTAACAAAATGTGGTGTTCTTGCCATCAAATTTCTAGCATTTCTGCCATCTTACTGGTGTATCAACCACTCTTGAATTATGAGCAGAGTAAATTTATATGCAAGGGATTACTCCCTCCAATTTATAGATCAAACAATTGATGTCGACGCACTATAGCTGGTTCCATACAAATAACCAAAGCTAGGGTCAGATTGCTCCTGCATAACATGTACCGTCCTTCTATAGAGCACTCATGCCATTCGAATGACAGATATTAATGAGGAGGATGCCTAAGGGCATGTACAAAGGAGAGTCCACTGTGGTCTCTTGGGCACATGTATCCAAGCAAAGAGATATGAAACAACTTTAGTCATACAAAGGAGAGACTCTACATGCTGTGTTTTAATAAAGAGTAGCTCTTAGAGTCAAAGATGATGTAGCCGATCGGCGAATAGCTTGGTCGTCACACTCAACTCAACACAACATGTCCGGGCGGCAGCGACACTTGAAGTCGAAATTGACGACCGATGTAGAGGATTGAAGGCGACGCAATCGGTCGATAAGTATCTTGGCAGCCACTACAAGAAAAAGGCCTATTGCCACGGTGAAATTTAGTGGCAATATGGCCATTTTGGTTGCAATACATGACTATAGCCACGAAACTCATTTCGTAGGCTGTCGTGGCAAGTAGTAGCGTGGCGAAAGGCTTCGCAACAATTATTTTTGTTGGTTGCAATACACAAGGTTATTGCAACGAAGCAAAAAGTTGTGATCAACTTTAAACGCAACGAGAAATCATGTGGCAATAGTTTATATTGCCACATCATTCGTCATTGCATTAGGGTGTATTTGCAACCAAACAACAATGTTGCAATACAACTCTTTTGCTTAGAAATTTATTTAGTGACAATGACACTTATCACCACGTGTAGTATTTCGTTGCCACATGCTATCTCGCTACCCATAATGTTTGGTGGCAACATGTCCAGGCGTCAGCATTGCTTGAAGTCGAATTTGATGACCGATGTAGAGGATTAAAGGCGTGGCAATCGGTTGATGATTAACTAGGCAATCGTGCTTAGCTCGGGACAGCATGTCCGAGCGTCGATGACACTCAAAACTGAAGTCGACGACTGATGTAGAAGATTGAAGGCGATGCAATCGGTCGATGTGCACTACAAGAAATATGGCCTTCTGCGACGATTTTAGAGTGATATTTGATGAAAACGTGCAGAGGAATCTATTTGCGACGTTTCATTCATTTTAGCGACGATTATTTCAAGTGTCGTAAATGTCAAACAGAAATCGTCGCAAACTAACCAAATGACATATTACGACGAATAATTTGTTGTCGCGAGAGGGAAACTAGGAACGTCGTAATGTTATGACACTAATAAATCGTCATAACTCTAGATTTTCGACATAAAAGTATTTAATTTTAAAAATTACTTATGGAATGTCTAAAGTAACATGTTTTTTTCTAAAAAGCAACTTTTTATAAAATAAACCTATAAATGAATGTACTAATTTGTTTCTTTCATTAGTTTTATTACATCAGAAGACTTTCAAATAATTTAGAAGTACAAATACTAGTCATTTTTTACTGTATTAATGACACATACTTTTTTTAGAAACTAGAGAATAAATTATGTGACAGATATTATTTTGGGTAGAAACAATAAAAGGTGAAAGTTTTAAGAAAAACAAAAAAAGGTTTTTCGGTCATCCACATCAATGGCCTTCCAAAGTCCTTAAAGGTCTTTTTTTTTTTGACCCAATGCTCAGCCAGCCACTACCGCCTCGGGCCATTTGGGCCAACTTGTGAAGCTCAGCCTGGTTCCATGCTAAAAATAAAATGTCAGCCGGGTTCTGTTTGGGCAATAAAATAATGAAAAAAGGCCATTTGGGCCAACTTTTTTTTGTGAATCGCCATTTGGGCCAACTTGGGAAGCTCGGTCTGGTTCCATTCTCAAAAACGAAAAAAAGACATTGCCATACGGTTCGTAACTACTAGAAACGAAGCACTTCATATTTTTATTTAATGGCACTATTTGTACCAAAATAAGTACATCGGCAATTAATGACAGGTGTCTTCATTGCAGCCGCAGGAGACCGTCCTTGTTGTACAAGTACCGGGAGGCTTTCCTGGCTCGTCGCATGTGAACTCTTGGCAGCACGTTGTTAAACTTGAACCATTACAGTTGCTATTGCAGCATGGGCAGACATAGCATCGACGATATACGTTTGCCTGAGGTAGGAAAGCCAAATTAAACATTGTCTTGACGGATTCCACATGAACTGTTGCTTTGCTGCCATCTCTTGGTTCTGTGGCCCCTGTTTGAAATATACACGCAGGATGCTTAAATAACCTTGTCTTGTGAAATAAAGAGACTGAGGGCATAATTCAATTATTGACATACGATCCCATTGTATAATATGAGAATATATGTCTGGTGTAAGTTTGGAACATGGTGTAAACTCTGAATCCCAACTCACGAACAAAAAGAAAGTAAAATTCAGCACATGGTGTGAATATATTCTAAATATTGCTTCCCATGTTTTTATATGTAATGCACAGAATTTAAAAAACTTTCGACACCTGTGGCATGCTGGCTGGTGCAACGGAGAAGGATGGCGAGAGCGAGAACCATGAGCAAGTTTTTCGCCATGGACATCAGGGAACTTTCAGTTTGGATGATATGTTTGGACTTGTTGCTGGTTGCAAATGAGCCGGGTATTGGCTATATATATATACACACTTGAGGATGGCGTGTTAGGGAAAAAAATCATGCATTGAATGACGTTGAATCCATATTTTAACTCCTGCTATATATTACTCTCACGGAAGAATACCTCTGTATCTTGTTACTTCCTTTTAGCAAACCTTTATTGTAATTAAGTAGTGAAAATATGGAAATTAATGATATTTTGGTACTGGGAAGGTTTGGACTTTATATATGTTTTTCACTCATAAAAAATGAATACATGCTAATGTTAATCCTCCATTTCTAACTATTAAGGAATTGATACGTATAGGATGCTCCTTAAAAAGAAATCCAGATGCAGTATAAGAAAATTTATTACGAATTTAATCGGACTATTGGGAAGAGAAAGCAAAAACGATTTTTGTTACACAACTAGTTTCACCTAAACTATAACTACTGTTGAGTAGGTTCTTCAAAAAAAACTACTCCTGAGTTCGATTAGAAAAAATAATAAAATACGCTAGAGGTCTATGAACTTGTATCGTTTAGGTCCACAAACTTTCATTTTGCATTTCTAGGTCCACAATTTATCTCGTGTCGTTTTGGTCCACGAACTTTCATTTTCATTATAGGTTTACAAACTTGTTCGTCTATGTAATTTAGGTCCATCAACTTTTTTCAATAGTTATAAAGTCATAAACCTTTTAAGTTATGCACTATTTATGAATATTATGGTCTAATATGACATGACTGGACTCTATCGTATTATGAAGTAGAAAAAGATCTAACACAGGAATTCGCCGGAATAGTTGAGTTCATGAGATGATTGCATCCACTTCAAACGAACAATTCGCAGTATAAGCAAGAAAATATTTTTGTAACATGCTCAAAATGTCTATATCTAATAGAGACATTTTTTACCATGATTAAAATGCCTAAATCATTGTGACATTTTTTGAAATGTCTATATCAAAATATTCAATGAATATTGCATCATTTTATTAGGCTTATGAATTTTTAAGTGTTAAGAAAATGTTGATGAACTAATATGTCAAGAACAAACAAGTTTGTAGACCTACAAATTTTATGGAACTAAATGACACGGACAAACAATTTTGTGGACCTAACTGACACAAACAAACAAGTTTGTGGACCTAGAAATGCAAAATAACACTTTGTGGACCCAAATGACACAAACAAACAAGTTCATGGACATATAAATGCAAAATAAAAGTTTGTGGACCTAAATGACACAGTCACACAAGTTCATGTACTATGGTGCATTTTACTTTAGAAAAAATTGGTAGAATCAAATAATTTTAAGAAACCACTATTTTTTTCCGGGGAGAAACTACCAAGCTGATCAAACGAACAATATTTGGGAGTTTTCCCTCAGGGCATTTCGCATTCCCTTGTCCTTCGGGTAATCGTGCACCTTCTTATTCGCTCCATTCTTTCTCTCTCGCCTCAGGAAATCTTAAAACCAGCCAATTTGCCCTGCATTAATTTATCCCTGGTTCCTAATATATACTATACGTACAATATATAATCGATAATCAGCGTTCATTGTTTGAAACAATGGAGAAGGGGAAATTTGCCGTGCATTAATTTGTTTCCTCATTTCGCTGATTGTCCACAATTTGTTTCCTCACGTTCAGGTACAGCAATCTCCGTATCTCTAGATGTTCACATCATGGTCTGTGTCAATTTCGAACCGGGGCTCGATTATTCTTCTAAAATATTTTTACAACTAGCATAATACACGTGTGACACGCACATGTTTCACATGAGATACCTCTTGACCCATCATACTTGTTTGATACTTTAGTTAGTGTATCACAACAAGGGATGGGGCAAATAACTTCACCTGGGACAACACGCAAGAAAAAAGTTAATTATACATTTAGTATTCCCCTAAAAAAATATTTAGTCCAAACTTAATTTTTTGTCTAATTTTTTACTGAACCTTGTAGTTTAGTTGGTAAGTAAATAATCCAAAGTTAGCAAAGTACTCGTATGTTGCTCTGGGTATTTTTTTTAAAAAAATCTATGAACTTTAGACATAGTTGATATTATACTTTATAAAACAATATTGCAAATCTAAATATCAGAAGTTGAACTTCATCAAAGAAATAATCCATTCATTGTTTGATGTATAACAAATTGAGTCCATTAAAGTATATCAACGCAAAAAAAATAAAGATTTGTTGTATATAATTCCCATGAGTAACATTGGCATCCAATGAAATGATTTTTTTCTGTGTCCATGACCATTCCATTCCAAAAATAGAAGCACACGGAGCCCTTAATCCACATTTGGCAAAAAAAATGTTATAGAAATGTATCTAATTATTTTAAATGTTACATGAGATACCTCTGAAATACAGTTGAAGATCAATTCAGTAGCAATGTTATCAGTTATGATAGTGTAAATCAATAATTTTTAACATTAGTAATCTCTACTACTTAAAAAATTCGTAGTGTTTCCATCTGCCTACCAACTTCGTCCGTCAGGTGGGACCTTCGTCGGCACTGATCCGAAATCCAGGCCACCCCTCCCCGCACCCCACACAGGACCCCTTCCCGAGTCTTCCCCACCCCGTCGCAGCATTCCGCCGAACCGGCCCACTCCAAAACCCGTCGGTCGTCTTCCGTCGCGTCGCCCCATGGTGGTCCCGCTCCAAGTCACGGTCGTAGTCGTCTCGCTCCTGAACCCTAACGCCGCCGCCGCCGCAACGGTCCTTCGCCTCCACTCGCTCGCCAGTTTGGCTCACGCCATTGCGCCTCACGCCCCTGCTGCCTCGATCTTCTGCCCGTGCCTCGCCGCCGCACGCGGGTGGTGGAGGGATGAGGTGGCGGCCAAGGCTGCGGCGCGAGCCAAGCTAGGGTGCGGCGGCGCGAGCCAAGCTACAGTGTGGTGGCACGGGGTAGAAGAGAGAAGGCGCGACGGTGCAAGGCAGAAGAGACACCAGGGGGTGCGAGCAAAGGTGACGGCATCGGTCACGATGATGGCTTGACGGCGTGGCACGGCTACCACCGCAACGGCAACCTTCTCCCATCACAACGCCGCCTTCTCACTTGTAAGCCATCACCCTCGTCTTCCTTTCCCTCTTATACTCAAATGGAGGATGACTTGAAGCTGATACTCAAATGGAGGATCAAGATCTTGAGTACAAAGATCCCGAAGAAGTTGAAATATACGAAGATGATGAGGATATGGATGATGCTCCTGCTGAAGACTCCGTAGAAAATATAAGGTACTCTTTCCTTTCTTTTTGCTATATAATTCTTGTATGGCATGCCATTCATTCCCTTAGTTTTCTTCATATTCAATGGAGGTTAACCATTTCATCTGTCATCAGTATGGACTTGGGTGGGGTGCTTACAGGGGTACTTATGCAATTTTTGGCTTTTGGTGCTTATGAAGGAAAACATGCTTTGTACCATTCCTTTTGTATTTCTTAATAAAGCAATCCTAACAGTCATGAGATTCCTCTACTGTTCATCCTACAAAAAATGTTAAGTCTTAAGGCATTTAGATTTTAGCATTGTGGTTAGATTTATTTATCCACCCTTTGCATTGTAGAAGAGATTTTGTACAGGTGCTTAATGATTCTCCCTTTAAGCATTTCTTCTAAGCACCTTGCCTGTGCATGCCCTTTATCAAGGTGTTCCCAACCATTGCTGAATTGTGGTCTCACCACTGATTTAGCTTTTACGGTTTTACCCTTAGGATACACTTTGCCAAATGATTCATATCTTTGCCAAATGCTGCAATTGCTATTCCTATAATCTATATATGTGAACCCTATTTTCCTGTGGTGCGGGACGAGGACAACTCCAATGAGAAAGAAATGAAGCCAGAGGTAACACCTGAAGATGGTGGAAACTACAAAACAGTGGAGTCTGAATCGGAGAATGTTACTAACAAAGCTACAGAAAAGCAGTCCATAGCCGAGAAAGGAGATTTAGTTGAAGGTGGAGAGAAGACAGTTAGCAAGGAGGTTAAGACATCAAAAGATGAGGTGGTTGACACGGACCTATTGCAGGTATGTTCTCTGATGCATGGGAGCGTTCAGTGGTGTACGACTGGAATTCCTTTCTTGCATTAATTCCAGTTTGTTGGTATGATTAATGTTTTCTCTCTCATCTTGTAGGCCTTTAGGTACTTTGACCAATAGACTTAGTTATCTTAAGGTAACTCACAAAAATATGCCATTATTACTTTGGATCAATTCCATTTTTTTCTTTTTTTGGATTATGATGGTCAGAATTGAATTATTGTATCCTATTACAATTTCAGGTGGATGACTTAAGATGTATTCTTCAGAACTTGGGAAAGTTTCTATCAAACAAGGATGTGAAGGTGAGATATTTGAATCTGTTGTAAAAAAGATATCTGAATCTGTTGTTTAGCTTTTTTAGTCAGTCCTTGGCAATCATTCATCTTCACCATTTTCAACATCGTAAAATATTTGTTTGGCACAAATGAAACCAATGGTACACATCTACAGTGACCTTGATGTCAACTGAATACAACTACTTTTCCTTTTTTTTGGAGGGAAGCATGTCTGAGGTTGAACATTGTCTGAACTTATAGATCTATGCAAATTCTTTTTTTGACCTGCCAAAAATTGACCTCTTGAAGTGCATCTTGGACTATGCTTCACGTTTGGTGTGATCAATTTTGATTGACTTGGTTTCTTAACATTAGCTTGATGTTTGCAACTGCAGGACTTGGTTCAAATTGCTCTTGTCGAGAGCAATTCAGCAAGGGATAATCGCATAGTATATCCAAATCTTGTGAAGATAGTTGACTTGTGATGTGGCTCTGCTTGGCCCAAGCAGCCCTTGAAGCAACTATGCTATTCAGATTTCTTTGAGAACTACATTAGAATGCATGGAATATCATGATCTCACACGTGCTACATAACAACATGAATTAATTTGTGATGATATTCGTATGAATAATATATGTTGTAGTTCATTGTTATATGAATTTTTTAAGAATGTAGTGAAACTATTGTTAAGTAAAAAATATTTTGTGTACTTATATAACAAAATGGATACTATTTTTTTATAAAGCCCGTAGCAACGCACGGACACACTGCTAGTAAGAAAAAAAATATGTACTACACAAGTTGTAACTTCTGTCGATTACGTCAGAGCACTGAGCACTGCTCCAATTCAACGCACTATTCTCTGGGACATTGAACTTTGAACACCCACAAACGGAGGTAGATCGTATGGTTCATGAACATAACCAAACGTTATATGCTTTGTCTAGATGAGCGAAAATAGCTTTTTTTTACATGATATAATCTGAAACCATAGAAGAAAAACAGATTAGAATATCCGAACCAAATTTTCTAGCAAGTACATCGATTCTCTATTAATCAAAAGTCTTTTTTTTTCAAATAAAAGTCTGTGGCTACTGTCTAGAGTGGAAGACTGACGTGAAGTTGCCACTGAACCTTGGGTTGCTGCACTGAAGTTTGGTCCACAGCGGTGCTATCCGATGCCTTGCTTCACCTTCAAACATGAGGGCATGTACAACCACTACGGGAGAATGGCAGGCTTTGCCGAGTGCCACACTCGGCAAACAGCTCTCGGTATATCTCTTATCGGCAAAACACTGTTTGCCGAGTGCAATCCTTCGAGCACTCGGCAAATCGTTTACCGAGTGTCGGACTGGACACTCGGCAGCTATTTTTCAGAAATAATAAAAAAACAGGAGCCGTGCACGTCACCGTTTTTGTCGGTCCCACCACACTGCCTGCCATCGCCACCGCCGCGAGCGGAGGCGCCGCTACCCTACCGTGCGCCGCCGCCGCCCACGGCCCATCCGGGACCGCCGCGCGCCGCCACGCCCTCGTCGTGGCCACCGCGAGTAGAGGCCGCCGCAGCCCCGCCCGGGCTGTCGTGCGCCGCCGCCGCCCTTTCGGGACCACCACGCGCCGCCGCACCCTCGTCCGCAGGTGCTCGATCCCGTGGCTGCAGAGGGAGAATGGAGGGAGGGGCCGCGAGCGTGGGAGGACGAGGTGGCCGCTTGGGTGCCCGCCGCCGTTTGGGCCGCTCGGGTGCCGCGCTGCCGCCGCTCGGGGCCACCGCCACCTGGGTGTCGCGCTTTCGCCGCCTAGGCCGCCCGGGGGCGCCGTCTCCTGGGTGCCTCGCCGCCGCCGCTGGGCCGCTCGGAGCCGCGCCCGCAGCCCTGCCTGGATGGAGCGAGCGCGCCCGCGGCGGAGCTGGAGCGAGTCGCCCCTGCCTCGGAGAGAAGGGAGAAAGAGATAAGGAAGAGAGAGAAGGGAGAAAGAGATAAGGGAGAGAGGGGGATCCGGTGGGGGTCCACTGGACCAATAGGAAGGGAGGGATTGGAGTGAGAGGATTGGTGACGTGGCAGCTTTGCCGAGTGTCAATGAAGAGGCACTCGGCAAAGAGCAGATTTGCCTTTGCCGATTTGCCGAGTGTTTGATATTACACTCGCCAAAAAAATTTAAAATAGTTTAATTTTTTTAAAAAAAATAGCAAATAAATTCTAAAAATAATCAAATCTTGATATGACACTATTTATATGATCTATTGCCTATACAAAATGATATAAAGTGAAAATAAAATTTGTTCATTAATTTGACTCCAAATTTTAATGATGCACTCTCAACTCTAAGGTTCTTATTATGTGACTCTCCACTTTATAAGCAATGTACGTGATAACTTTTGCGAAACATTCCCTATTTTTTATTGTAGAATCCACGTATCATAGAAGCACATCATAACAAATCTCATGATATTCAGACTTTATTTGATATTTTTTAGAATTTTAAAATCATTCTAAGATAAGTAAGTGGTCATAATTTCTTAAACAACGTAAGTTAAATTTCTTTTTAATTCGTGGGTAAGGTCTCAGATTGAGCTATATAACATGAATATAATTTTTAAACTCATTTTAAGTTACTATTTGAATCACTTGTAGTTCAAATTTGGCTTAATTCAAAAAATTGCTTGAATTGTAATTAATTAGTTAAATATAGCAAACAAATATAAAAAATTACCAAAACTTCACATTAAGTATTACATGTTGTATGTATGAAGTAGAAAAAGTTTTGGGCTAGAATAAAGGAAAAAAAATTTTTTGCCGAGTGCAATAAAATACACTCGGCAAACACTAATCTTTGCCGAGTGTCTTTTATCTGGCACTCGGCAAACTTGTGTTTGCCGAGTGTATTATTTTTGCCGAGGGTTTTTAATTTGACACACAAAAACACTCGGCAAACACGTAAACACTCGGCAAACGCTCATTTTCCCGTAGTGAACCTAGAGAAGGGTCTGTCTCTTAATTAATGATAAAGACAGATGATCAGACAGGTGATACAATTCAGAGATTACCTCATGGTCTGTAGGTAATTTAATGTTGTGTATGTAACTAAAGATCAACTATAAATTAATTTATGTTTACCATTGTGTGGCTGTGAACAAGTCACATTCACATGAAAAATAATTGTGGAGAACGAAATCAACTGAGCACATTCACAAGCAAAATAATTGACCCTGTTCACGTTCATTCAAAGAAATAAAATTCAGAAAAGTGAACATAGGCAGAGATAAAATTCACCACACATCTACCGTCACAAAGTAATCAGTTTCGAATAAGACATAGAGTAATATGAGACATCAGGTTCACCAAGTTTACCTGAAACCAAGTAAAAAACAAAGTCTGAAATTAGCCCCCAATTCTAGCTGACCAGACATGCATTTGATAAAGATTAAAGATTACTACACTGGTACACCCTATGAAAATTACCAACTATTCAACATTTTCTACTGTAAATTGTTTACAAAAACTCAAGCACAATACAATTACGTAGATATCCTCTCTCTCTTTCAAACAACAATTTGCATCTGTATAAATATTGCACCACAATATTATGTATTGAACTACTACAATCAGATTTTCAGATACAATGCAGGAAAGAATAATCTCTGATCTCTAACTGAAATATATATTCAGTTCACTGAAAAACTCATGTGTTGTTGCACTTTTGAAATGAGTGTACTAGTGCTGAACTGAACTGCTAGTCGCCCATACCTGAAAAGAAAAAAAAACAGCAAGCTGCTCCCTTCTGCTGCAATGGAGACACTCAGGTGTTCATCGACCCCAGATGTTTCTTCAGAGTTCAGACCTTAGAAACAAACTGAAACAGACACACGATGAGCTGATGTATCTGTCCCAAAGAACAAAAGGTAGAACACCGCCAAAATGAACGGACCACAGGGTGAAAAAGAAAACAAACAAATCTAACACCGATGACGGCGAGATGCCATGGATCTTGAGGGTGAGAAATTCGAATGGGCGGCGTTGTGCTCGGGGAGGCACAGCTGACCCGCCCCCACAGCCAAGAGCTATTTTCTTATAATAAGAAAAATATTAAATACCCATAGCTGCTAAGCCTAAAGAGCTATAGAACTCAATTATCAAAAAGTCTGTCATATGCTTTTGTCCATGAGCAAATAGTCAAGACTAACCAACGGACATCTATTATGCACAAATTGTATGAAAAAAGGTTATGACAGCTCCATAAACAACAAGAATAGTCATGTATAGAGTAAGTGCGTATAAAACAATTAAGATCAAGCCGCAAAGTTAATTTGGTTCATTAGAGGAGAAGGTTTGCTGTTAGGTAGAGGTTATCTAAGTATTTTCTTTTATCTCCTTCATTAACTCCCACGAAGTAATAACCTTGATTATCTTCCAAGATAGAAACAATCCTGATCTTGGGTGATTTACTAAGTTTGGCATATGCATGAACATAATTCTCACCAAGTGGCATGATTTAATTGCTTTCAGAAACATTCTATAATTTCCATAGGTGTTGAACACTAATTAATTTCTGTAGCGAAATTAGGATCAAACTTGGTCAAAGTGACATTTATTGGAGGTAGGATCACTGACAGCTAGGTTTCATCAGCATTAAATGAGGTGCCACAGGCAAAAGAGATGACGTGGCATAGCAATTAATATGCAACTGAGCAAATGGGTTTCATAGGGATGAAACTCATTTGGCACTATTTCATAGGTATGAAACTCCATTGACACTCCCATTGAGGACATGGGGTTTCATCCCAACACGTTTTGACCAATTTCAATGCAACAAATAGATGTTTATTTAATGCTATAACTTGCCTATGAATTGTGAGATGAAATTATGCATTGAGAGAGACTGTTTCATATATCAAACTAAATCTTCAAATCTGATCTGGCACTCTTGGAAAGTGTGAAATGAAACTATGCATTGAGACTGGCCTAAGGCCACTCTCAAGGGGAGTTTCATAGCATTTAATAGTGTGACAAGTTAGCAAAAATAATGATGTGGCATAAAATTTAATACGATAGAGTAAATGAGTTTCATTAGGCCATTCTCGGGCATACTTCCATTTCACAGTTTCCAAGTGTGACACATCAGCTTTCTAGTCTTGTTCTCGTGAAATTGTTGGCACTCCCTAGGTGCCCGTTTTATATGTGAATATTACCCTAATTATAGTATAATTGACACAAATATAGGTCATTTACCTATGAAAATAGCTATATATTTGTATATGCATGGTTTTGGAGCTTTATTGCAGATATAGATAAATTGGCATAAAAGAAGGCTACACGGAGGACAAGGGACGAGAGGAGGCGTAGAAGGCCCACCGCACCGATCGGCGCATACGTGTGCTCATCACCGCAGGAGATGATTTGTGTCATTAAGGGCAGTCCAAGGTCCATTCCACCATTATGAAATGTTAATTGCGCATGATACTTGAAGATATTTATCCGGAAGAGATTTAGGAAACTTCAAGATTCGGACGTGCAATGGAAGACATTATCTCGAAGGACATGACGAAGAAGGCCCACATGGAAGCCATGGAAGATATGAGAACCGACTCGGAAAGGATATCGATGAAGACACGGCTCGCGACGATCGAGTGCGTCCGGTGCGCGATCGGCTCAATATGCAATTTGCAAGACTGCCACTCCTTTACGTGCTTAGTCTCTATATATACTTGTAAAACCCTAGAATGACGAGAGGCAACGAGAGAGAGACATCAGATTCGTGAGTTAGAGCCACCGGAGCTCTGCCTCGTTAGAATGATCTCTAGCTGAATTTCAAGAACCATTGGTGATTAGAGTTGATCCATCAAGGTAGGCCTACTAGATGGTGATGTATCTTACACTATGTATCTCAAGGATGATTACATGTTGATGATGCTTTAGTGATTTGTGATCTTGATTCTATAATCATGCATATGCTTGTTCTAATTGCTTAGTTCTAGACTAAGTATTTAGATGCTATCTTAACATGGTGATTATGGCAGTACTCGAATCTTGTATTGATTATGCCAAGACTCAAGCTTTGAAAAATATGATCTTTGGGTTCACTTAGTATGTTGATGAGAGCATTGGAGGAGGATGGGAAAGATACAATGAGTATATGGATGCTTGCCCTCATCTTGTTGAAAATGACCAATCCTTGACCAAATCCCAAAATTCTTGGCTATAATTATTGCATAAAAGATGGAGCAAGAATGAAAATCATCCAGAGCAGGATGTGTTTGCGAGACCCCTGCGTCGATCAATGCGCATTCTCGTGTCGATCGGCGATTCAACAGAAAAATCAAGAAAAAAGTCAAATAAATGAAATGAAGGGGTGCACTTCAGAAATGAAAGGTTTGCTCGAGGAGTAGAAAAATTTTAAGTGTTGGGGAGATGATACCCTCAAAGTTGTTCAAGAAATTCTTGCTCAAGAGAAGTTCAAGAAATTCATTTCAATATAGCCAAGAATTATTCCAAACATGTGCCATCCGATAGTGGAAAATTCCTTTCTTTCCAAGATCAACTTTTGTTGTGTACATGTCCAATTATCTAAAAAGTGTGAGTTTCTTTCTACAAATCTTAATTTCTAATGGCCTTTTTGACAAGTCTCCATAAATCCAATTAAGAATTGTCTCCTAATTTACAATATGTTATTAATTTATATCTACATTCCTTGAATTACCTTACCTAGCTACTCATATAAGCCTTGCACAAATATTACTCAGTCTATTAGTTGATTATGATGTAGATTGTAGGTTGAGTGATTTGAAAGAAGAGTTGTTGCCTTTGATAACTTGATAGATGATTCTTTATGTTCACAACAAGTTTTTGAGTGATTTACACATGAGGAAAGACTATGAATCTTAATTTGGATATGACTTGCTTTGGGGTGTGAATGCAAGCTAATGCCCATACTCTAGTACTTTGTTGAATATTAATACAATTTAATCCACAAAGAAACAATGCTCAACAGTTGATGGTTTGATATATTTTTATGATGCAATGAAGGATATGTATGTTTTTTCTTTCTTTTTACTTTACTCGGGACGAGCAAAGGTTTAAGTATGGGGGAACTATTGGCACTCCCTAGGTGCTCGTTTTATATGTGAATATTACCCTAATTAGAGTATAAGTAACACGGATATAGGCCATTTACATATCAAAATATCTATATATTTGTATATGCATGGTTATGGAGCTTTATTGCAAATATAGATAAAATTGGCATAAAAGAAGGCTACACGGAGGACAAGGGACAGAGGAGCGCAGAAGGCCCACTACACCGATCGACGCATATGTGTGCTCATCATCACATGAGATGATTTGTCTCATTAAGGGCAGTCCAATGTCCATTCCACCATTATGGAAGGTTAATTGCGCAAGATACTTGAAGATATTTATCTAGATGAGATTTAGAAAACTTCAAGATTCGGACGTGCAATGCAAGACATTATCTCCCAAGATCGTAGAAGGTCGACATGGAAGCCATGGAAGATATGAGAATCGGCTCGGAAAGGAGATTGATGAAGACACAGCTCGCGCCGATTGGCGCGTCCGGTGCCTATCGACGCAATGTTGAAATTGCAAGACTCCTACTCCTTTACATGCCAAGTCTCTATAGATACTTGTAAAACCCTAGAACGACGAGAGACAACGAGAGAGAGACATCGAATTCGTAAGTTAGAGCCACCGGAGCTCCGCCTCATTAGAATATATCTCTAGTTGAGTTTCAAGAACCATTGGTGATTAGAGTTGATCCATCAAGGTATGCCCTCTAGATGGTGATGTATCTTATACTATGTATCTCAAGGATGATTACATGTTGATGATGGTTTTAGTGATTTGTTAATCTTGATTCTATAATCATGCATATGCTTGTTCCAATTGCTTAGTTCTAGCTTAAATATTTAGATGCTATCTTAATCGTGGTGATTAGGGTAGTATCGGATCTTGTATTGATTATGGTTGCTTGATGCTGTTATTGGTGTGGTTTAGTAGTGACAGTGCGAAGCTTGCGCAACACCCGTAGATAGTTAAGTAGGATAATACGTATGCGCGATTAAAGGTTTGTCACCGACAGCGATAAATCGGAGGCCACTCGAAAAGTCGAGATGTTCGTATTCATCTAAAGTTTACAATTGATCTATGTAATTTATCCATTATGATGCTATCGAATTAGACTTCCTGGTTACGATCTCAACTGATAGATATTTGGTTACTCACGTAAGCTTACTTGGCTAATCAAGTCTCTGAAGTTATTAGTTTGCAGATTTCTAGAGCGCGACGATCGACATATTGCTTGCGCCGATCGGCTTAACCAGAGCGCCGATTGGCACAACAGCCACGAACACTCTCTCGAACCTCTACAAGCCACCAATAGTTCGGTTATACCCTTTTACGGTTAAGAATAATTCAATTCTCATTGATCCTAACGGATTCGATTAAACCTTAGAATACTCTAAGGGATAAAATAAAGTGCTACAATTGTACACCGTCCTCTTACAGTATATAAGTGGGTGCGTAGATACGACCAACATAAATGAAACTTCAATGAAACTAGCATTAAGAACACGTAGTTTCATTGTAAGCATGTTTTGACCAATAAAAACTTAGTGATTTAATGTTTTGGCTCACCTATGAAAACGTGGCATGAAATAGGCACCGAGGAAGATTGTTTCATTCTCTAAATTAAAACTACTAAACTTATGTGACACTCTTAGAAACGGTGAAATGAAATCATGGATCGACACTGGCCTAAGTGTGCCAACATTCATTGGTGTCCAAAGAACTAACTAGGAACCGAGCATGATTTACAAATAGGGATTTATCGGGATTAAATCATAACAAATCATGCCAAACTAACTCTGCCACAGAATAGTGTAGTTCAGTGGGAGGCTAATAAAATTTTGTTTGCAATTTTATTAGGTCCAGGGAAATAATTAGGAGTTTAGGAATTTTAATGAATTTCTGGTAATTAGTTAAATTCGGAAAAAAGGATAAAAGGCTTGGCGGGCTCCTTTTCGTCTGGGCTGGGCCGGTTTTGTTACGGCCCAGTGGGTAATGCAGCTCACGCGCCCGAGGTGGACCACAGCGCAAAGCGGCCCAGCGAAGCTGGAGCTCACAGCCATGGCGGCGGGTGGCCGGCCGGCGGCGACGCTTGCGCTGGAGTGGGGAAAAGGCGTCGGGGTTCGTCCGTGAATTCACCAAAACGAAGCTTTTCCGGATTGCGGTAAACACCGTCGTCGAGGTCCTCGGCGTGGACCTCGCCGTGGGGCTTACATTGGCCGGAGTTGTAGGCTGGGGAAAAGTGCAAATGCGGCGACCTCGGTGGTCATTGGGGGAAAACAACGAGTTAATAAGGAGCACCAAGCATTTGCGCAAAATCACGAGCAGGATTGGGGCGACGATGCTCACCGGACGGGACAAATTTCGAGATGGCATCGGAGGCGGTCGCCGACAGCGTCGTTGGGGAAAACTAGGAATCCGGCGTTGTCAGGTTGGGAGAGTGGACGGCGTCTTCGGGGGAAAAGGAGAGAGGATTCATTCGCACCTTCCCGCGGCGCAGCAGCTCGGTCGGGGAGGCAGCAGGGCGATGGTGCGGCGAGCTTCTGTGGTGGCGGCTATGGAGTAGTATCGGAGGCAAGGCAACAAACCAATCCCAAAAATTGGAGCAACGCGCAACCAAATGACAATGTCTATTGGCTTCGCCGCCGCGGCCTGAACAAACTGGTCCGCAGCCATTCCTGGCGCTGCCCAATTCGGCTCTTCGCCGTATCAGGCCGCCAGCACGCCGCCTTCTCCAAACAGATCATGACGGGGCAACACCAGCTGCCACACCAATGCACAGAGCACACGACTGCTGACAGTATGCATGAGACTGAGATTACTTGAGTTAATGGCAGAATTGTAGATACACATCATGGTACACAGAGCACAGAGTACATGTATAGAGAGATCTCCAGTCTGCTATACAATATAGAGAGAAATCTTTCAAGCCCAAACTTTGAAAGTAAACAGGTTTTCTAGGCATGTCCCTTCCCCAACCGACAATTGAAATTTGCCCGATAAGCATTGCCAATGCAATTTTTCAGTCTATTTATACTCTGCTTCCTTATTCTTAACCCAAGTGGCTTATTTCATCCGGTAGGTCCTCAGATTCCATGCCTCCTACGCTTGCATTACCGAGAAACACTGCACAAGACAGCAGCGCATAGTAGCTCTGGTTAGCTACTGACAGAAACAACAGGGGGCTCATCGTATAGTTCACTCCCATAAAGAATTATGATCATCCAACTGAACAGAAAACAGGCACATTTCATGTACATAGTGATATTGGCGTCTTGTTCTTATTAATGACTTATTCAGACAAATTTCAATAGAGCTAAGAAACTAACTAGCTACATATTTCTACTTGTTGATACATTAGGGAATGAATTTTCCTGTCAACAACTAGAAGTATCTCAAACATGCATAATCTACACCACGTGTGGCTAATAGCAGCAGCAACATGTTGTGATTTATTCAGACAAAATTTCAATCGAGTTAAGAAACTAATTTGATGCAGATAACTACTTGTTGATCCATTAGGGAATGCATTTTTCATGTGAACAACTGGAAGCCTGTCAAACATGCATAATCTACACCGCGCATAGCTAACAGCAGCAGCCACATTTTTTTTATTTACAAATTATCTCATGCTTTCATACCAAGCCACCATTATACTATTCTGCATATCAAGACACCAATTTTTAACTTACTTTATTACATCCATCATTGACGAGGATCTTTTTCCAGCCACCAGTTGACCAATCTTTGAAGAAATTGCATAACCTGCATCACAAATAAAGGTGGATGTCATTCCCTTTTTAAAATTTCATGACAACAATTATTTCGTGGCAATTAAAACTGTTACTTCATATGGGTCTTTGAGCAAGTAGAATGCGTCACTCTCTCTTATCACTTCGGAGACAAGGATGCCGATACCATTCTCTCTCTCACGGAGAACCTGCAAGCACCATCAAGAAAGTTATATTATTAAAATGTAAATCAATTAATTATAGTGCCATTTTTGTCAGAAATAGCACATGTTACTGGCCAACCATGAATGCATTTTCATCTGTAACGTCATCCCCGATGTATATTGGAAACACATCTTCGGGGTTGTCGAGCCTTAGCTGCTCCAGGAGGTATTTGACGGCATCTCCCTTATTCCATTCTATAGCTGGGAGAATCTCCCAAATCTTACAGACATAGAAAATATATATTAATGTCAAACTTATGCAAAAGCTATATGAAATTTTCTCTGTATTCAGGAAAAAAACTGACCATATGGCCTTTTTGTAGTTTGAATTGTTCATCTTCCAATACATCATCCACGATTCTTTTAATCTGGGGCCAGTGCTGTACATAAAAAAATGCAAAATATTCAAGGAATCTTATTGTGGATGGTCGCAGTTCTGTTTGAAATCAGGAGCAACAGAAGGAACAAAGAATATGGAGGGCAACGGTTTACCTTCTCGTCCACATTGCGGTAATGCACTGTAACAGAGTACTTATTGTCCTCAACCATGGCACCCTCGATTTGTTCAGTCGCACCTACTAGATGTTTATAGACCTATCATCATGGAAAAATATATTCATATTAGAAGTTCTTCAGGCTACCCCTACATTTAGTTGAACTTGCTATTTCAATAGTACAAATAACATGTGTTGTACCTTGTTCATTGCGAAGATATACTGTTTGGCAGGCTCAAAAGAAATCTGTTCATCAGTCTGTAGGAAAAATATTATGAGTAATAAACTATGAAACTGCACAAGTGGACAAAAAGAGAGTAAATACATTCAGACTCCAATCACAACATTTTGCAAGAAACTCACGATTTCACTAGCAGAACTCGTGGACTCCTGGATCGCTGTCATGATATCCAATCCGTGACTCCCAGCATAGTTAATGTTCTTTAGTTTAACAAATTCAAGAACCTGCAATGTTGTTACAAATTAAAACGAAAAATAGTAACAGGACCATAGAACTATAAGAATTCTTTACTGACGCACCTAACGCAAGGATCTATGATCAAATGTATATGCAATATGACCAACTAAGCTAGCTTCCTAATACAGGCGTCCTGTAGACAAATTGTTGTAGCTCCTCACCACAGACTTATTTGTTACTAGTCTACCCAACCAAGTGGAGATATCAAGGCAAAACATGACTGCCCTATAAGTCTGATGCATCGTTTTGCAAAATGGTGGAGTAAGCTCCCTGCCAATCTGACTGATTTAGTAACTCCCTAAGTTAATTGGTCTTGGTGGCTAATGAGAATTCATTTGTCAAATAGAGATACATTACCGAAAGTTTCCTCACGGGACAGAAAACAACCCCTGAAGGTTCCAAAGAACGGAGTGATATATTTCTAAGGCATTGGACTCTTTGTAGCACAATCTGCTGTGTAGTTAATAACATTCTGAAGAGGACCCTTTTAAACCAAAAAACTTTCTTTGTAATAGAGAAAGGCAGTTTTCTTATGTAGTTTGAGAAAATAAGTTAACATTAGCATAATATGAATACTGGGAGTTTGTAAAAATAAAGATATGTGAAGCAATACATATTATAGAAGTCAAGCAGCTAAAAGTTACTTTAAGAATCTATAAACCCACTAGAGCATGCAAATTACAGAACTACTAGAAGAATTAACAAAATACCTTTTCACGTTTTCGGCCCGTGACGATAGAGGTGGGGAAAATGTACGCGGCCTGTCTAACTACTTCACGGATCTGCAGGTTTCAGTTTGAAAAGATGAAAATAAGTAGCATATAAACAGTAAGCGCATCAGCTTTTTCTCACCTCGTTGGGCATGAAGGCCAGGTCTGCATTTCTCACAATTGGTGAAAGAGTGCCATCATAATCTAGAAATAAGGCGATTGTCCTGTCACCTGCAAGTTCCATAATCTCTTGAAAATTTTGCAAAGCAGACTGGAGTACGACCTGAAAAGATGAAACACAAAACGTTTTTCGTAAGTGACATGTGGTAACTATATTAGATTCTTAATAACCTATAAATTTCACAAATGTTGGTGAAAGCTGATAGATACATATACCAAAGAGACATTATTGAAATAAATAACATAGCATGATGATCCTCAAAATCAACAGATTTGGTTTCGGTCATATTCAAAGCCTCAATCTCGCTCTTCCGCACACTATCAACACCTAGATCTACTCACCCAACTCTTTCACGTCACAACACGCATACTGTGCCATTCAGATGTTCACATACGTATAGATTCTTTTACTAGTAGAACTTAACTTATTAACAAGTCTTAGATTCATACTAATAATTGTCAGCTCTAGCCATCCATGGCTCTCAAGATCATAATACTTGCCAACGCTGTAGCCTTACGTGCACAATTAAAAAGACGAATTGATTGCTTATTATACCTTGCACACTGTGCCCACATCGTCACCAGATTTAGCAAGTTCAATGAATTTTCCCTGACCTGCATTTTGTGATTGTGCTGTCTTAGTCCGGTGTTTAAGTTTGAAGTATTTAATCGAGTGCATTTCATAGCTTAAGTTGTGCAGGAAAAAAAAAACTCATTTCTGCAGTAGGTCACACCTGAGGGTATGGGATTACTTCTCAATGATCTTTTTCTCAAAAAAATCACTAACAGCACAATGGCCAGAATTACCACAAGAGCCGCCGCTACACCCACCAAGCACCAGATCAATACCCGGTGATGTTTATCCTTCCCTGGATGCATAGATATAAATGTGGTTCAATCGAATAAAAACAGTATGACCTCATTATAAATGTGGTTCAATTGTCTCACCTTTGCTGTCCATTGGAGGGATGAGCACCATAGGGTTTCCACTATAAAACTTATAAAGCTCCCATCGGTATTCACACCAGACATTAGAGACTCTGCCTCCAGAGAGTCCTCCAAAGTATTCAACATTCATCAACAGCCTAATGCAGATTACACACTCCTCCGAGCTCAGTAAGGGAACACATTGTGAAAGTCCATATAACTTGGTCTTGAATCCATTTTCGTCAATATCCAGCAATCCTGTCATGAAGTGGATTCCTGACTCTGATGCTGTCTTATTAGCGATTGTGTTGACCAATCCAGTTAATGCTTTCACAAAATCACTTCTGTGAAAATTAGATCCATTGTATCTTAAGAACTTGTCGTCGGTAAAATTGACCATAAGCTTGCTGCCTGATAGCCGAAGAGTACAGTGCTCGTAAAGCACGACCACTCCCTTCTGGAAGGGACATACCTCTCGTGCATCCCGAAATGCCTCAGTTATGCATTTTCTGCAGAGGCTGGCACTTGCATCTCCTCGACAATGGGCTAATGTGTAGACTTCTGTTGCATTTGTAAAACCAATAGAAGCATTGCTGAATAAGAAGGGATTAGTGGACACCTTCCCTGGAACCACCGTTGCCAGCAGTCCTAGGTTTCTCTCGAATCCACTGTTGATAGTATAATTCCTCCCCGAGCACTCAAAATTCCAGTATTCAGGACCTGCCGCAGCCAGAGGAACCACAATGGAACTGATAATAAAAGCTAAAAACAGTCTTCTTGCAGCTGATGGCATCATCCCCTGAAATGAGAACAGAAACAAAAGATGAATGGTATAAATTGTAGTACTTTTAATACGAGATCAAAAATTAAATCCACACTGAATAAATGAAAATTAGAAGTCACTAACTCACGTCTAGCGTGGAAAATCAACGGTGTCCTGGGGCTTAACTATGGAATGCAGCCAGGCATGGGATGGATCATAGAAATTGGTTCAGCTGGCATGGGTCCTTAACTATTTCAGATGTTAGGCCAGACTATTTCAGATGTTAGTCCAAACTCCTTTGCGTGATCTTGGTGCTATCATTTGTATATACCCTACACTTTAGCTTCTGGACATAGTCTATCTATGGCCTAAAACAGTCACTGCTTGTAGTTGATCATTGCGTTTCACAGGGAATGTAGTGAAAGTACGATTCTGCCAAATGAAAGGATAATATGCATTTCTCTTGCGAACCAGTACATATTATTTCACAGTATGCATAGCATCCTACATCTTATGAGAAGTCGTGGCGAGGATTTGGTTCAAAAGTGGTGCCTGCCAAGATAATTATATGTCTACAGTTGGTTTGTGAGACTCCTCCAATAAACAGTTCAAACAGGGAAAGAATGAATTCCTCTGAAAAAAAATTCTATAGTTGTACAAAACAGTAAACGATTCAATCATCACCGATCTAAAATGGAACAAAGGGGTTGAACTGGGACGAAGGAGTTCACCTGGCACTGTGGACCTCTCACCAAGAAGTCAAGTTGGTTCACTTCTGCCCCACCGTGCCGGCTGGATTCACCCACCCCCAGGCTCAGCGAGCGAAGTAACTGGAAGATTAGAAAGGAGTGTAACTAAGCAGACCAAATATCCATTTAATTATTATCCAGGATGTATACATTTGCATCAGATCGAGAATTACAAGTCTAATAGATGATATCCTTAGCTATCAAGGCTTGTTGTGCATGGACATATATAACAAGAACAGGTTATGGAGAAAACAGAACATGTATGCAAGATGATAGATATGGAATGCAAATAAGCAGATCGAAGATCTATCAAATCGTGATTCAGGAAGTATACATTTTCATCAAGTCGATAATTACAAGTCTAATAGAGCAGAGATCATGAGCTATCAAAGGCTTGTTGCTGCACGAGCACGATGCATGAACATATACAATAAGAACAGGGTATGGAGAGAACAGAACACGCATGTATATGATAGGATACATAGTGCAAAAAAGCAGAGCATTAGTAGAAGCAGAAAGACGAACAACCAGACAAACATCAGTAGTGGAAACTGGAAACATAGTCATCGCTGCTGGTTAATGGGTTGATAGTCCCACTATCGATGTTTGTTTTCATAGTAAACAGTGGCAATGATGTTAATTCCAGGACAAAAAACGACCCGAATCTCACCTTTAAAGGCTTTTACTCTCTCAATGTCAGATAAAGAATGAAGAAGCTCTCTGTAGATGAGGCACTCAGAATCCTAGTAATCAAGTACTTCTGTATCCTGCGAACGAGAGCCGAAAAACAGAGAATGATTAACAATTTTTTCTCCAAAACAACCTCTGAAACGTGTAAGGATTTCAGTAATCAAAGAAGTACGACTGTAAGAACAAAAAGGGAACTAGCATGTCCTGTAATCCTGTTTACAAGTGAACGAACACCAGAACTACATGTTCCAAATTTACGTCAGGAAAAGGGCAAGTTGGACGAATCACGATCACGGTTGCATCATCTGACACAGTTTCCTACTCTACTTACCGAGTGGAAATCTCGTTATTTATTACCCTACAGCATACAGATGTTCGATTCTAAGAAACAAGGAAGCGATCTTACCAGCAGGTCTCACGGCGGAGGCCGCGATCTGAGGAGGATGACCAGCGCCCCAGCTCAGGATGCCGGACTGAAGAGATGATCACGCGGCTGGATCCTGGATAAGGAAATCGGGTGGGACTGAGGGAGCACTTGGGGATCGGGAAGGAGATCTTTCCACGGCGCCGCAGGGAGATGCGATTCGGGCGCCGCGCCGTGGAGGATCGAGCAGTTGGTCGGCCGCCGATCTCTTTCCACGACACGGAGACGAGGAATGGATCGGTTGGGGGCGAACCAAAGGTTAGCTCCCCCCGCGGGCTCCCAACCAAGTACCATCATCCGTCCGGATCTCCCCGGGTGAAGTGGATGGGCGACGGTGAGGAGGTGAGCTTGCTTCCCGAGGGGCCCCTGCTGCGGTAGCTGGCTGATTTCTGTGAGATGGGGTGACGCGGCGGCGGCGACTCGAGCCAAAGGCCCGCATCTGGCTGCGGCGAGCTAAAGTTCACTTACTGGAGGCTGCTGCAATTGCCGGCTGCCTGGTTTCCTCACAGGTCTGTGTGGTCGCCGTCGTTTGCTCCAACGGGCTGCCTGCGGGAAAAGCCAGGGGGCTACCTGAAGCGGGAAAGAGAATGAACGCTTCTGATTTGCGCTCGCCCAGTCTCAACGTGCCACGTGCTGGCCCCTGGGCCCACCACGATCTGGGTCTGGGATGGTCTTGCTCGCAGTTTAAAACGAATCAAGCACACAAAAACGACTACAAATTTAGGTGTTACGCGCTCCACAGATAAATCTAAAATAAAAACTCGGATGATTTCTTTTTTAAAAAAATAGAATTATAGTGAAGTTGAAACTTTTTAAAATCTAAAATGAACCCTCATCAAGTGTTTGTTTCTTTTGATTTCTTGGTTTACTGAAAATTCTACCTTCTAAATAAATCATAGAAAATAATCAAACATTCTCTTCTCTTTTACCCTCCTTCCGCTAAAACTCATCCTTATTCCCTACTTCTTTTACTCGGGTTACGCACCTCTTATTGTCCTCCTCAACTCCCCCTCCACTTTTTTTTCTCCCTTTTCCACATGGGCCTCCTTATCCGTTGGGGGCGGGAGAAGATTAACGACGCCACGTGGCACCATCTGGACCCACCTGCGAAGGATTAGTCCCCAGGACACGAAATAACGTCAACGGTCAAGACCGGACCCTCTCCCGTACGACCTCCGCGGAGGAGCGAATCGAGCAAGGGCGAGCCAATTGAACCACATTTATAATTCCTTAGGAGCCCAATACGCACCACACGGCCCAACACCTACGCATCCTATTTGGCACGACCTAGCCCCGTGTAATCGTCCTCCACAAATCGATGGTTGTCGCCAATGAAGCTTGATCCGTAGCCACCTGCCAACAATGTCGCACAACCTCCGGAAAGCCAACACCGCACCATCGCCGTCGATTGCTACCCCTGCTCCGCACCACCTCAAACATTCCCTTCTTCTTTCTCCTCCCTAGGTTGAAACAAAGTTCTTTTCTTGTGGCCCAATTCCCTTTTCCCTCTTTTTTCTACTAGGATGTGCACCTCTTTTCTCCACCCACTCTCCCATCATCCGTTTCCTTTTTCCACATGGGCCTCCTCCCCTCCTCTTTTTTCTTCTTCCTAGCCCAATACACACAACATAACCAAACACAAATGCTTCCCAACATGACCCAACCCAATGTATTCTTCCTCCATGAATCCATGGTCACCGCCACCTCCCGGTCAAGACGATGCCACAACATTACTCCACTAATGCCACCCTCCTCCGCACCACCTCAACCCCCAACAACTTAGGTGTAAACTCACAATGAACCACCGGACTCGTCCTCGGCGGCCAGCCTCCACACAATACCGCCATCAACCACGTCGTGTCACCATTAGTCCCCTCTCGCCGTAATCATACCGGATCTACCTCGAACCGTGCCATGATACTAGCCCCGGTCCCGCTCACCAATCGTCGAACCGACCATTGAAGGCAACCACCTCCACCCTGGCTCTAGTGAACCTCCTATCTCTTCCATGCCATCTATAAAAATTGCCCTCAGCTCCGCCTCACCTCACCACGATCCGGTGCCCCATCTCTCCCTTCTATCCGACCACCAAGTTCCCATTTCTACTCTTCCATATTTCCTGTCGGTGAAGCCTAAGTTGAGTCCATTTCATGACACCATTTATATACCAATAGCATACATTTTACGGTATAAATGTTACCATTTTAGCCCACTTATCTCTGATAATAACAATATGTTCGTATATATGTCGTTCTGGAAATTTATTGCAGAACCAGGTAAAAAGAATGACATTTTGGACATTATAGCAAACTTGGGCCATGAAGAGATGTTGGCACTTTCTAAATGCACATTTTATATGCTAGAATAACCCTATTTAGAGCATGATTTACATCATTTTAGGACTTTTGTTGATGGAAATAGCAATATATGTGTATTTCCGTTGATCTGGATTTTATTGCACAAATAGGTAAAAACAATGATAATCTGGATATTACAAAGGACATAGGCCATGAAGAGGACAAATGCAACGAAGGATGTGCCAATCAGCACCATGAAGCTTTGGGTTAAGAGGAGCCAACCTATCATCCATTCCACGATAGAAAAGAAAGTAATTACTTGCATAGATGCTTGAATATATTCTTTAATAAACAATAAAGGAAACTTCAAGATTCAAACGTGCAATGCAAGTAATTATCTCTAAGGATTTGGCAATGGAGGCCCACGTGGAAGCTATGGAAGATGCAGGAACCGACTTCGGGAGGACATCAAGTTGGATACGAGAGGTGCGATCGATACCACCTTTGTGTCGATCGGTGTTAGTTGTTTCTACGCACCCACATATACATTGTAAGAGGACGGTGTACATTGTAATTTTTTTCTTTAAAGTATTTTAAGGTTTATATCGAATCCACATAGATCAGCAAGAGAGAATGATTAGGGTTTACTATTTCATTTAACATATTAATTCTTGCGGGAAGTATTATTGCACATACAAGAGTTGTAAAAAAGATAAGGGTGGTGCCAATCGACGTAGATGTCGTGTCGATCGGCACCATGAGTGCTAACATGCTAATTAGATATTCACCAAGATCCAATCCAAGAGTTTAACCGATATGAGTCAAGTAGTTCTAGCCATTATCAAAAATCACATCAAAGCAAGGTCTTAACTTACACAAATTACTCGGGTATTCTACAGGACATGGTGGTTTCATTCACCCCGGCTTGTCACATGCAAGGGGATATTAGCTCTTCATTGGTTTCTTGCACTATACGATAGATCCATAAGAACAAACTTTTGCCATGAGTCTATTGATACTAAGATTGCCTAGAACTAAAGAACAAGCACAATCACATAGACCAAAGTAATTTGATCAAAAGACATAATTCTCACAATCATATGATTATCATCATCAATTACATACCGTGATGAACGTCAAGGGAGGCTCAAGAACTCCAACAAAGCCAACCTTGCATAGAGGCTATGTCGGCAAGCTAACTAACCTAGACTACATTGATCTACACTACCATAGAAGTAGCCTTTAGTGATGTCACATTAGTGACGAAGAAAGAAATTTCGTCACTAACAGAAAAATAGTGACGGTTTTTGTAAAACACGTCACTATTACTTGGCTCCGAACCGAGTGTTACTGACGGATTTTTATATCGGTGACGGCATTTTATAAGACCTTACAATATTTCTGACCGATGTTTTTTTTAGAAAAAGTAAGTACTAAATGAATGCATAGCACTATTATTGACGGATTCAAAAAATCCGTCACTCCTGTTCATATAATAGCGACGACACTACCATCACAAATTTAGTGACGGAATAATATTAAACTTACTCCTCTGTTCTGAATTTCACGTCGTTTCAGACAAGAATTTGTACTAATGAAAAGCTAAAATATTTGGTCGGAACGACATCACAAGGAGAACGGAGGGAGTACGTGTTTTTCTGAAAAAAAATGAATTAACGATCTGACACAAGGAATTGAACCTGTGACCAACCCCGTTGCATGCAGTGCTCTAACCACCGAGGCAATGCCTCATATGTTGGTTTTATAATCAGCTCTCTGATATAACATTTGATATCAGCTTACGTTGCTCAAGCGGGAAAATAAAGAGGAGTCAGGAATCGAAGCAGAGATCGCCCTCCTCTCACAGCTGCTCCACCGCCCGCGCGCCTCCGCCGCTCGCGACGGGAGACGAAGCGGAGATCGCCCTCCTGCCCACCGACGCCACCTCGCCTGGTCCGGCTCGCCATCCCTCCCTCCCCCGGTCACCCTCCTTTCGGTTCGTGTCACCTCGGTTTCCGTTTTCCGATCTGATCTGGTCGGTCGTTGTGCTAGGGATTGGGAGGTAGCGTAGGATGGGGGAGCCGCCGGCGAGGGCTCCGGCCGACTACGACTACCTCATCAAGCTGCTGCTCATCGGAGACAGTGGTGAGTTCCACGAACCACGCCGCACCACCTCCTCCCTGTCCTCGTTCGATCTGTACGAGCTCTGATTGCTTTGAGGATGTGTTTTGCATGCGGAAGCTTTTTGTAGCCTAGAGCTGTTCCCCCACTTTCTTAATCGTAAAAGTCCACAATTAGGAGCAGATCGTAGTGGTGAAGGGGAGAGACGGCAACGACCATCAGGGATTCAGGGGAAAGAGCGAGGCAGCAATGGTGAACTCCGGCTCTGGATTGTTGGTGTTGACTCTGAAGGTATCGATGATTCACACCAATGTTCTTGTCAGGTTCCAGTTCGATTTATACTTTTTGTAAGATGCAAGAGCCAATGCGAACTTGAGTCCTCCTGCTTCAGTGCATCCTCAAGCTTCTTATTGTTAGCACTGCTTTGACTGAATCTATGTGCAATGTGATTAAACAAGTGAAAGATCGATGCATTGCTGTGAATCTATGCAGTAGTGCAGTACATTATTAATTTCCATGTTTATCAAGACCAAGGAATATTCATACTCTGAAATGTTGAGTTGATTCGTAAATTCAGGTGTGCTTTGTTCCTTACTTTTGTTTCCGCAAGATGCCATTGTTCTTACTTCAATCTGTGATGCCATTGTTCTTACTTCAATCTGTGGTGCTTTACCTATATTTCCATTTTTAATGAGCAACAATCTGTCCATCTCAATCTAGAATGTATCAGGAACTTTCATGTCAACTATATGGAAGATGGCAACATTTTCATCCATTATCTTTATTTGTGCTTCTTATTTAACAAAGCTATAACTATATTATCCTATACTACTTCTTATTGTAATATTATCCTATACTTATTGTAATCCTTCCTTAGTTGAGCAATAAATTGGTGTATAAGATGAAGTCCATACCTGATCACCTTGATTTGTGGATTCATGCATGAATTAAATAATATATAGACAGATTGATAGACTGTGCATTGTAGGGGGTTGACTATTTTATTCTATGCGTGTGATAACCAAGGTACTCATAGACAACAGCTGTCTATGAGCTTGTTTGTTTGCACCTAGAGAAAGGCCTGACCTCATTGTGTCTTCCAATTGAAATTTTAGATTAATTGACCTCTGAAATATTTGCGTGTCTAAATAATTGTGCACATTTGTAATGCTATACTGGTATACATATGCCTTTTACAAAGTTTGTGTACTGATATAGGTGTTGGAAAAAGTTATTTTCTCTTACGGTTCTCAGATGACTCCTTCACTACTAGCTTCGTTACCACTATCGGGTATGTAGTCTAAAAGTCTCCATTCTGCGGACAAGGAATTATAATTTATATGTGCAAGCATCTGTATGCATCAGGGGATTAAGTTGCAGATCTGTATGCATCTTTCGTTTGAGCAAAGTTATTTTGTACCTTTTCTTTAAATTGTATGGCTATGGCGGAAGCTTGTTGATGTGCAAATTCTTCATTGCAGCCTACAGCAGGGGAGCAATGGGCATTTTACTTGTTTATGATGTCACAGACGAATCATCTTTCAATAGTACAGATTTCTACACTTAAAACACTCTTCTTCGGCTTCCACTTCTGATAAACCTGTTTTTATTGACTTGCAGACATAAGAAATTGGATCAGGAACATTGCACAACATGCCTCATATAACGTAAACAAAATTCTGGTGGGAAACAAAGCTGATATGGATGAAAGTAGAAGGGTATGAAATCGATTTCTACCTGTGCCAACATTTTCTTTGCTTGTATTCACTGTTGATATATGAAACCATATGTCTGGTATGACTCTTAGCTCTGGCATTTACTTGGTTCTTTTGTGCAAGCTGTGCCCACTTCGAAGGGGCAAGCGCTTGATGATGAGTATGGGATCAAGTTTTTTGAAACGGTTAGTGGAAGTCATAAATTTTGTTAGGACATTCCTTTCTTGTAACATAATCATTAATTTGACTTGGCTTTATTTGCAAGCATATTGCATGTGCTTTTGCATTTGTTCTGCTCCATAATTTAACATATTTTTAATAAGGTTTTCTTTTCTATAGCGAGGGATATCAAACACTCTCGGAAACTGATTCGAAGCGCAGAAATCAGCTTGCTACGGGTCTTGAACAACCCTCGCTACAAGATAGTGATGTTACAGCGCATGTAATTTTTATCCTTCTATTCTTTGTCAGTGACTCTTCTTGTGTGTTACTCAAGTTATTTCAATTGTTCGGATTAGGACGAATGGGTGTTAAGTTAGAGCAATTATCTTCTGCATAGTTGGGAGTGTATATTGGTACTGTAATCATATTTGTGTATGAATGTAGTCTTATAAATGTTATAATAGGTCAGAGCACGGAAAGACATTTTTGCTTTTTTTTTATTTTGATATTTTTCATTAGTGACGGGTTTTTGGTTCCATGTCAGTGGCAATACTGATGGATTTATCTTTTCCCGTCAAATAGACCAGTGACAGGTCCTTCTTTTTCCGTCACAGTATTAGTGACGTTTTTTCAATTACCGTCACCACAATCAGTGACGGTTTCTCAATTACCCGTCGGTAGTGAATTTAGTGAAGGATACTGAACTGTCACTAACCACCCACCTTTGGTGACACGTTTTTAGTGACGGTTTTAACTTTCGTCACTATTGGTGAAAAAAATCTGTCACTAATGACCATTTTTGTGGTAGTGCTATTTGGTGGCTCTCAACTTGGAATGACGTCTTGGGTGTGTGAGGCATCTCCCTAGGTCTTTCCGAGTACTCCCCTAGTCTTGGATGTCATATGGTGGTTATATGGCCTCTCGGACACATCCTCCCTTGTCTTGGGCACAAAGTTAGCTCTTTAGAATCCAAGTTGGTTTCAAACGTTCCATAATCAGCACTGACTTATTTAAATCATAACTCTCTCTTCCTACTGTCATTCAATGCAATGATCACCATTTCCTTCCTCCATTTAGGGTGTCCCTTACCACCGAGCCGGATGTAGAACTCACATGCACTTGTTAAGAAAAGACAAAAAATGTTACATGTTAAAAACATAGTAGGATCACAAAGATTATGCGTTAATCAAAGTTTTGAACTTACTCGTCTAGGACATTCAAAAAGTTCTTGTACATAGTCAGGTCACGATCTAAAGAGTCAAGGACCCAAACCCCCGCAAGCTTCGGATATATGAGGAAAGCAATCAAGTGATCACTATATACAAATACGAGATTGCTGAATTAGTGTCTTAGTATAACATTGAACTCACCTCTAAGTAGGAGGATAATAAAACTTACTCAAAGTTGTAAGGAGCCATAATGCAACGTCGATTTCTCTAGTCATACATGCATCTGCAGATGTTTGTTGCTACAACTTTCTTTGCATCAGCCTTAACGACGACATGTAGCTTCTTCTTTTCTTTTAACTTCTTTCCGGCCAATGACGGGTCTTCATAGTTAAAAATCGGATTAAGCATGGTCTGGCTAATAAGTGTTGGGTTTAGATACCCAACTTCTTGATCTTCTTTATCGAGTGATTATAGATTCTAAGCAATAAAAAAGGATAGGCATATTGGTATCCACCGACATTGACTTGCATATAAATAAAGAAGGTTAAAACACTTACACGCACTAGACAATGATAAGGGTGGCATCGAGGAGGTCAAGATGATATAGAGCATGTATGTCCTAAAATGGCACATGCAAATCAAATTCCTCTTGTCCAAAAACATCTCTAGGTATATCAGCCATGAATTAAACATCTTTGCTACATGCTTTGAAGTACTAGTCATGAAATTTTAGATATCCATCTGGTAGGAGGGGCATGCCATGGCAATACATGGGGAATCATCTTGTGTAAGATGCCAACCACCTTCTAGGACACTCGGGGGGGGTAGAAGCTGGTATATGTGGCACGAGTTCTTTTGTCGAAGACTTGTAAGATTCTTTCATGCCCTTAAACCATGTTTGAATTGCACGATAGATAAATCAATGACCTATGAATAACTACATAAAAATAAAAAGAATTAGTACAACGTATATTTACCTAATTCCTTGCTGGATGGTTTGCCTTTTCTCGGAGGTGAAGGTGGAATGGGCTGAATCAATGGTTTATGACTCTCTTCCTCTTGTGTCGGTTGAGGTGGAGTCGACGAGCATCGAGTCACCAGAACCCCTTTGTCTTGTGGTGTGCGTGGAGCCGGGGTGGATGAGGTATGGAATAGAGAGACATATTTCTCTACTATTTGACGAAGTGAAGTGGAGAAGCCTTTTTCACGAGCGATCTTATTGTCATCCTCATGTGCCGGAGAAGGTCGAGGTGAAGTTTGGGGCTCGAGAGATAAGCCATGACCATCCTCTTCTTCATGAGTCGGAGCCTTGAAGAATGTGTGTTTTACGGTGTCTCACCGAATATCCAAGTAGCCTTGAAGGATGAGGCTCACTAGTGGGGTCTAGCTGAAGCCAAAAAACTCCAAGAACGGCCCCTACGTCATATGGGAAGTACACCTTAAGTGTACTCCTTTGGGTCGTGTTTAGTCTTTTCTATCTAGTGTTCTGTAAATTGTACATGTGTGCTCTTCTAACCTCCCTCCGGGCGAAGAGCATATTGGACCCTTCTCTTCTCTTTTAAATAAGGAAATACACAGCTCTCCTGCATGTCCGAGACAAAAAAGCAATTTACTAAGCAGAATGACTGCTTTTATGGAACATGCTAATTGAATTTCTTTTTTACATCAATATTTAATAAACAATATGTGTGATGTATTTGAGTAATTTTATGGAGCAACGAAATATCTTATTTGAAAAACACGTTTAACTCATTATCTTGTTATTGAAAAAAGTATGGTTTCATCACATGTTTCTAAAGAAGCATATATGAATCTATATGTAGTTATTTATTTTTGGAAACAAAAAAATTGATTTTGATGTAAAACAATATTACATAAATAATACATAAGAATAATATATTTTGGATCATCAGTTCGCTAATTAGTATTCATCAAATTGAAATACGGTAGCATAAACCATTTTTAGTGGTGAGCCAAATTGGGCCTCATGCACCACCACTAAAAATAGTGATTTTCAGTGACGGCTAGAAGGCTGCCACTAAAAGTGGACTTAAAAGATATTAAATAAACAACCAGGCACCGCACCGCCAGATCTGCCACCCCACACAAGTGGACCTAAGCTGCCAACTGCCACTGCACCACCATCCTGCGTCGCGGCGCACCCCAGCCAAATCTACCACCACCAGCCACTACCCAGGGGTGATTCAGCACCACCCGCCCCATCCACAGTCACATCCGGTCCACCGATGCGGGAGGAGGGGTTGGAGGTGACTAAGAAAGCCTAGGACGGAGGGCTACTGGACTGGCCGGCTAGAGGAGAGGCATTGGCGCGGGGTGCCAAGATGGGGAGGGAGAGAGAGAAGTAGAGTAGTGGCTGGTGGGTAGGAGAGAAAAGAATTGCGGACTTAGGGTTCTCCAGAGAGAAGTTTAGGCTGCTATATAACTGAGCATGACTACTTTTATAGGATAAATGTAGTCAGTTGTACTAATAACTGACTTCATATTTTGAATGTATTAATTTAATATTGTTAGAACCTTTTCATCGATAAAAATTCACAAAAGTAGTGTCGTTTTCATCTATACTTTACCTCCAAAATATACTAATCATTATCTTATAAAATGTGTTGGTCATTATTTAGACCCTGCACCTGTTACCATGTAAGGGGTGTTATATTCTTATTCTGATGGCTCCTAGCCTCCGTCTCCTTTAAGGTTTTTGGGCGATGTGGCCCTCTACTCGCGCCACACCGTTTCTAACGGGCTGTAACACCCTAGAAAACACTCTAGAGTGTTATCACAACTACACTACTACAACAATTAGCAAGACAATGATAAAGCAAATAACACGAGAGCATCAAACAAAATTGATAAATAGATAATTCAAAAGTAAGGCATCACTCAAGCATACATAAAACCAACATAAATATATATAACATTATTAACTTTAAACACCGCTCCAGAACTTAAATATTAAACTCCAACTCAGAGGATGATAAGTTCTTTATTATGAGTGCAGCTAGAAATGTGTAGAAAGTGAAGATATGTGCTGCTATTTCCCATTCGACGCTCGTGGCCTCCAAACTCAAGCACCTGCGGAAGAAACATGTCAACAAGTAAACGACTTTAACAATATTTTTGAACTAGAGTTTAGTTAAACAACAATTTAAATAACTACACCAAAACATAGTATTAGATGAAACACAACTCCAATTGGTGAGATAAAATATTAATAACTTCATAATATGAACTTCCATGCAAATGCAAATGATGCAATGTCATGCATGACTTCTCTTCTATCCATAAATCCGAACAAAATAAAGTGAGTGCTGCAACCATATTGCTTAACTCAACGTCCATTGTTGTACTGGTACTTACCACACCAACATCAGGCTACGGTGTCTTCTTATGCATCCAATGGGAGTGCAAAAATGCAAAATTGTCATGTATGCACTTAATCATAAACTTCAACTTCAAGTTCAAATGTACTTCATGATAAATATAGAATCCATAATATGATAAAAATATACTTCATGATAAAGAGATAAATTCCCATTTAGCAATTTATTTGACTAGTGTGAATTATTCAAATTTGCAGGAGTCAACTCAAATAATAAAGTTAAAGCTTATAGACCACAACGCTACGTTTACTTGGCTTCACTTATCAACAAGAGGGAGCTAAGAATGCTCCGACGGTGCACCACCTGATAATAAATAATTCTCAGCTTCAATTCAACCATATACATTAATCAAACACAAGTAAAGGCTCCCACGTGTTTTGGCCACCCAAAAAACAAGGATAAAGAAAACAAGCATAAAGCCGGTTTCAGCAGCACTGCTACTTCACATTTTCATAAATTTAAAATTACAATAGATCTGCTATTAAATAAATACATTATGAACATCTACACATAAAATTTTAAAATTTTGATATTCAACATATAATTTAATTTAGACATCTACTAGCCGCAAAATAGTCGACAAAACAGCACTGAGGACTGTCCCTCTTCTGCAAGACAGTTGACTTCCTAAACTTATAACTTCTGTTATACCCAATGGTAAACTGTGAAGAAATACTTTTTGGAAAGATCTCGAGAAGCTCTACAAATTTTGTTATATAGAGTTTGTCCTAAACAATCTCTAAAACCCCTGAAACTGCCTTCTATGTGTTACTGTATGCTGTGACAGACTGCTGAAGAACAGCACAACAGCTGCAGTTCAGAAAGTCATAAATCCTTCTATACTTGACCAAAAGAACGTTCCGTGACTCTAAAAAAAAATTTAATCCAATCCTCCACAAGTTTTATTCACAACGGTTGTCCTGATTCGAAGCTTAGGACCCTCCAAACCCATGTTCTATTCAGACTGTTTTCCTGCAAACTGCTATGTGATTCAGTCTCAGAAATATGATCCATCTAAAATTGCAGAATAGGAAGATCGATTCAGTCTAACTCATGCCTAGAAATGATATTTCATTTCCTTCGCTCCCTCCTGATCTGTAATGCCTGCCTTCATTCTTGCCACAGCCAATGATCTGCAACCAATTGAAAAGGGAAGGAAGATCAAAACATGGAAGGAGAATCCTTCCTGTGGGCAATCTGGACAGGGTATTACGCTGGGATTACTTCTTGACCTAGCAGGAGAAGAGGCAGCCTCTCCCTCTCCTCTCGATGGAGATACAGAAGAAGGCAAAAAAAAAAAAAAAAATAGAAAAAGAAATAGAAAGCCAAAAGGCAACATGCTTCTGCCTCTTCCGTCCGTTCTCTTCTATGAAATAACTTACTCCATAATGCCCAAGTTTAATGTTCACTTAGCCCACTAATTAAGCCCAATAAAAGAAATAAGGGTGCTATATAATTTATTTGGAGCGTTACAACGGCATGGCGGCCGGGCGTGGTAGCCACGACGCCTGCACTGGAATGCCGGGGAAACCCCATGTAGGCCCTAAAATCGCTGCCTCCTCCTCATGGATCTCGGTCTTGCCTTCCGTCGTCGCGGATCGGACGTCGGCGACCAGATTCGGCCTTGAGAGGAGGCTGGAGGAGCGGATCCACTGCGCGCCGGGGGAGAGAGGGAGAGGGCGCCACCGGAGGGGGAGAGGAGAGGGTGCCGCCGGTGCGAGTGAGAGGGAGGGGGACCGCTGCAGCGCGGGAGGGAGGGGGGGGGGTGGGGGTGGGGTGAGGTGAGGGCAGGTGGGGAGGGAGGATGCGGCAGGGTGGGGTGGGGGTGAGAGGTTGTTACGGTTTCGACCTTATATGGGGTACGGCCCCAAATGGGCCAATGTTTTTTAGATGACCAGCCCAATTAGTTAATTCGGCCCGATTTCACTTGGCTAACAATATTTGGTCATTTTTTCTGTTTTGTAATAGAACCCCAAATTCAATTAACACATAATACACAATAGAAGGAGCAATTCTTTTTTCCCACAATGCAAAATATTAATAGTGTTTTGTTGTAGTGATTGAGGATAGAGCCAAGCCATATCCCACAGACGATGAACAGGCTAATACAGATAGATTAAAACACTAACCATAAAGTTTTGATGGCAACATTATTAACATGTTGGTGGACATTTGAATGACTGTCATCACCAGAGACCAGCATACGTCTTTCAACATGATGATGCCTTGTATCTTTGCAGCTGCATCCTAGAAGCATATTTGTTTTTATGGATGATATGTCAAAAACAATTTCAGTTCTAACTAATCCATATGGACCAACAAAGGGGTTGAAGCACCAAACAACAGCATGTGTTTCAATTCATTTTGGAATCCACTACTACAATATATTAAACCAAAAGTAAATTGCACTGCTCGGATGATGACAACAGAAAAACAGTTGTTGCATTGTTCATACTTGGAGGCAAACACACAACGTTTAGAACCATTCCAGTTCCAATGAGCCAAATTATCTTGTGTCCACACCACCTCATTTTTTCAGTACCACATCAAAATCTTTATCTTTAATGAATGTGTTATAGCTTCAAAATGGTCCTAGTCTCACATTGTCACTTAAGCACCATACATAGAGTCAACTGAAAAAATTACAGATTTTTTTTGTGTAAATTCCACCGGAAAGTGTCATGCATGTCTTATTTAATCTAATACGGGCTGAACTTCTTACTAAATTGTACCAAAGTATAAGGTCTTGACTTACTAAACTCCTTCTAAAGGACACCTAAAAAACGTCCTTCTAAAGGAAATGCTTAGACTTAGAGAAATGATACTAAATATAGTAGCGATGAGGAATGCTTTCGCCTAGTAATGTGATACAGTGAGGTACCGTTGTTTTAGTATAAAATTACCCAACCAGTTACCGTCAGAACATCTAATGTGTTCCCCTCTGTTCAGGTGGAAACTTCCTAGGCCCCAGGAACAGTTCCTTGATTTCATTAGTCCTGAACAAAAAAGAGAACTTCCTTTGCCATTTGACTTTCAAGTGTTTTCTAGTAAGATAGTTTGCCAGAATCCATCCTGGTTTATGAATGTAAATAACCATTTACTAGTAGGCAGTAGGCACTGATTTTGTGCAACTATGTACATTCTATATAGGCCACCCTCCTTAGCCTTAGGTCTGTATAGGCCACCCTCCTTAGCCCTTAGGTTGGCATAGTAAACTCCATTTTGTCAGCCTATATTTCTTTTTATGATCATTGCTTTGCAAGAATAATCTGGAACAGTATAATAATCCGTTTTCTCAAGAATGCCACAAGGGACGTCAAAATAAGAGAGCATGAACATCACAGGGCTATAGCCAATGTAGAGTTGATGAGTACTAGTCTACCTCTCGATGGAGAGGAGGTTTCCTTTCCATCTACTAAGTTTCCTCTCGATACATGTTCTATGTGTTTGCTATCACCATTACTTAGTTTCCTATGCATCGGGATATCAAGATATTTAAAGGGATAGCTTCCTTTTTGGCATCGAAAAGAGTTGAGAGTGATGGTCCTCCATCTCTTTTGCCATGCGAAAACAAACAATTAACTACAAATGAAGTTGATTTTTAATCCAGAGACTTCTTCAAAAGAACATAAAAAATACCTTTACGTTTTTGAAAGTCGCCTAGAGGGGGGGGGGTGAATAGGCGATAATCCTGAAAATCACTTAATTTAACAAATTAAATACGCAGGAAAGATTTGTCCGACTCAATGTCCGACTATAGTAGGACAAAGTCCGACTATGGACAAATATCCGACTAGAGTAGGACAAAGTCCGACTGCCTCGTGCGGAAAGGGGATCGGCAGCCAAGTTGGACAAATCCACGGTAATTAAACAATAAGCAAACAGCTAGCAACACAGGAAAGCTAGGGCAACAAGGACACAAGCAAGAAAGGCACTTATGCACGTTAATCTAGGAATTTAAGCAGGAGCACCCTAGAGCTATAGCACACCAATTTACAAGAAATAAAAGGGGAGACAAGGAGACACACGATTTTTCACCGAAGTTCAGCTCCACCAAGAAGCCTACGTCTCCGTTGAGGAGTCCACCAAGGACCGGGTTGCTCTCAACCCTAAACCTCTTCAAGCCACCACAAAGGCCGGCTTAAAATCCACTAAAACAAAGCTCCACGAAGGGAGGGGCAATACAAACGACCCGAGTCTCAACCACAAGCTTGGGAGCTCGCCGGGTAACGCCTAACCGTCTAGGGGATGAATCCCCAAGAGTAACAAACACAACAAGTACCGGCGATGAGAAAGAATCAAGTGCTCTTGAGATGGTGATGAAGCTCAACGAATTTCTCCTCAATCTTCTCACAAATCCACCAAGGATTGGAGTGGGGAATCAAATCGGAAAGAGAGGAGAGCTTGAGTGAGTTTGTGAGTGTTTTTGAGAGTGGGGAGGGTGCCAACCGGCCAAAAGTGGCGAGGTCCTCTTTTATAACCGGGGCACTCAAAAGAGCCGTTGGGCTAGATCTGACTCGGACTTTGTCCGAGTGAGAGCAGACAATGTCCGACTCCAAGGGTTTCGAGTTGATGGTTTGGCTCTCGGAGTCCGACTCCTAAATCCGACGAGAGTCGGATATATCCGTGTATACTCGGGGAGTCGGATATTGTCCGACGGAGTCGGACATCCGTCGGACTTTGTCCGACTCCTAGGGTTTCAAAAGGTGGCGAGCGTTCCGGAGTCCGAGTGATTTGTCCGACCGAGTCGGACAATATCCGACTCCATATGGATTTTTCTTTGGCCAACCTTCCGGAGTTCGAGTCCAATGTCCGAGTGAGTCGGACATTGTCCGACTCCATAGGTTATTTTGAATTTGGATGGAGTTTTGAGCACTTTCATTTTTCACACCACATACTTGTATGTCCCTCTTGATAGTACGGTGTTTCCTATACTCAAGACATAAATAAAAGGCTTCACAACTTGATCTTGAGCATGAGTAGGCTAATTTTCAAATCTTGCACGTATGAACGAATATGGCCACTTCCTTTTTGTGTTTCTTTGCTCTCAATTGAATTTTAGATATGCACTGCGCACAAGCTCATTTAAAACATTAGTCCTTTTTAATTGTATTGACGTCAATCACTCAAAACCGTAATTGGGGGCCTAGATGCACTTTCAGTTTTTCACTCTTCGATATCATTGTCCATACAGAGTATCATGTCATCTGCATACTAGCGGATTGATAATCGTTCATCAGCTAGGTGTCTGCGTAGCTTTCTTCACCCCGTTGATGACTACAAGAAAAAAGGCCTATTGCCACGGTGAAATTTACTGGCAATAGGGCCATTTTGGTTGCAATACATTACTATAGCCACGAAACTCGTTTCGTGGGCTGTCGTGGCAAGTAGTAGAGTGGCAAAAGGCTTCTGCAACAGTTTTTTTTTGTTTGATTGCAATACATAGGGCTACTTCAATGAAGCAGAACGTTGCGATCAACTTTAAAAGCAACGACAAATCATGTGGCAATAGTTTATATTGCCACATCCTTCATCATTGCATTAGGGTGTATTTGCAACCAAACAACAATGCTGCAATACAACTCTATTGCTAGGAAATTTATTTAGTGGCAATAACACTTATTACCACGTGTAGTATTTCGTTGCCACATGCTATCTCACTACCCATAATATTTGGTGGAAACAGGTTATATTGCCACGTATATGGCTTGGTTGAAGCATGTTGTATTACCACATATATTGTTTAGTGGCAACAGGTTGTAATGCCACGTAGATAGCTTGGTTGGAGCAGGTTGTATTGTCATATGTATTGTTTGGTTGCAATAGGTTATGTTGCTACCCTGAATTCTTAGTGGCAAGCAACGTTGTTGCAACAAATTACATGTTGTGGCAAATAGTACTATGTCAACGAAATATAATTGTTCCATTTCCATAAACTTGAATCCAACAGAAATCATTAATAAATGGTGATTTCAAACTAACTATACAGAAAAAATACAAATTGCCCCGATCATCACAACATAGAATAATCAATTAGCCATTAATTCAAACAAACCACTGTTGTAGTACATAAGTTTATTCCACATGCAATAAAGTATATTCTGAATCTAATACATAATGCTAAGTTCAAATATAAAACTAATAGCTTATGTGGGAGCTTGCAACAGATCATCCATCCTCCTTGAATGTAGTTCTTGACATGGTTTCATGTTCATTAGCACTTCACTCAGGTTTCATCCTCATGGTAAATAAAAGCATATAGATTAAATATTGTATATTAATGTTATGGAAATTATTATTCATGTAGAATGAGCAATGTCAAATAATCATATTTAAATCACATGAATGATTGGTACAGTTTGTGAAAAACAACTATATGACATTTCATCATCAGTAGTAGTAGAGGTATCAATACAAGATGCTAATATAGAGGATAGGTTACATTTCACGGACTTATTGCTATTTCGCAATAGTGGCCAACACTATAACAATCAAGAAAGTAACACACATAATTTTATAACTTTTCAATCTAACTATGTTTCCAAGGACAATAATTGTTTCATAATAGTGGTCAGCCCTAGGGAAAGTACAACACCAAAAAAATCAGGAAAGTACACCGCAATTCCATATATGATAATTACAAAATACAAATGTCTAATTTCCAAAGATTCTGAATTAATCGAGACTTTGAAGTTCAACATAATTTAAATGTTATGTATCCATTACTTTAGGTAGCAGAAAATGTGTGAAACAAATATAAGTACCACTTTAGTGAGAACACAATATATTAGTAATAGACCTTTGGTCACACTGCATGTTGAGTATTGCAATTCATACTTACCCTTGGCCCAACACGACTTTTAATTGCAGCACTCCTTAGTTGATGTGGAGAAATATAAGTTGTTGCCACATTCACATTGGATTTTTGTTTACTAACTTTGGAAGTGCCAGTCTTGCGAATATTTGCTACTGTTGGGACAGTGTTTTCCATGTCATCCTATGAATAAAAAAAATAAATAAGTTTGCTCCCATTGAATGTACAAAATAAACATGAAGGTATTAATGTTTTCATGACCATCATTAATATATGTGTCATCTTCTTCATCATTAGATAAGTCTAAATCATTTGGCTCTGGTAGATTTAGCAAGCGCCTTTTCAATGACTCGAAGCATCACCACTTAACCCTTCAACGTCGGTCTTTGTCCATTCTTTCAACTCGATTCTTTGAACTCTGCATGTGTGCCTGAGACATTCATGTCTTTGACACCCACATCCAGTGAGTCTACATCAACTTCTCCAGTTTTTTTCCTCGTCTACTTCTTCGGGCATGGCAAACAAATTTCTTGGTTTCAATGTAACAACAGCGCGCTAACCTGTCTTTTTTTGCACCTTCCACATAAACAACCTACTTAGCTTGTGTGCTCAGGATGTAAGGATTGTATGAGTAACTAAATCGAGTTGTGTTAATATCAATAATGCCATATGGATCGTTTTGTATCCTTTTCCTTTGTTCTTTGTGGCAGCAAGTACGTCGAACCAGTCACACTCGAATAACATGACTTCTTTTCCATTAGGAAAATCTTGTGATAATTCTTTTAATCACACCATACCAATCCATATTACCAGTACTCTCATCACCTCGCACAACTACACCATTGCTCTGTGTAGTTAGGTTCTTCTCATAATCAGCCGTTCGAAACAGAGAACTGTTGATGACGCTTGTTGAAAACTCGTGTGATATCGTATGGTCCTTGTGAAAGGGCATACATGTGATATTTATTTCTCCTTTTTCATACAAATCATCATTATGCAACCATTTCAAGAAAAAATAATTAATGATCACAAAATACCAAAAATATGACAAAGTCTAATAATTCATTAAACATAATGACATTGAATTTAAAAAAGCTACTCACTCTACGCTCAAACCAATATAAAAATTGCTCCTTTTGTCGTTTGGAAAATTACGAGGATTAATTTTTTAATTAAATCTATATGCTCCCTGGTTCGGTCAGAAATTAGCTACAATTAGAAATTAGACAAAAAAATATAACAAAAATATAAACAAAAGTATGAGTGATTTTTTGTATCATCTTATTCGACAAATGGAATAGCCTCATCACATTTTGTTATTATGTAATGCCTCATCTGCTCTAACTCGAACCTCGTCAACTGACTCCATAGTTAGTCCTTTTGTTTTATAATCAATATTGCCAACAAATATGCTCAACCCAGTAGGTGATTCATTTTCTCGTGGCACCTTCATTACACTCGGACGATTCATCTTAGTCTCAATGTCTTTCAAAAAGCGAGAGCAAAATGTCATGCACTCCTCCGATATATACCCCTTTGCTATTGAACCTTCAGGGTGTGCATTGTTCCACATGTAGCCTTTGAGCGTGCGTAGATACCTCCCAACTGGATACATCCATCTATAGCACACATGTCCCCAAATTTAGCCTCTTCAGCCGGATGAATTGACAAATGCAACATTATATCAAAAAAGGCCGGTGGGTGTAACATCCTAGCCTAGGGATTAATAAGATTGATAGAATACTCATGTCAACAAGTTGCAACTTTTTTTCCGGAAGCTCATGTCTAGAGAACTCTCGGGTTCAGCGTGCTTGGCCTAGAGCAATTTAGGGATGGGTGACCGATCGGGAAGTCTTTTCCGGGTGTGCACCGAGTGAGGACAAAAGTGTGTAGAAAAGACTAGTGTTGATCTCGTGAAGGAAGTCTTGAAGGTCTATTAAGCTGTCACGTGTAAGCAGGTCCGGCCCGGAGTGGCGGGACGTTACCGATGGTATTAGAGCCGACTCGCGGTTTCACGGGCACGTGTGTCATACGTGTGCGGGCATGGTGTGCGTGGCTGGTGTGGATCCGGAGTGGTCACACAAGTGTGGCACATGCGCTGGTAGCGGACACATGGATATGGCCAAGAGAGGAAGTTCCTAGCTTGGGGTTGACCGATGAGGATGTCGGTCTTCTAAGGGGGTGAGCGCGTAACATCCTGGCCCAGGGCTTAATAAGATTGATAGAATACTCTTGTCAACAAGTTGCAACTTCTTTTCCGGAAGCTGATGTCTAGAGAACTCTTAGGTTAAGCATGTTTGGCCTGGAGCAATTTAGGGATGGGTGACCGACCGGGAAGTCTTTCCCGGGTATCCACCGATGAGGATAAAAGTGCACAGAAAAGACTAGTGTTGATCTATGAGGGAAGTCTTGGGGGTCTATTGAGCTGTCACGTGTAAGCAGGCCCGGCCCGGAGTGGCGGGACGTTACGATGGGAATGTCATCCATCAATTCTTTGGAACATAAAGAATTGAAGAACCTACTAAGCTGAATCAATGGAACTGCAACAACTTCAGGCAATATGTGTCGCACTAGTAAGGGTAACATTTTCTAACATGACAATCATGAGTTTTTCCACTAAAAATCTTAGAAGCATTGACATCAACCAACCTCTTGAAACTCGAGACATAACCATCAGACATCTTCACTCCTTATAGAAATTTGCATAAATCTTCTCATCCTTACCTAAATAATGCAATGCAGCTAGTAAAATGTACTTATCGTTCTTAATCACATGATGTTGATCCTCCCGTATCCCCAAATGTTGCATATCAAGTCATGCTTTCTCACTATCTTTTGATTTACTTAATTGTAGTAGAGTTGCTAATATGGTCTCACAAATGTTTTTCTCAATGTGCATCACATCCAAATTATGCCTGACAACCAAATGCTTCCAGTATGGCAGATTAAAAAAATATGCACTTCTTCCTCCGATTGTGCCATCTATTTTCTTCTTCTCACTCTTCCTTTTCTGTGACATCTTCCCAAAGACCACTTGCTCATAACTTTCATACTGCTGCAGCACCTGTGCACTAGTTAGTGGCACTGGTGGCACTCTAGTTTCCACATTGTTATTAAAACTAGCCTTGTTCTGGCACCACCTATGGTTGAAAGGTAGAAAGCGGAAATGGCCCATGTAGCAATGCTTTGACCCGTATTTCAGCCATAAATAGTTTGTATTCTTGTGGCAGTATGGGCAAGACAACTTGCCTTTCATGCTCCATCCAGATAGCATCGCATATGTAGAGAAGTCATTAATTGTCCAAAGTAGGCTTGAATACAACTGGAAATTAGTCATAACCTTTGCATCCCATGTTTTAACACCTTTAACCCAAAGATCATGTAGCTCATCAACCAAGGTCTGCAAATACACATCAATATTTTGCCCAGGAGATTTTGGTCCAGGAATAAACATTGACATAATACAAAAAGATTGTTTCAAACACAACCTAGGAGGTAAATTGTAACGGATTAAGATCACATGCCATGTAGTGTATGTGAATTAAACCCATCAGATGCAAGACCCAACCTGATATTCCGAGGATCAGATGCAAATTTATCCCATTTTTCGTCCACATGTTTCCATGCCTTAGAGTCAACAGGCTGACGCATTTTCCCATCTTTGGATGACCCCTTCTGATGCCACTCCATCAGTTTTGATGTGCTAGCTCTCATATACAACCTTTTCAATTGTGGAATAAGGTGGAAATACCTCAGTATTTTCTGTGGATATTGTTTCTTCTTTGTTTTAGGAGCGCTGCTAGCCTCGTCATCATCACCATCATCATCACCATCTCCATCTGAATTGTTATCCTTCCACCTAGACTCACCGTAAGTTGGACATTGGTCATTTCCTTATAGACACCTCGATATAAAATATAATCATTGACACATGCATGTATCTTCTGGTAGTCAAGGGCCAAATCATGAATAACCTTTTGAATTTCATGCAAAGTATTTGGAACACAATGGCCATCAGGGAGGAGAAAAGCAAATAACTGTAGTAGCGCCTCTAAAGCTTTGTTGCTCATACCAAACATGCATTTTATCTGAAATAACCTCACAATAAATGATATTTTAGTAGCTTATTTGCAACCTAGATACAACTCCTTGTCTGCCTCTTTTAACAAATTAAAGAATGTCCTCACACTCAGATTTGGCTCTTCACTTTTATTTGGATCTTCAGATCTGGTACTAATTATTTCTCCACGTATAGCACCTTGGATTCATGATTAAATCAGCTTTTTCCCAGAATTGTCATCACATGTTCCTTCATTGCCATCATTTATGAAATACGAATCAAAACCTCGGGAGAGCAAATGATTTAGAACTTCAGATTTTTTTTCCTGAACAACAAGCAACGCCATCTTGTACATGGACAGGGTGGAGTTCCATTACGTGACTTGCCTGTAGATGTAGTTTTTAAGAAGTATTCCAATCCTCTCTGCCATTCAACTGACTTCTTATCCAACAACATCCAGCTCCTTCCAGACATGTTTGCTCCAATATCTCTATCAATCAAATAGTGCTAGGAATAAATAACAAACCCACTGCTGCTTCCTGCAACCAAATAACCAGCAAAGACAGGTTACATCTCTAAAGTTCCTAACTTCATTCAATAATGGAAATCTAGATTAATTAGCCTGAGATTCATAATACTTAGTTATTGAGAAAAATGTGTAAAAGATTACAAGCACCTCAGGAGGTACACATGACTAAATTTTATTTTCACAGATTATATAGCTTTACAACTGCATGGTCTTAATAATAAAAAAATGGACAATATTTATTTATGCAGATAGAGTAAATGTATTAGCCTATCGTTCTACCAACTGATATCACAATTTTATTCTACAAAAAATCCTGCTTTTCTGTGGTACTCTTAGATATGAAGACACCAATTATATCTTTATATTTTCTTTTAATGCAATTCATTACGTGTATCATATGGTTTCTAACTCTGGGACATATGCTAAATAAAAGAAAGGGCCCCTCCTTTCCAAACAAGAAATAAACAAACTAAAACTAATTAGTTATATTGGGTGAAACAGGAAAATAATAAATTAAAACTAATTAGTTATATAGGATCAGAAATTTGGAGATGGCCTTTGGGGAAACAAATATTGCAACAAAATTAGCTTATGACCTCACCTGTGTGCTACGATGTCGTCATTCATCACCCAAGGAGCCCCCACTATGCTTTCTTCAGATTTTTAATCATGAGGCGGATCAGGATTTATATACAAGTTAATCCTAATTGGATGATAGAACTTTATTAGAAGGAAGAACATTGCTGAATAAACTAACCACAATGGAAGCGAGGAGATGGATCATCACGGCACCTGGCAGGTCGATGAAAAAATGGCGGCAGGATTATTGATCTTTCGCAGGCATGGAGCAACACTAGTTCGTGGAGGGTTCGCTCCCAAAGTGCCACTTGCGATGCCTCTATCACGACCTCTCCTCAAGGCACCCAGGTTTGTGGCATCATGATGAAGGATCGTCGTCGCCTGATGCCGCTGAGTTGGAGCCGCGAGAAGCTGCCTCTTTCCAAGTCGTGCTCGTGCCTGAGTTGTGCGTCTCGATTCGTGGATCGGACACTTCCATACGTTGGGCTGACTGCATGAGTCTCATGGCCCTCGACCTTACATGGAAGGCCAGACACTACTACAAAAGAATCCTGCAATAGCATCTCGTATTTTCCAGTAATAGCGCACAATAATTTTCACTATTACAACGCGTAGTCGCTGATGTTATCGTGGGCAATGCTATTTCAGGATCCACTATAATAGCGAGCGGTGATGACACCAACGATGACCTATATGGAAAATGGCTAGTAATAGCGGGCACCGTGACGTCATCACTGACCCATATTGAAAAAAGCCAGTAATAGCGAGCATAGTGACATCATCTTGAGTCCGATATTACTGCGCATCCTCAGCCCAAATGGAAGCCCATATCAGCCTACTTGTATATATAGTCACTAAGGTTTTAGAAAATCGACTAAGTCCCCCAGCTCCCAGCTCCCACTGCCTCCCACATTCCTCTCTCTCTCTCTCTCTCTCTCTCTCTCTCTCACACACACACACACACACACACACACACACCTTCACCTCCTCACCACGCGGAACGCGCCACGCTCCCAGGGCGCGCGATGCTGGGAGGAGGGCAAGGCCTCCTCCGGTCAGCCGGATCTATACTGGGCAGTGTCGGATCTGGCCGTCCCTTCGACATCGACAGCGCAGATGACCGGGGGCTTGCCGAATCTGGCCGCCCCTTCGACATTGGCTGCGCGGGCAGCCGCGGGCTCACCGTATCCGACCGCCCCTTCCCCATCGGTGGCGCGGGCGGCCGTGGGCTCGCTTTGGATCCAGCCGCCCCATCGATGTCGGCGGTGCAGGCGGCCACGGGATCGCTGCATCCGGCTGACTCTTGGACGTCGACGGCGTGGGCGTCCGTGGGCTCGTCAGATACAACCCCCACTTCTTCCAGAGCGGCAGATTCACGATGGTGCCGCCACCGCTCCCTACCCGTCGCTCCACTCCTCCGGTTTGCACCACGGCGGCGGCGCTCCATCGCCACGCAGGCCCCCACGTCTCCTCCGACAGAACTGCCGGCGGCTCTCTGTTGAGCGAGGCAACAACGACGATGAGCAACATGTGCTGCTGGGCGGGCGGCGCAGCGCGGGTGTTGGGCTCTCGATGGGCCAGGCCTAAGGCGGGCCTACTGTCACATGCTTTTTTTCTTATTTTCCTGTACACTCAGTAGTATTGGGCGTTTTGCCTGATATTGCTTTTGCCCGAGCTGTAATAACATCTAGACAATATCGGTCAAAATGCCCGATACTGCAGCAAGTTTTTGCCCACTGTTGTAAGCTCAGATTCCAGTAGTGAGGGCTACAAGCTGCAGTGCCTGAGTCATCTCACGCGCTCAAACGTTGAGTGTCAGGGCTGGCGTGCGAGTTCGTGTTGGACTCAAAGGTTCACTAAAACTGCTTCTGCTTCATTCGTTTGGCCCGTGCTCTGTGCAGAGAAAAAATCCTAAAACTATTTTTCTTCTTTGTCAAGTGCATAAAGTATTTTGCTCTACATCTTATGATTTGGGCCATATAAATAAAAAGTATTTTTTGTGGTAATGGCCCTTTTTTAGTTGCAATACAACAAGTACTTGCAACAAAATATAATATGTAGCATTACAACCTTTGTTTTTTTTTACAAAATAACCTTTTATATCGCAACAATTTCATTTGATTGCTGTAATATAGACCTACATTCCGCAATGACGAGTGATATTATTACAACGGTAAATATTTGTGGCAATACAGTAAACTAACTCGCAACGGCCTGCTCATTCGTGGCAATAAGGGATATTTCTTGCAACGAAAATAAATATTATCACAACCACAAGAACTTTGTGGCAATACCGACAAACTATCGCAACCATATTCTAAATGGTGGCAATATCCAAACATCGCTTGCAACGATCTTTATTATTATTGCAAGGAGATATATTTCGTGGCAACAACTACTTTCTATTGCAACCATGTATAAAAACAGTGGCAATAACATCTACCTGTTGCAACAAAAATCTATGGTTGCAAAGTGGCATGTGGCAATAGGCCTTGTTTCTTGTAGTGAGTGGCTAACATGTCTACTTCAATGGTGAAGAGAATCGAGGATAAAGGATCCCCTTGTCTTAAATCTTTCATAGTATGAAAGTTATCTCCAACTTGTCATTAAGCATAATATCCACATGGCTGCCTTGTATGAAAAAATCTATCCATTGACACCACGTCAAGGAGAAACCGTACATCTAAAACTTGTCTAACAAACGGTGATTTTAATTTATCATGCGCTTTTTCAAAGTTGAGAATCACTTCTCCTAAAATAGGAATTTAAAAAAACTTCTACTTGTACCAGAGAGTCAGCTTGTGAATCTATACAAAACCTCTATTTTCTGAACACTAAGGTCTAGCTGCAGTGTAAAGGGAGTTAGACAAGGAATTTGGTTAGCTACTTGATGAGGTTGCATTGTTCTAGTTTGATGGGCTCACAGGTCTGTGTGGTTGCCATCGTTTGCTAAAATTAGCTGCCTACAACAGGGATGGCAGCAGGGGTGGATGCACATCAAGGGAGAGGGAACCTTCGACTGCCATTGTGGTGGTCCAACATTAGCTGATGCAGCAGGGGGTTAGACCTAGCTAGGAAGGAGGGGTGCCTAAGCCCCCTTTGTTCCACAAACCTGTGGATTTGATGAATACCTCATACCTTGAAGGCCTAAATTCTAAATTCCGATACACTTTTCTTTTTTCTTGCATCAAAGCACATTCTGTATAATCTATCCATAGAATTGACACCGCTAACTAGTTAATTGCATCTGTACCTTCAGCAATGAGAAATTCATCCATAAAATCTATCATGGTTATCAGATTCACGACTCAAGCATAGAAATTCTCCAACTACTCATGGTCTACAAGCTTGTCTGGTCTACTGCCAACGCCCACGTTTCGGAAATCGGTCGGTGTTCAAGCTGGATGGGTTGTGCAAATTAACCTTTCCATAGCATAGGTGTAATGAGCTCGACAGGTCCATTGATGGATCCATTCTAGCTTCGATCATCATGCTGCCGCCCAGTGAAGAAAATGGCAGCGGCCGGAACACCAAGTCGTCGGCAAGCCTATGAGTTCCCTTGTCTCATAGGTGAAGGAAGTGTTCAAACCTCTAGCAGGCCTAGCAACAGAGCTTGAAGTGTTCCACCATCCTTGACAATGATTTCGTGTTGTTATCTTGGATGCAGATGACACATGCAGCGCACTCCAGTGTGGAAGAAAGATATCATTGTTGATTACTTCTGCACGATGATTTTCCCTTGTTTCTACCACTGTTTGCCACTACAATATGATGCTCGTCAGAAATTCTGAGAGAATATTGGGTCTTCCACATCATAGTTTAATTAAATGCTACTCTCGCCGTTTATACTTTGCTGCCCTGGGAAGAATCGTAAAAGCTGTTGTCAGACAACTTGGTGCATGTTGATCCAAATGCAATGAGCCAGGGAAACCACCTAACACCTGTTTATCCACGGCGATCAGGTGCAACTGTACTGAGGCGGACTGTAGCCAGTAATAAGGTATGTATAAATAATCTTATAGTAACATATTCTGTATGAAACAATAATAGAAAAGAAAAGACTGTTATCCTTGAGACTGAAGTAGTCATTATTGCACCCGTCAAGCATGTACTGTCACTACGGAAAACCTGAACAGCTGTGCGTATATTTCAAGGGAAAGTCACTTTTGTTATCCCGAACAATCCATTTTGTCCAATGCAATCTCCAAAAAATTTTTTGACCCAAATTACTCATCCAAACAATTCAAATCAGTGCAATCTACTTCCCGATGCTTTGTATTTTTCATCTCTCTTTCTACGATTTGAGTTTAGTAATCAAATTGTGCACAGTTATAACTTGCATATATCTCTACATTAAAAAATATAAGGTATATTTTAAAGATACGAATTATAGTTTAATTAGTGTCAAATGCTATATTTACGATAGAGTTTTAAATTATATAAAAGATATTCATGAAAAAAATAAAATATTATTTACATAGAGATTGATATCATGTATTCTTATACAAAATTTGAGCTTCAAATTGGAAAAGGTCCATTTTACTCCAAGTAAAATCCACTTTGTCAAATTTAGCCTCCAAACTAATTTTTAGATCAAATTACTCACTCAAACAATTCAAATAAATGCAAATCTCCTCCGTATTGAAATTTGTCTTTTTTCCTTTCTATTTTTACGGTTTGAGTTTAGTTTTCAGATTTTCTTCAATGAAATATGTCCGTACGTTAAAAACTATAAGGTATATTTTAAACAATTTACTCCCGTTCCATACTATATAATGTTTTTGACTTTAGACATTACATTTGACTATTCATTTTATTTATAAAGTTATGCAAATATTATTTATTTTATTGCAGATGGTTTTCCATTAGAGGTAATTTATATATGGCATATTTGTTTTTATATTTACATATAAATTTAAATAACATAAATGATCAAACCTAACATATGAAAGTCAAAAACATCATATAATTTGGAATAGAGAAAGTATAATTTTACTTGGTCTACTTGTGTTGGTCAAGACGGTCTAAACATGACTCGAGCGTTTCTAGAGGTCTCGCTTTTGCACGCTTCAAGATTGTTTAGATGGTCTTAGACGTCTTCACTTTTTTTTTTGAGACAAAGACGTCTTCACATGTAGACGGACCATCGGCGGCCACGGATCCGATCCGGTCTCGTCAGCGAGGCCCAGTATGGCCCTGATGTCTTTTTTTTGGTTTTTCTTTTAGTGGCGAGCGAACTTGTGGCCTACCGCTACCTATTATATTGTTGCAGGCTTGCAGCAGTTGATGTTGTGGCGCCGGTATCACATTTTTTTTGCTAGTGAGACGTAGCACTAGTGTCATTTTACGATCGTCACTATAGTGTTTTTCTATTAAAGTAATTCCATAATCTAGCTGAAACAAAGGGAGGCTAAGGGGGAGTTTGGATCATATGGACTAACTAGTAGCTGACTAATTTTAGGTCATATAAGCTCCAAACAGGAGGACTAATAGTGAGACTAATTTTAGTATAATCATGAAGTAATTATTTTCCTACTGGTCCATGAAAGTGAGCTAATAGGGACTAAGAGATCCCATGGATTGTGAATTTTCATTCCTGCCCATTACCTCTCATTTCTTTCACATGTCCTAACAATTAGTTAGGGGTAAAATAGGTTTTCCTAGTTGTCTAGACTAAGAATTAGTTATCTTTGCAAACAGAGTATGGATTAACAATTAATCAGCTAATTTTAGTTCAACTAATTTTTAGTCCAGACTAACAATTACTTCTAGGGGATCCGAACAGACACGAAGGGCATGTACAACCCGGAGAAACGGGGTCTGTCTATTAATCAATGATATAGAGAGATGAATAGACAGGTCATATAACGAAGAGACTACTTCATTGTTTGTACGTAATTTAAGGCTGCACATGTAACTAAAGATCAATTATAAATAAATTATCTATACCATTTTGTGGTAGTATAATAGAAAATATATCAAGAACAAATAAAGAAAACTAGGTGAACCCTACACATTCACATAAAAAAAATAGTGGAGAACGAAATTAACCGAGTGCATTTACAAGTAAAAAATTGACTTTATTCACATTCATTCAAAGGGATAGAATTCAGAAAACGTGAAGATAGCCATACATAAAATTCACCACACATCTACCATCACAAAGTAATCAATTTTGAATGAGACATAGAGTAATATGAGCCACCAGGTTCACCAAGTTCACCCGACACAAAGTTAAAAACAAAGCCAGTGAAATTAGCAAATATGATAGGAAATTAAGAAAAAACAAGTTTTCTAAAGGTAGTAAAGCTACATATCATGTTCCAACCTATTTAGTCAGATTTAGGGAAAAGAGCTTTTATAAGACACTTCATCATACTAACTCGTTGCTCCTTTTCCTAAACAGACATTGAACTTGTATCTTGTGAGATGAGGTTGTTATAAGTCTCCATCATCTTTGTCTCTTTATCAAGCATCTTTCCTCCTTTGTATTCTTGTGTTGTAAGGTGGGCAATTTTTATGACCTCTAGCTTCTCGGATGATAGCTTCTCCTGCCTGTCCAATAGCTTCATGCGCTTCTCATTGTTTCTGTCGGTGTTTGAACCACCGACTAGTAGAATTTGTTCTGGGGCCGCACGTTTTAGGCCGGATGGTATACATGGGAAGACACGAGGGATTTAGACTGGTTCGGGAAAGCTCCATATGTCTAGTTGGGGTGGTGTCGCGGCGCTCGTGTTCCTTGCGTCAAGCAACAATGGCGTACGAGAGGAGGCGGGAGAGGAGCATGCTCCAAGTCCCTGGTTTCGAGTGCGTATATGGTGTGTGAGTCATGTGTGTGTGTTGGGCGTCTTGTAACCGTGTCTAGGGAGTGAGAGACTCTCCCCCTCTATAGCTGCAGGGGTGGAGCTCGAGTTACAGGAGAGAGAAAGAGAGAGAGAGAGAGAGAGAGAGAGAGAGAGAGAGAGAGAGAGAGAGTATGGTTGTGGACTTATCCGAATGCTAGCGCTGCCCCGTCCGTCTTCCTCCCGATGTGTGCTTGAGTAGGTTGACTGGGCCATCATGTCGCTCCTGTAGCTTGTCGCGTTGGGGAAGGAAGGTTGGAGTGTTCCGCATCCGGCGGAGCCATGGGCGGTGTCGTGAAGGGGTGGTTGGAAGGGACGTGCCATGCCGGTGGCGAGCCCGGGGTCGAGGTCATGGGTGTATTCCATCGAGTTCGGGGTTCCGGTGAAGGTCGTGCGGGGCGGAGGATAGCTCGGGCTCGACCCCGAACTCCACCTATCGACGAGTAAAACGGGGAGGCCGTATTGTCATACGTTAGATGATGATGGCCATGCCCGGAGTCTTCGGTCCACGCCAACCGTGTCGGGCTACAGGGACGGCGCGTCCCATCGGCGTGGCCTCGACGGGAGCAGGTGGCGGTGGCAGGAGGAAGGAGCGCGAGTCAGCGTCAATGATTGCCGAGGAGCACCCGCGTGGGCGCCGGAGCAGGCGGAGCTAATGGTCGAGCTCGGAGGTCGAGAGGGGCGAGGTCGCGCGAGGCGGAGCCTCCTCGAGCTTGACGGATAAGGTCTTGCGAGGCGGGGCTCTCCCGGGCTTGGCGGGCAAGGTCGAGCCTGCTACCTTTTGGCCTGTTCCTCGGTGGTGGTCATACGGGAGTGGGTCCAGCCTTATCCGTTGACGTGGTTTTGGGGTCTAGGGGCTTACGCCTTCGTTAAGTAGGTCCAAATGATGCCACGTGGTGGCGCTAATCTTTCTCCCCGACAGTTTCCCTCCTGGAATTTGCTATATCTATCAAACTTGTCCAGATCAATAGTAGACTCCTTTGACTGTCCATCCTCACTAATGCTTGAGCCAGTTTTTTTAAAAACACCAATGATACAAATAACAGTGACGTTTCCCTAAAAAGTCACTGGTAGGGCTTCGGAATCAATTAGAAGTGACGTGCTTCAGAAAAAACTGTCACAAATTTTATAGCAGTGACAAAATTTTCTTAGCCATCACCTATGTCACGTCACTAAAGACTGTTTCTGTGGTAGTGTTATTTTCCTCCTGGAATTTGCTATATCTGTTAAACTGGTCTAGATCAATAGTAGACTCCTTTGATTGACCATCCTCACTAATTCTTGAGCCGTTTGACTTGCCTTTTGCAACTAGGCAACCTTTTTAGCTGCCTTCTAACTAATTGGTCGCTGAGGCATTTCATCAGGATTTGCTTCACCTCCATATGAATCTCCTTCAAGGTGAAATGATTTTCTTTTATATGCATTCTTCAGCTCCTCATTATATGTTTTCCACTTTGGCTCATAACGACACTTTTTCCAAACCTCCATTAGAACAAAGGGTCCTAGTTTTGCCTCTTTGTTGTCATCCACATAGAACTTGTGTGCTGCATCAATATTCTACGAGCCTTAACATAAGCACACTCAAAGAGGTCCGTCAACCTGTTAATCTTGTGCCATCTATCCTTGCATTGCTTCTGATTTCTTCTTGGAAATGGTGGGGTAGTCTTTTTGTATGATTCAACAACATCAGTCCAATATTGGTTACCAGCCCTATCTATTCCATGGGGAGAGTTTGTTGAATGTTCTATCCAAGTGCTCATCACTCTAACATCCTCTTCCACAGTCCACATGATCCTCTTCTTAGTCCTAGTATTGCCATTGGCACTGCCATTGTCATTTAAGAATTCCACTGAGGGTGGTGGACTAGCATCGTTGTTGTGCATTGCTGAACCAACCAAATGAGAATTGTGTGCTTGATTTGCAAAATAGCTCATGAAACCACCAGCTGGACCTACATCTTTGTTCCTACATAGTTAACAGTTTTATTTTCAGTTACCACACTAAACATTCAAAGTTTGGTAAAGCATTAACAATGCCAAAATATATAACGTTATAGATAACTGAACATTCAGTCATAACACAGAAACCCTGAACATTCAGTCATAAATTGAACAGCAGTGGAGGAGTATCTGGTCCAAATACTAGTACTAAATTCATTTAAACTTTTTAATTTTGTAACTCAAATCATTATGTACTGAGATAATAGAAGAGTTTGACCCCTCAGAGGCAAAATTCAAAGGTAAATTCATCCATGAGTTCACTCTGATGTTACATATAGCTGACAGGAAGTGTTTTCCTGCAATTTCACAATGGCTAAGAATCTGTCATAACATGAATGCTACCTTTAGGCTTTTTACCATTCCTTTTGCATTTAGTGCACAAAGTAATGTACGTATGGCAAATCTGAATTCTAAACCGAATCATAGGTAAATATGGCACAAACTGAATCCCTGTAAGCTGCTCTCGTGGTACTTCATGTCGATCCTTTTATGTGTTATTAAAACTGTACAGATTCACCACAAAAAATGACTGTGTTCAAATAGTGACTATTCGATGAACTAATCAGAGTACAATCATGGTGTTGGTAACAATTGAGAAGCCAAAAGAGTGTTCTAGCTTCCTCCAACAGTAGCAAGTCAATTATTAATACTCAAATAATTCTTGATATGTGACACATTTGTTGATTCTGAGTAGCAACCAAAATATGCAGAAGTTAGAAAAACAGCATGCAATGTAACTGCTTCTGAAGCATAGCAACCAAGATGGCACACTCATGAATCAATCTAGCAGCATTAATATTGAACTGAACCAAACAATAATAACATTAATCTTCAGTGGCTATATTTTACATTGAAGTAGCAATCAAAACAAGCTAGTTCAAATAGCAATGGCAACATTCAGTCAGGATCATTTTTCAGTTACCAAATCTTGGCATCCATATTTAGCCACCATTTACTATCTAGTTCAGATATTGTGCATTATAGTATTACTGATAATTAAGTTACTGAATCTTTGAATACTAACTAGATTAGTCAATGACCCAAGTCAAAACAAGATGCAGGAGAACAACATTATCAAGGAATCAGTTCAGATATTGTTTTGATTCACACAGGCTACCATCTAAACAACATTATCAAGGAATCAGGGATAACCAAGATATCAATGCAGGAGAAGAGGGATCACCACCTGCCGATTCACAAGAGTTGGGGAAGTCATCTCCACATGGTGAAGAAGAGAACGCTGAAGCAAAGCTGGACTGCCACCAAAGGAATCCATCCATCCATGGCGCAGCCGAGCTGCCACCACGGCCGAGATAAGGGGCAGACGCCGCTGAGCCACCACCGCGACCAAAGGAAGGATGCATCGCAGGCGAGCCGCCACCACCGCCGAAGGAAGAGGGCGGGGCCGTCGAGCCGCCACCATGACCAATGGAAGAGGGCAGTGCTGCCGAGCGGCCGCCACAATCACAGGAAGGGGGCAGTGCCTCCGCGCCTCCATTACGACTGAGAGAAGGGGGCGACACCTTCTACGGTTTCCGAAGTCCTGTCACCGTCGCCATCTCGAGGAGGGGCTCCGGCGAAGTCGTGGGTAGGCGAGGTAGACGAATGCACCATTGGTGCGGCCGAGGGAGGAGAGTTGGGCAGCTGGGTCAGAGAGGAGTGGGGCGGCGGCGGGAGGAGCGGACCGGCTGTGGAGGTTGGGAGGAGCAGGGTGATGGTGGATTTTGCGAGTGGGATTGAGGATTCAGGCAACTGATAGTGGAGGACACTACAAGAAAAATAGCCTCTAGACACGTTTATGTTGTTACGTTTTTGTAAGCGTGTCTACATCAGTAGCTAGATACACTTTTTGACACGATTTTGAAAATGTGTCAAAATGACATGATCTTAGAGACGCTTTAATGTTAATAATATGATAAACACGTTTTTTGACATGCTTTCTAAAACATCACAAAGTGTTACAACTTTAGACATGCTTTGAACCATTGGTATCCAACATAAAGACGCTTGTTAACATGTTTTTGAGGGCATCTTAAAATGATAGGATATTTAGAGATGTTTTAACCGTATCCAACGACATAATACATATTTTTTGACACGTTATTGAAACCGTATAAAAAGTGAGATGATATTAGACACGTTTTAATCGTATCTACCCTCATTTAGAGACAGTTTTGACACGCTATTGAAAATCCTAGAGACGTTAAAGCACTAAGAGAACATGAGTATAAAAGAATATGTGATCAAAGAATAACAACTTTGTTTCCTAGGTGAGATGGTTAGATGGGCTTGTAGAAAACAAAGAGGTCGTATGTTCAATTCTTACTAATTGCATGAATAAGTCAATCGCTTAGGAGAAGTTTTACAATAATATTTTTGAAACATTATATACAACGTGCCTATAATGGTAGAAACGCAGTCCAAACGTGTCAATAAAATCGTGTCTACTCCAATACATACAACACATTCATGAAAGCGTATCTATAAACATATCTATGCTTTATAGCATCTCTACTAAACGTCTTTTACTTCAATAGACATGTATTCAAAAATCGTATTTACCAAGCTTTGACACGACACGTTCGGAGACGCCTCGGACACGATTTATGAAAACATCTCTATATTTTGATTGAGACAAAATAAGCGTATCTAGACCTTAAATAAAGCGTATCTACAGGAGGTGTTCTCTTAGTATCTAGACCTTAAATAAAACGTCTCTATATTCCCGTTGGCAGGAGAAATTGGAATTGGCGCGAGAACTGGTGGGCTCTCTCCGCCTTCGTACTACGACCTCAAGGTAGCCGCAAATATGGCTCAATTCACGATGAGGCCAGTGTCTCGATCGACGTGAACAGAAGTGGAGGAAGGTGAAGTTCCCGGAGTTTCTTTTCATGGTGCTGCAAGGCTCAGGCTAAGCAAGAAGGAAGCGACGGATCGAGTGGTCCATGGCAAAACAGGAGCGGCCCTTGGCGAGAAGGCTAAGCAAGAACAACGGCGACGGACCGAGAGGTCCATCGCGAAACAGAAGCGCGGCTCCTGGCGAGATCTTGAAGATGAATCTCTTGACGGCGCGTAGTGTGAAAGCGAGCTGTGGTGATCAGGTTTTACAAGATTGTTACCCTTAAGTAGTATGGCCACCCGTGCATTTGCATAGCTAGATTTAGTATATTATTTGAAATATTTTATATTATTATATAAGTTTAACATGGTTTATTATTATTTATTTTATCAACGTCCCTCAATTTATAAAATGGTTGAAATAGTTTATTTTCGACTGTGTCGTAGCTATTCATCGTTTATCTTGGATTGTGTCTGAGCTAACATATTGTATTTGATTTCAAATCTAATTGAAGCTTGATCCAGTTATAGGATCCATCCAATATAATAGAAGTATAGCATATTGTGTTCATCTATACAACTTCTAGGTTATAATTAGCATGTAAAAACCCAATATTGTAACAATTAGCTAGCAAGCATTTAACATCAAAATAGTGAGAAGGTAAGTATAGTTGGAACTACAATTAAGTAGGGAGCCCCACCACGACACCACGTTGGAACTACAATCCTGACATGCGGACCCAGCAAACCCAGTGCCATGTTGGGATGACATAACTTACTTGTGGATCCGGCAGTCCCATAGTGCCACGTTGGACTGAAAATGGTTACATGTGGACCCGATGGAGCCAACATAGTGCCTCGTTGGACCGAAATGACTTACATCTGGACCTGGCAGACTCAACTCGCTGCCATTTGGAATGTCAGACCCACATACAGCACACGTGTCACAAGTTGGAGTTTTATGACAAATCCCAGTTGTCACAAATGGTTGTAGCGGATGGCATTTGTTTCATAAGGTTTTGGGTTTTGTGTTCTACTATGACGTTATTTTTAGCTTCAACATAATTTTCATCATAAAAAATTCATCACTTGAGACTGACGAATCACTATTTTTCGACATCAATAGGCCTTGTTTTATGACGTGATTTCAAAACGTTACAAAATTTTCCTCATAGGTGTCGCGATTTTTACTAGTGGCGAAACAATGGTTTTATGTAACTCCTAGAACTAACATAGACACTTGGGACACGTGTTCAAAGGCGTTCCTCTCAAAGTTTTTCCGATCGGGCAAGACCACTGCTTATCGTGGGAATATTTTGTCCTTGACCATTGCAGCCGCTAAGGCCCTTATTGGGAAGATGGTCTCCAATCAAGGTTGAAACGAGGAACGTTCTCAACCCCGCATATGAGGAATGCACACCTTAAAGGAAGTTGATATGCTCATTGTTAAGATGGATCTCCTATTGAAGAAGCTTGACGAACGCGCCAACAACAATACACCAACATACGGTACCGCTCAAGCTATGGACTCACATATGACTTGTGAGGTCTGTGGAAATGTTGGACAGTAAGGGAACTATTGCCCTGAAATCCGTGAAGAAGCATGCTACACCAACAACATCAACAGGTATCATCCACAAGGAGGTCATGGGTGGAATCAAGTGCACCCTTATTATCAAGAAGGTAACAATTATTATAACTCAAATAATTTTTCAAACCAACCTTCCTTAAAAGATGTTGTCTTTGGCCAAATGAAAATTAGTGAATCTTTGAACAAAAAGCTTTTTTCCAATGACAAAGTCTTGGAAAAGTTAAACGCTAAAGTTAATGGTGTAGCATCTGCCTTTAAAAATCAAGCGAGCTTTAATAAAATGGTAGAAACTCAGCTAGCCCAAGTTTCTGCTTCTTTTCCTGCTATTTCAATTTTAGTTCCAAACAAAAAGAGAACAATGCTCCATAGTCAAGAACGGTTATGGGCCATGAGAGGAATATAATAGAAGTCAAAAACACGCTCCCGAGAGAAAGATGACCTCGTCCAGTTCATGTTTGCATTCCTTGAACAAGAAAAACCTACACCAAAGAAGAAGCCAGCAACTGTGAGGCCAAAGCTATGAGCAGCCAAGGAACCCATGAGATCGGAGAAGGCTTCCACCACACCAACAAAAAAGTCAATGATGGAACAAGTGTGGAGAGTCAAGACGGTGCAAGCAGTCGCATCCACTTCTCTAGGACATGGTCCGTCACCATCAAGCTGAACGTGAACATGGTGGAAAGTCCCGTTCGTTGGACTTAAAAATGATGAACCAAACCACCTTTGCATGTCGAATATGTTTTCGACCCTTCTTGCATTTTTTCTGAAAATTTTACTTTTTAGATAAATCTTCTTGAATAATTTTTCTAGTCAATCTTGTAAATTGAACTTTTGTCAAAGAAAACTTGACAAAATTTTGAATGACAGGGGGGGGGGAGCCATTGGCTAGGCCCCATGTTAGCCAACAGCTAGCCCATGCTCCCGTATGGCCATTTATGACCGTTATCAATGTGTATGTAGATGGAAATTGTCGGGAGAGCCGTCTTTCACCCATTTGCTTACTTTAACATTCTTCAACCTTGCTCCAAAGTTCTTGCCCATTTGATCTTCAAGTGTTCTTGAAACTTTGTCCCAAAAGTCACAAAAAATATTTTCTTCACTATTTTTATTTAGATTTTTAGTTTTATTTTTCTTTTAAATGTTGCACTCACAATCTTTTTAGGTGTTCTTTTTATTCAATCATGTTTTGACTTTCCTAACCATTAACCCATCCTAGCCATGATGAAGGCAGCAGCACTATTCTGCAAGGCCAAGAAAGCCATAGGCTCATGTTCAAGAAGCTCTCGAGATGATGCATGTTCAATGTATATACCCGAAAAATGCAAGGTATGGGATCAAAGTTCTCTAAATAAATGTAGATGTAATGTGGTTCCACGAGTTTTGGTGAATTATATTGTTGCAGGAGAAAACATAACAAAAGGGCACAAATATTGGAGATATGGTGGCCGGCCAGTGATGGCTTCGGCCAATCATCGTCTAACCGCTGCAGCAGGCAATTCAGGCAAATTGGAAAGGTCGACTGGCCGGCAATGCTGCCTGGCCAGGCAACCAGTTGCCTAGCAACCCAGGAACCAGTTCCTAGCAATGCCGCCCGCCCCACAACTCTGGCAACCCGGGCAGGCAGGGCTAACAACTCGGGCAGCAGCCTGGTCAAGCATGCCGCTTGGGAGTTAGCAACGCCGGAAATAGCTACCGGAAAAGCCGACAATTCGGGCAAGTGCCCGGGGCCAGCTCTGACCGACTAGCCAGATAGGCCGCCCGAACTAGCACTCTTGCCACTTAGCCACGGGGGCTGCACCTAGCAAATAGCCCAGGAAATAAATGCAATCCTTCGAACAAATTTAATGGCTAGGCGGGTCCAATCCTATCAATTGGAGTAGAGAAAAATAGATTATGGAGCAGAAGAATAGTGCAAAAGCATGGGATTTAAGAAATATGTGGGCTAACTCTTCGTGCTTCAGGAGATGAGGTCAGTGCCATTATCCCAAGGTGATGGTATAGTGCTGGATTAGAGAAAGGAGCCAATATGACTTGGATTTATCATGTTTGAAAATGACACCAGAAAGAACAGAGGCTAGGTGGAGACAAATACAATATTGCCATGCTGTATAAGCTCATTGTTTTTGTAGTCACTGCTTAATAATGCCCTGCCTCCTGATGGTAATGCGTGGCAATGGCCAGATTTATGGTGTTGTATTAAGCATGTTTTAATTAAGGAAAAGGAGAAGGCAAATTGCAACATGGATGGTGATGTATTAAGAGTGTGGTTAACGGTGCAAGGAAAATGCACAACAGGAGTTACAGCCGGTTGTGCAGCCTCAGGGCATCGGTTGATATGAAAAAAATGGACAGTGAGGACGATTAAGGGAACAAAATGATCAAACTCACTTAAGTTTTCTGATGATGTGGCTCAATGTGGCTAATGCATGATTTTGTGCATTAGTTACGTTTCTATGTGTGCCACGTTTTTCTTCTAAAATTGAAGGCTTTCAAATGGATCGAATTCAGCTGTCCCTACCCTCTCCATTGGTTAAGGTTAACTTTCAAGAAGGATTTCTGAGTTTTTCATTCCATTACTAACTTCTCTTTTTGTTGGTTTTCTCAAGCACCACCTCTTATTTGAAGGGTTGATGGATCTCGAGCTGGCAAATTGTGCTTCCTTGCACCACTAAAATAAGTCATCGCAACAGCTAGGTCAAAAAACAAAACCAAGGAAATATACAAATAGCGATATGTGAAATTCTGTTGTTTTATGGCTAAAGCTTCTAATGAAATATCTATTTTCCCTGTTTGGCAAAAAATGTTGGCCAGCTCCAGATTTTTTATTGTTTACCCAATTAGTTTTCCTAGGTTAGGTGTTTGGTGTGTAAGCTTATAATATACAGACCTGACATGGGAATAGATTCTTGAGCTCATATATGGTCAGGTGTATTATTCCCCATTTTTGTTCACTTTATGAAGTACATTTGGATAGGCATCACCCATGTTCGTCATATCAAATCCACCTAGAATATATAACTTATGAAAAACACAAGCAATCATGTTAGGTGTGCATAACAATATTTGCTCGGAAGAACAATCAAGATAATATTTTGCTTTTCGGAGGAATCGGCTACTGAAATCTGTGTCAGAGCAATGGTACGTAGAATCATCCCTATCCTTCAGGCTGTCAGTCTTGTAATCATTGTCGCTAACCTTCAGAAGCCGGAGAGCTGCTGACTTGCCCAGAAATCACTACCACAAACAGGCCTTTTAGCGGCGCAGGCCGAAACCAAGTAACGGCAGGCCACAGATCAACCGCCGCTATTTAGCCCATACAGGCTTTAGCGGCGGACCAACCCATCAACCGCCGCTATGTGACCCAACAGGCCTATCCGTTCCCTCCTCTCTTGCCACCCATATAAAACAAACTAACCCTCAGACTTCCCTCCACGCCCCCATCGGCCTCTCCCTCCCCTGCCCGCCGCCTCTCTCTCTCTCTCTCTCTCTCTCTCTCTCTCTCTCTCTCTCTCTCTCCGACGGCGCCGCCAGCCCGCACGTGCGGTGGCCGGATCCGGCCTCCTCCGCCGTGGATCCGACCTCCACGGCGCCCGGTGGCCGCCCAACGTGCGGCAGGCGACCTCCTCCGCCCACCTCGACATGCGGCACGAGGGCGGCGGGCGGTGCCTCCTGCCCCACCTCGACGGGCGGCCGACGGGCGCCTCCTCCCCCACCTCGACGGGCGGCGCGGGGGCAGCGGGCGGTGGATCCGTGGCCCCTCCTCGACCCAGCGACGGCGGCGTGGCACGCGGATCCGAGGCACCTCCTTCACACGACGGCGGTGCGGCGCGTGGATCCGGGGCACCTCCTTCACACGGCGGCGGCACGGCGCGCGGGTCCTGGGCACCTCCTTCACACGGCGGTGGCACGGCGCGCGGGTCCTGGGTACCTCCTTCACACGGCGGCGGCGCGGCGCGGCGCGCGGGTCCTGGGAACCTCCTCTAGGCGGTGACGGCGGCGGCGGCGGCGTTGCGTGGTCGAGCCCACTTTTTTTTTGTTCTGCTATTTGGTCTGTAACGGCGGGTGGTTTCCAAATCTTGGGTACCCGCCGCTACAGCTTATTATTTGTAACTGCACACTCGTAGTGGCGGGTGGTCATACCCGCCGCTACAGTGAGTTTTCAACCGCCGGTATAGAAGGTGTTTCTGGTAGTGAATGATGCTGCCTGCCTACTAAAAGTACCATCGATGCAGTACGTCCTTGTGGTCATGGCAGCAAACTGATCTGCATAGAGTGGATACATTTTATAGAGTTTTGCTAATCTCATCATGTGGATCCTTCTAGGAATTTGGCTTGCCTATGAGGCTATGACGTTCCCGGCCACCCTGGTTAACTTCGTGGTGTTGGATTCTAGTGTTTACTATGCCTGAAAAGTGAGTTGGAGATTAAACAGATATGTTTTGGTATCGAATTGGAAGAGGAAGTCAGGGTCGGTTACCCATGGCGACAGGAGGATCATCGGTGATAGGTGGTTGGAAGAAGAGAGGACATCAATAGCCAGATGTGTTTGCATTTTTGTGAGAATTTCTAGCCTATTTCTCTATTTTTCTAGGCACCAGGGTGCTAACGTTCTCTACTTTCATTAATAAATAGATGGATGGTAGTTTCATATAAGATCATGTTGTTTGCAGCAGAGGTAACCGACCTGGCTGATAGGATGTGCAGTCGAAGCCTAGGAGAAATCTCTGTACGAGAGCGAGAGGTAGGATCAATCGATCCCATTTTGTACACAAAACAGCGATATATTGGAATCTGAGTAAGTTCACCCAAATAAATTATTCTCACTGTAGGAAAAGAACACCGTAGCGGCAGGCCAAAACCTGCTATAGTGGCGGGTATCTCGGCCTGCTGCTACATCTCCGTAGCTAAAAGAAAAAGACAGTCCCGGCGCAAAATCGCACACCGCCGCTAAAGAAAACAAGGTAATATTGGGTGAAAACATCACCCACAGGTACTAATGCATGGGCAAACAAAAAAGCCCACGTGCGGCCTGGGCCAGCCCGCACCACCAGCCCCACCCGGCAGCCTTCCTGTGCCACCACCGCCGCCCGCCGCCCTTCTCGCGCCGCTAGAGAAAGGGGCGGCCTGATCCGCCCGCCGCCCGCACATTGCCGCCGTCACCGGAAGAGGGGGCAGCAGATCCGCGCCCCAATGCCGCCGCCGAGGTGAGGAGGGAGGGAGGCGCGACCGGATCTACCTGTCCCCCGCACGTTGCTGCCTCCGGCGTTGGGGCGCGGATCCACCCGCTCTCGGTGGGTCGCCGCCGGACCCCCTTGCGCCGCTTGCCGCACGTCCCTCGTGCGCCACTCGCCGCCCGTCCCCGTGTGGCGCTCGCCACGAGGTGAGGAGGGAGGACGGCCGGAGCGGTGGGAGCCAGGCCGGACGAAGCGGCCACTCACTACCCGCCCCCGTGCACCGCTCGCCGCGAGGTGAGGAGGGAAGGAGGCCAGCCGGAGCGGAGGAGGAAGGCCGGCAGTGGGTGGGAGAGAGAGAGAGAGAGAGAGAGAGAGAGAGAGAGGGGGGGGAGAGAGAGAGAGAGAGAGAGAGAGGTGGCCGGCGGAGGGAGGGAGGCGGTGACTGACTAGGAGTTTTTTTGGCCTAGGCTGACTGGGAGTTGGTGAAACCCTATGTGACTATTTATATTACACCAGTGGTGGGAGATGTTGTTGGGTCGGGAAAACAAAAATAGTGACGGGCCATAATATAGCCCGCCTTTAAAACTAGGCCGTATTTCTAGCTACGGACCGTAACGTCACCCACCGCTAAAAGTTGATTTTTAAAGGCGGATCTCTATACGACCCGCCGTTAAAAATAAAGAAATACTGTAGTGGCGGGCCTCATTTTTTCGCGCTGCTACACGAGTCCCTACAACACCGCTACATACCTGATTTGTAGTAGTGTCTTTGACTATTGTCGAGCAAACCAAAAACTGAGAAGTTTTGAATTCTTTGGAAGCCTGCCTCTCATGTACAGAACTTATTTTAATCCTGAAGTGACAGTGAGACACTAAAGCATTTAGGGTGAGTTTTGGAGATTATTTCTATGTGCTCGCTCACCACCATAACTTTGAACAATGATGGGTAGTGTAGGTATCAATTGCTGACTACTATGAGCTTAAATGATCATATTTAATTTGCAGTACTCGTCGTTAGATTATTTGCTACTACTATTTCTCTCATTTTTTTGCACTTTGACACCGTGTCTCTTGCTATATAAATACTGTTTTTGACACACATAACTTGTTCTTCAGATTCACATGTCTTGTATAGAAATAGTGTATATAACCGGTGATCTAAACTATTAGACTTCTATTTCGCCTGATGAAACTGTATTGGTGCTTGTATTCACTCTGATAACACTAGTACTTGAACTCTTCTAATAATAGAAAACCATTTACTGACTTACGACGACATTCCAATCTGCAGATGATGTCCTCTTCAGCACTGGGAAAAGCTTTTCACGTGTTAGTCAGTTAGTCCGACGGGAGAGTATGCGTTCAGTGAAACTGGAGCTAGTTTATAAAGAGTGATTTTTGTGAGCGTAGGGGCATGTGCCCACCCAAGTATTATTAACTATGGTTCAATATCATAATTAGCCTAAGCTGCTGTAGATTTTGATTTTAGATGGAGACATATCACTTAAGATCAATCTAAGCCTTGTTTTATTTTAGCCCGTTGTATAAGTCTTTTTTTATGGAAGCTGCTAAATGGCTTAGCCAGAGTATATAAACCAGGATAATAATGATCATCTATGGAAAGTTTAACATAGTTGTATAGTTTAGATTTTTTTAGTTTGGCCGCTTCAAATATAGGCTGCCTGCAAAATCTAGAAAGTTGGGTGGCTATCTCGCGCGTGATTTATTGAATTGTGAAAGAGGAGCTGGTACCTCCGACGAGCTCTCCTCTCTTGGCGAAGCGGAGTGAGAAGCCTTATAGAATTCATTTTGACTGCGATCTGTTACAAAACTAACATGGCACAATAATATTAATTTGATTATTTTATGTATTTTTAATAGTTTTTTTGCCTTTCTTCTTATTGTAGTTGTTATTTTATTCTACTTTTAACTTTTTTACGCTTGTATTGTATTCAGACCACCTTTTATCGCAATACGATCATTTGACTATATAAGGTAGAGACACATCTACCTTTCCATTCAAATAAATAATAATTTTATTAAACAAACATAGAACAAAAACGTACTATAGCGGTGGATGTCATTTTGACCACAGTGACGGTCTCTTGAGGCGTCCGTCGCTAAGACGGGTATAAGGCAGTGTCCGCGACTTTGTGCGTCAAATAGTCATGGACACAAGGGGGTGCAACTACCGTACGACGTGCCCGCCACCATTTTTGTAAGGCCAGTAGCAGGCCCAATCAGGCCCGCAGCTATGGCCTAAATGCCATTTAGGTGCTGACCTAGCAGAGCGGCCCACAACTACGGACCACACCCGCACCGCCACACTTATCCGCACCACGCACCGCCTCCAGCTAGCTAGGGTTAGGGTAGGGGCGGCACCGCCTTTTCCACCTCTCTCCTCCTCCTCCTCGCTCCTCGTGCTCCTCCTACTCGACGATTAGCCGCCGTCGTTGGGGCCACTCTTGGAGCCACATGTGCTCGTGGGGCCCACGGGCCCTGGTACCGGCAAATGGACCGTCGATCTGCCCCACTCCTCCGGCGGCTCCTGCACCAGTGGCGGCTCGCCGTTCCTCCTCCTCATGTGGCGGCTCCTGCACTGCCGATGCGGCTTCTTGTTCCTCCTCCTCCTCCTCCTCCGACGCATGGATCTGGAGGTGGCGGGTCCAAGGCGCTGACATCGGCTCCCACTTCTGTGTGGCTCCCGCAGAAACGGCGACGGTAGTGCGCAACAGCGTACGGCGGGCGTCGGTCCCTAGACCAGCACTGACGTCCATATTAGGCTAAGTGCTAGGCTGGACAGTCGCGGTCGCACGGCTGCGGCTAATTTTGTAACCAACTAGTGACAGAGCCTCAATGACGATTTAGGTGTCCGCCACTGTGGCCCCTTTTGGCATGTCGCAATAGAGTGATATTCTAGTAGTGTGTAAACAGAGAAAAGAATGTGCTACTTAAAGATACTATAATCCCAACAAGTGTTATACAAAATTGATATGGTAAAGAACCGTTCATCACATGCGAGATATGGGAACAAAAGGCCTACTATCAGCCCTACCATTGTCGGACAGATTACAGTAAGATACTTACAGCTGATCCCACAAGGAAGAAGAGCAATATGATGATGTAGGCGAACAAAATATCATTGTAGCCAATGTAGAGGTCGTAGACGAAGGACAGCGAGGGGTCGCGCTTGATGCACTTCCCGGAAACCAGATCGCTGGCACCCCGTGCATGTCCTCAAGCACCAGAGTTGGCTCAGAGACACCGCTCTCCATCAGCCCGCTGCAGGGCAGATGAAGGCAGGATGACAAGAACCTGAAAATAGTGTGTGTGCAGGAAAGAAGTCTTTGGCCGGTTGGTTAGGCCTAAATTTCAACACGATCTGCGATGAGTTTCTTCCTTTGGCTGCTTGGTTAGAACTCGTCTAGGCGAACGATGTAATCGAGAGAACGAACCGGACAGGACCTTTCTCATTCGATAGAGCAGTGTTAGGATAATCATGACTTGGAATGTGTTTCAAGTTGTTTGGTTAGTTAGGGTGTGTGTGCGTCAATTGCATGCGTGCGTGTAGGCAGGTTAGCTTCCGATGCGTTAGACACACAAGCTCTGGGCATGGCTCGCGGCAAGCTCTGCCACGACCGGTTCATGCGGATGGGGAAGCGTGGTTCACATTGCATTGAAAACATGCCGGATCGCGAGGGGCTCATGCAGATCATGCGCGAGGGCCACAGGAGGTAGTTGCTCAGGTGTCAGAGTGTATAAATGGGTCCTGTAATTGCTGCTCGTTTGTTGAGCCAAGCTATTGCAATACAGAGAAAAATGGCTACGTCGTTTCTTGCCGAGGGGGCGTCCGTCGCCCGGCAAATTTCATTATGTATTATTGTTCTCCTCTGTTCTTGATGGTTCCTTGATCAATGGCGGTTCCAACAAGCAGGTGTATGAGCAGATGGGTAAGAAAATGCTGATATAGATACGCAAATGACTAGGCACGAACGCTAAACCAACTTGGTTCCTTTGTCTTTCTAAAGAGCTGAGTATGATCGAGTGGCGAGAAAATGCAAACGGTCCCTTGCGAAATTGCAAACTATGCATGTTTAGTCGAGATTAAGAAATTGTGATCGGGTTCGTGATCGTGTGGCACTGAGGCACACCGTGGGCTTGCAGGCTGGTGTTCAGTAGTAGCAGGATCGCAAGAGCGAAGGCAATCTGTGCCGTTCCGCCATGACAGCTAACGGAAAAGGTTTATGTCTTCTTGTTGATATTTACATGTTGCAGAACCTGACGCAGGCAATATATACTACGCGGTGCGACCAGCAGGAATGCACTACCAAAAATAGTCTAGTGCTTGAATGGCATTAAATCTGCGCCTTTCTCCCCTATTATTTTTCTTTGGCAAACTTTCACTGTTAATAGTATCCATTATGGCAATGCTTTATTGACTATTGACTAAATAAAGGAACATTTCGCTAGTATGTTAAATGTTTTCAACTCACGTATACCCAGGTGCGTGCAGAGATATAAGATCAATTCCTGAAGATTTTATGCAGCTCAAGTCCCTTTTCGCGGAAGGCAGTTATCGCTTGGGAGGTTGCCGCGGCGGTGCGGTTCAAATTCCAGCGAGCTCCCAAGGCGGTGGGGCTAGAGTTGCGGCGAATCCACTGCTCTTGATCCAACAAATAGTGGATCAAGCCAATCAGCGTGCGGCCCATTAGTACGTGGGTAAAAACATGTTGAATAATATATTTCAAAATTCATGGACAATGCAAAAACAAATAATGCATTGTACGTCTGCATGAAATTGAGTTACAGAACCACTAACCAAACATGAAGTGTGCTAGAAGCAGTGAGCATGAACTAGTAAGATAAGAATCAATATATTAACAATCACAACGCAAACAAAAACTACCTGGAGTTATGGTTATGAACAACAATGTAATAAATAGAGAAGGCATGTATATTCAACAATTTTAAGGATGGGTGCATTCTTAGAAAGAACATTCCAAAATTTCATGTCATAGAGTAAGAGTAGGCTGGTGATTTAATTCTATCAGCACTGTAATCTGGCCTTAAAATGTCAGACTTATTGCATTTTGAATCAACAGTCAATGCAGGAAACAAAATAAATCCATACAGTGCATAATACTACCAGTATATATATGGGTCGTATCTGTGGACAGTCGTTAACTACCATTTGCGACCATCATTTCCTAGCATAAAACATCTAATATAAAATATCTAAATCTATATCAAATGGCGCCATTTTCCTATAGGACGATCGCTCAATGGAAAGTGATGAATCGAACGGTCACTATAACAATAATGCACTATAGCCACGCATCCCAAAATCCAATAGCCACGGCAAGAAAAATGGGACGTGGCTACAGTAGGGGAAGAAGCCAACCGTGACAATAGTGCCCACTGCCCTCTTTAGCCATGGCTGGTGGTGCGGCGGCAAGGGGCGCCGGATCCACCGTCTCCCCTCTCTTGTCTTGGCAGCGCGTGGAGGCTCCTTAGCTGGCGGCGCAGATGAGGCCCCGATTGGACGGGCTGGCGGGACACGGTTATAGTAACACACTATAGCTATGCTTGGCCTTGCTTGCGAGGCTACAGATGATTCTCTGTAGCCTCGCAAACATAGCCACAGTTGGGTTGACCCGCGGCTATAGAGGTCTCCCAACCGTGGCTATAATGCTTTATTGTTGTTGTGGGTGTTTGAGATTCATGTGCCTCCTGTCTGATGGTTGCGATGCTTCGGGGTGGATAACGTGGTGGCCAGGTAGGGCGCGGCGGCGGGGCGGGTAGCGCAACACAGCGGTGAGGGTGTCCTCGCATCACCGATGGAGGAGGGGGTGTTGGGGAGGGTGTTGGGTTGTCACGTTGGTGAGGAATGTTAGGGTTCTAGTGCGGTATCTAGTGATCTTATTTGGTTCCTAGCAAATATATCCTTCGGCCACGGATGGACACACCGAGGGCAGTGGTCGTGACATGAAGGTGGGCAGTAGAGCCACCAAACCAGTGGCTGGCCGATGGGCGGTGTAGGTGGCAAGGACATCCTGCATGTAGAATTTCGTAGCAGGCAGCAACATGGTGGATTTTGATGGTGGGTGTGGGTGGCGTGGCAAGACGGTGTGGCACGCCTGAGGTGGTGGCTGGCATTGAGCAACCACTAGACATCGTGACGGAAAAGAGTGGATGTCGCCAACTTCGTGGAGTCCCATCGCAGTGGCCATTGCGGGATGGCGCCGCAAGTTGGTGACTCTCGAAGGCGAGCATACTTGATTCTTATCGCTGACGATGTTTGGCAACTGGGACCGCACCACAGTGCTCAGAGCGACCAAGTGGTTCAGGTGCACTACCAGCTGGTACTCATCCTTCCAGTTCCAGTATAAGTCACAAAGAACATGCACAAAGCTTCCATCCACATGGAACAACACAGGAGCCACTCCTTCATTTGGATCCTGACTATCAGCGCAGATCAAAACTTGATGAGGTATTCATGTTTTGCACCCGGCCTACATTACAGGAAGGTAGTTCTTCCCAAGCATCACAACAACAGCCAATACAAACTTCCTATAGGAATGGAGCCACTTCCTGTAGTAGGATGATTTCGTTCAGCAGATGTGCTTCTTGGCCGCTGATTCGTCATCTTTGGTTGTTTCGCACCAATTTTTTCTCTAGATCTTGGCCATGGCGGGAGGAAGATAGGAGCAGGGAGAATAGAGAGAGAGAGAGAGAGCACGCGCGCGAGAGTTCCCTTGGGTCGGAGTGGAGGATTTCATTCCTGTGAACTAGGCTGAGTTAGTGTTGTTTCCTTCGTTCCAAACTCTCTTATGCAGATCCTTTCTAGAGGAATGGTTTCCTCCAAAATTCCTTTGAAAATCCCTTGTTCCAAACAAAGACTAAGCCTTTTCTTTCAGGTTCAGGTAAGAACGTGAAATCTCTTTGCTGTGTGGATGCTCAATTAGTGCTTTCAGGTTTCGAATGCATAAGCATGTTCCTCACTGATGTTCAGCTACAGATAAATGAAGTGCAGTTTTTAGAGAGGACCTAAATTGTGATTTCTGTCCCTATTCAAAATATCCTGATTTAGATTCTTTTAAACATAAGGGACAATGGCGTTGTAGCCACAATTCTGAAGCCTAATTGTGAAATCACCATCGATTTTAAGATTTTGCAAAATCACCATCACTTTTTCAACTGAAACACTCCGTTTACCATCAATTCCTACCGCCGTTAGCCAGAAGCGACTAAACAAAATAAAAAAAGAAAAAAACATGTGAGAAAAAAGCTACCGGACATTCATACCCTCCTCTTCTCTCTCCCTCTTGTTATCTCCTGCTCAACTCCTGAACCCCTCCGTTCAAAAAAAAAAAAAACTCCTGAACCCCTAACCCTAGCCAGCAGAGCGCTGCAGCGGCAGGGCCATAGGAGCGCGATGCGGCGGGGCGGGGCCAGCAAGAGCGCGGGGCGCAGGCGTGGAGCGGTGCACGCGAGCGCAGGAGCGGGGCGGTGGGGCCATAGGAGCTCGGCGTGGCGGGTTGGGGCCAGCAAGAGCGGGGGCATAGGAGTTCGCATGTGGGTGCAGGGGAGTGCTCCGAGCTCGTGGCCGACCCGTGGAAGATCTCCATCCGACTATTCGTCCGCAACAGGTCTCCGCGGTAGCACACCACTAGGTGATTTCTGTCCCTGTTCTTGCATTCGATTCCGATTCGTTGGATCGGAGAAAAGCTTAAGCACGAACAAAGCATTCATCTTCAGTTGATTCGATCCTATGAGTCAACTGGAGCACACGCAGAATCTCCAAAAGCACAGATGAAAATCTGGTTATTCTGATTACTTTATCCAATTTATCATAGGCTTGATCAATTTTTGTGATGCCGGTTCATGATGATTTAACAATTTTATTGAATATTCTGATGTTGGACATGTGTCATTTTATTGAATATTATATGTGCTGCTTCACAATGTGTGAAAAACCACATAAATGTTGCTGAAATTATACCCAATTTTTTTTCTAATTTTAAAATCAAGTTTGAATTACAATTATTGTCTATCCAGATTTTTAAATTTAAAATGATTTCAATGTCTTATGTCAAAGTTGTGATGGAATCATATAAACCATAGTAAAATTGTAAAGGGGTATTTTCATGTGTCCAAATAAGTTAACACCGTTAGAGCACTTAACCAGACCTGTGGTATATTGGTTGTTCAGATTCAAAAAGTGATGGTAAATTTGCAAAATCTAAAAAACGATGGTGAAAGCACAATTGGAGTGCAAAATGATGGTTGTTATGCAATAGCCCCTAAACATAATGTCTATGCGTCCATCTTAACAAAATGTTGCGTTCTTGCCATCAAATTTCTAGCATTTCTTCCATCTTACTGGTGTTCCAACATTCTTGAATTATGACCATGGTAAATATAAATGCAAGGGATTACTCCCTCTAATTTATGGATGAAAGAATGAAACATCGAGAGTTGTCTACATATCAAACAATTGATGTCGACGCATTGTAATTGGTTCCATATACAAATAACCTGAACTATCTGAGCTAGGGTCAGATTGCTCCTTCATAACTTGTACCGTCTTTCTATAGCGCATTCCTGCGATTCAAATGACAGGTATCACCGATGAGGACGACTAATACATGAGCGCAATGACATATCACTGCTTCCATGGACTGGTCCCGGTTGCTATTGACTTGCCATTGCCAGCTCGGAGTTTGTGGCACACTTGCCAGCCCCATGACCTTTCCCCCGAGTCCAGCGCAAGCCATCCCAAATGGTTGCAGTTTGTCCAATCCAAGGCAAAGTGCATTATAGTACAAATCCAATCCATATAGTTTCATCCTAAGCATGTGTTGACCAATAATCCTTTGGAATTTAATATTTTGGTTCACGTATGGAAATGTGATCGCAATAGGTGTATTGAGAGAGATTTTACATTCTCTAAACCAAAATACTGATGTGGCTTTCCTAGAAATGGTGAGATGAAATCATTATTGTATATTTGAGTGAATGACATTTAATTTCTTTTCCCGAGGACGTGAACATTAATGATTGAACATAATTAGGAAGGATCACGAAGAAACATTGCCATATGTTTTTAACTATGAGGGAGTATATAGGCATATAGGCATACTAGAAAAGAAGCAGTTGATAATTTTTTATTTAATGGCATCATTTGTACCAAAATAAGTGTAGCGACAATTAATGGCAGGTGTCTTCATTGCAGCCGCACGAGATCGTCCTTGTTGTACAAGTACCGGGTGGCTTCCCTGGCTCATCGCATGTGAACTCTTGGCAGCACGTTGTTAAACTTGACGCATTACAGTTGCTATTGCAGCACGGGCAGACATAGCATCGACGATATACGCTTGCGTTAGGTAAGAAAGCTAAATTAAACAGTGTCTTCACGGATTCCACATGAACTGTCGCTTTCTGCAACGACAGCGTGATGATACAAAGGCATCAGGTGCTCCTCGGCGGCTCGGTTTCATCTCGCTTAGCAGCTAGCGGCCGGGGGAGAGCATGAGCATATACTGATTAAGTTTTCCAGACTCTAATGATGATTTATTACTATACACAGAAACACAAGCATGATATATATGACCATGACAAAACTGAAAATAGTATAATTATTGCATGTTTTGTAAAGCCACCCCCAAGTCACGTAAAAGACCTTTAGTTGTGCAAACTACGGTCAACTAGCTAGTTAGCCGGGTGCCCCTATAGTTATCTGCAAGGGTTTTCCTGCAGATTGTATTTCCTTTTAAAACGAAATTCTCCGGCGAGCACTGAGACTTGGGGGAGGTGATGATGAGAATGTTGTCATTGGCACGGAGCTCGGTTGGTGGGCCCACATGACAGATATTCTGTCGTCCCTTTCCCAGTTCGAGAAACCTGTGTCTTTCTCCCAGTCGGACCTTATTAGGTAAAAGAGCGCTGATCCGATCGTCTTCACGGCATCTAATCCAGCCTCCTCTCTAGCTATCGCCATAGCAAGAACCTAATCCAGCTAGCAGCAGCAGAAAGGAGAGACGCACGGCCGGGAAAAAGAATCCTTGCCGGCTGGCCGGCGCCGTCTGGGCTACAACCTCCGACGTGCATGCACTGAATCCTGATATGATTTCCGTAATTTGGAGAAATACATGTCCTGAATCTCGATAATAAGAAAACGAAACTATATTATGCTTCCTCAATCTTGATTGATCAGCTGAGTTAATGAAACAGATAGAGACGGGAGACGACGGAGAACTAGCCTTGACTATATAGAGTGATCAGGTGCTCGATCGTATGGGATTAGGTAGAGGCTAATGATGCTTAAAATCTGTCCGATCCTTCGTTTCGGCAACGCCTGCTACAGGCTGGGCTGCCTGCTACATTGGGAACGTTGGCTGGGAAAGTTGGCTAGCTTAAGCGCCACAAATGGAGTGTGCGGGGCTTACTGGTGCACGAAGGACAAAAAGAAACCGCGTTTGGCGGACGACAGGTACGCGCGTTTCGACGTGCGACAATTCACTACGACAGAATAATGATGTTACCTCCTACAAATGAAAGTCGATTCCCGTCATAATATGTTCCCTTGCCATATTAGTTACTAATGCGCTATTTGTCATGAGTAAACTAGATCTTAAACATGAAAACATTTCTTGTAAAGTGGTATAGGTACTTTCATTAATCTTGTAATAAGCTTTCAAATCATATCTTTCATTTTCTTCCAATAGAACATACTGATTATGATATATATATATATATGATGATGGTAATAAGCGGAAACTGAAAAACTAATTTGCTAGTTAAAGTAAAGGCAACACAAAGTTATGTAAATAACTTTAGTCGGTGCCAATGTTCCAGTAGCTGGTGCCCCGCCTAGTTAGATGCAGAAAAAGTTATGAATTTCCCTGCAGATTAAGTGTTTTTTGGAACGAAATTCAACGGCCAGGAATAAGAGTTGGGGGAGATTAGAATGCTGTTGCCATTCGTAGCTATAAGAGCTGGGGTGGTGGGCCCACAAGGCAGATATTGCCTGTGGTTCTCTTCCCGCTTAGGGAAAGCCGAAGCTTTTTCGGTGTTCGGGCTTTCAGGGCAAAGAATGGCCGGTGCAGCAGCTCGGTGCGCAAGTCGCGAAAGGAGATAAATCCTAGAGAAACTCCATCCCGATCCATTGCCGTGGTTGCTCTCCGCGTCGTTTCTTTTCTCCAGGAAGACCCATTTCGCCTCACCTGATCCCCGTCGCCGCGATCCAGCTACCAAAGCCGCCGGGGAAGACGCAAGGGTCTGCGGAGAGCGCGGCCGGCGGTGTCTTGGCACCTGCCTCCGGCTGGCCACCGGCCCAAGTGGCGGCAGGTCGCCAAGAAGACGGCCGGGACGCAGCAGCTCTGGTCCCGTCTTCGCCGCCGACCGCCGCCCTCTCACACTCCATCGCGTTGACGCCGTGTCTCCATCCAATTTAACAACGGCAAGCGGTATGTTCCTTCCTTCCTTCCTGTTCTACTGTCTTGAGATCTCTCTGAGTTTCCTGTGCCCAGCAAGCTACTTTCTCACCCGTGCAAATATTATCAGCAAACATGCCTGATTGCCAAGTTATAAGATCAGCAACCCCTACAAATATGATATGAACTGGGCCGTGAAATTGATAGTGCAAACATATCACATACATATCTGGGCCGGCTTTGTGCAATTTTGCAATGGGCCCTAAGAAATTTATTCCTACAAAAACAAACATTTGTTTTCTTGGTTTAAATTTGCTGGGCCTCTGCGATGTTCAGTAGAAACAGCCCCTGGCCTCAGCATCACACGGCTAGAGCGATGACCGTTCCAGGCGTGCTCTGCTCTGCTCTGCCCAAAGCTTCATTTTCTCGAGGTTTGGAGCTCTAGCCGCCGGTGGACCCTGAGAGTTTAACTTCTTTTATTTGGATCTTGGATCGGGAGCTCTGCCTATGGAGAAACACCGAATGTCAGTGCAACAGTCCGAATAGGTGTGGCGGCTGAGGGATGATGACAGATTGTTAGGCACTGCTTTATGCAGCAGAACAAACAGAGCATCTCAATAAGGACCTCAGTTAACAGCACTGCCATAACTTTCTAGCTTAGCTGCCTTAACTTTCAACTAGAAACATAGAGCTAGTTATCTGCTTTGCCTTATCATGATCTTCACAAAAGCTGTGCAGAGTTTGTGATACATAGCTGAAAGTCTTAACATTTAATGATCTTATTACCAAGAATGAAACTAAACGGCCTTGAGCGGATAAATTTCTAACTCACAGTTACTGTTTGTGACCAAAGTAGATGAAGCCTGGGCTCCTAAATATTTGTGTTCTAAGGGAGCTATACTCTGCTGTTAGTTAATAAAGAAAATATACTCTGCTTGTTAGTTAATACTGTACTAGTACATGTTTTGAATGAACAATTAATAGAATACTCGATTTTGCGGTAAACAACTTCTGCAACTTTTCTTTATCACAGAACCCCTGATACCTTCTTTGATGGGTAAAGCATGATTGTGATGTAAAAACTTGTAGCTCCATGGAAACTTTTTGCACCTGGGTGTAGTTTTGTGAAATTTCCCACAAGATAATGCATGCTCAGGACAAAGAGATTGAAGGCAAGGCTCGAAAAAAAGATGACTGAACAAAAAGAACACACTGAAAAAAAAAAAAGATGATTGAACAAGATATTTGTCCATGGATTGAGCTGCTTTCATATCTTAGACTTAACTGGAATCATCAGAAAATATAGTGCTTATGCTTTTATTGAGATTGAGATAACTGAAGTAGGTTTTCCTCCTATGAATCAAAATCAATCAAAACATGAACCTTGTAGGATACTCAAAACTGATGAATCTAGCTAACCCAGTTCATCGACTGGTTCTTAAGGACATGTAGCATACAACAATTAAAATTAACATGATCTATGTTTCCTTTACATCTAAAGATGATTTATGTTTCCTGTATTGTTATCAGTACTTTTATATTCAATGGCTAATCTTTCTTCGGTTATATTTACTAGAAAATGTCAGCTAGACTACAAGCTACCTTTTTTCGGCTGTTCTGCTTCTCGTGTCTCGTACATGTACAGTTGGACTGTACCAGGGAACTTGCTGGAACTTCGATTGTTCCACCAGCAGCAGCAGCTACAGCAGAAACAGCGACTATGAGCATAATATCAAAATCATAGAGAAAAGGCTGCCAAGAAAAACTTCCTCTTCCTCCAGTCTGTTCACAAGAGGGGTTATTGGTCACATTCACACTCTCGCGCAATGTAGGATTGATAGCCACCCAGCTGAGTGTGAGACATGCCTTAGTCAGGCATTGCGCACTGCACGTCTTGTGTGTGCCTACAAGCATCAGTCTGTTGTATATTGTGACCTGTGCACTGTGGCACTGGCAGCGTTGACAAGGTAAGAAAACTTTCCACCTACATAACTCTGCTGTAACTACATTTTGTTATGTCAGCCAGAGCCATGTAAAGGTTCAGACTGCAATAGTTAGATTTCATTAGTAGTAGAAACATTGCAAGTCTGACAGACCCACTCCAAAAGAAAAGAATGGCCAGTTCAAATAAACTGCCTCTGTTTCAGATTCTGCTCAGAACACCATATTAATGTAGCCCACCCACACATAGCCAGGGTTATCTACACACACTTGCATGTAGCTAAAAGACCTCCAGCAGCCCTATTTTATCATCCCTTGCTCAATACAAGCTGTTAAAAGTTAAGACCCCAAGCCCCTTCGGTGCATTTAAACTCTCCTGGTTGCCTGTAAAAAAGAGTAATAAGCCAGTTTGCTTGCTTTCCAACAGGAAATGAACAATGCCACATTTTGAATGTCTTTAATGCCTGAAGCTCGTTCTCCATTGCTTGCTTCCATTTAGATCCTACTTTGGAGTTTGCCAATCACTTGGAATAGGCACTATCAGCAGGGAGGCAATGAATGCTTGTTTGTTGATGAGGGATAAGGTCCGGACGGATGCATAACAATCATCTTGATTCTTGGATTATGGCTACCAATGAAAAAATGTCATACCCATACTCACCAATCACCAACTTCCAACATGATGCCAGCATTTATACTATTTTTTACTAGAAACGTAACAAACATATATTCACTTCACATCATGAGGATCTGAGGTTGTCATACCATCTAGATACTTCAGTATTATGTTTCATCATGTAGTGTTGATCCTTATCCCTACACATAACCATGTCATAGGAGTAAAATAATCAATATAGAGGAAGGATTCCAAATATCATAATGTATTACTATGAAAGGAGCTCAAAAGCATGCTATGTGCATTGTTTATGTTTCCAGCCTCAGAAGCATCACACAAAAATATTTTCTTATCCACTTCAACGAAAAATTCAGAATACAACCTAATCCAATGTATATAACTACAAGACTGCTCAATCAAAAACACTAGTATTAGACAAAAAAAATATTACAAAAATCGTATAGTTAGGTAGCACAGCATCAAAAGCATTGTCACCAGTACAAATATGTAATCTTAGTGTCCGGAGAAAGAAACATGTTGCTGCTAACACGAACAAAGGAACTGAACGTAAATGTTTTATATTTGTAGGTTTTACTGCACTCTGCTCTAGCAGCGTTCGAAGACATTATTGAGTTGGCCCACGGAAGAACAATTGCCCTATTTCTGGACTACGACGGAACACTTTCGCCCATTGTAAAAAATGCGGACCAGGCCTTCATGTCTGAAGAGGTGAGACACTTTTGATATTTTCATTGGTTATGCAGTAATTAATTTATCTAATCCTTTATGTTTTCAACCGGAAATTTCAGATGAGAGAGGTTCTTTCATGTGCTGCTACATACTCTTTTCTCTACCTCTATAGTCAGTGGCCGGGCACGGCAAAAGGTATGTTTTAGTATTGTACAAAGTCTGTAAGTATATCGCTCATATTTACATTGTTTTAAGGACGAAATTGCCTTCATACCACTGCAAACAGGTCTTCTCGTGTACCATTTTTCCTGTTGAATTTCTGAAATAGCACTGGATCTCTTCTCTCTCTCTCTCTCTCTCTCTCTCATGATCTCCTCCTTCTCTTGCTCTGTCTAGCGCTGTCTCACAACCAGAATACCTCCCATGCGTGTGAAGCAATAGAAGGTAGGGTGTGGACTATGGAATTCAGGGCATGGACCCACAGGAGGCTAACGGTGGAGCTGTTCCGTGTGATGGCTTGAGGACGTGGGCTCCTCAGTGTGTGCGCCCCACGAGGATGATGTAGACAGTGAAGGTGGCGCCGACCCAGGCTGACATGGCCCTGATAGAGTAAGGAGGCGCTTTGAATTTCTCCAGAATTTAGAATGGACTGTTTTGTCCCGTGCTTAGTTCTGTTGGAAACTCTATTGTCGGATGAACGACAGACATCAGGAGATCAGATTCAGATTGGACTACTGGATCTGAGAGACACTGCTTTCGAGTATAAAAGGCATAGTGACAAACTAAGTCCCCGTAATGGAAGCCGTTACTGGGATCCATGACCTAGTGGCCGCATATGCCGCATCTGTCAGTTAACTGAATCGAAAACAGAGCTGGTGCAGAGCAGAGCTACCACTGAGTGATAAAGCTCAAATCTGAACTAACTTAAAATGCTGACACTAATGACACATATGTATAAGAAGCCAATGTGCAAGAATTAGAAAGCAATCTCACAGGGACTTCACTACGAGAGAGCTCAGCTTCAGTCTTCAGGTTTTCATCAGTAATTGTTGTGTTCTGCTTTGGCAATGAGTTTATAGATGTACGAAGTTGGCCAGGATTTCTTCCTTACCCACTGCGTCAGGGCCATACAGATGGCCTGTAAGATGTCTGATATGAGCTGGTAGTTATACAGAGCAAGTAAGTGACGAGAGACAGTGATATTATAAAATCCCAGGTACAATTGGTACAAGGCCAAACTAGTTTTAGATCCAGTGCTATGATAGCAACTTGTTTTCATGGTTGACTCTGTTTTGTCATATCAAATATATGTTGTTATACTATAGCAGGAAATTGTAGATTTCGTAATACTCTTTTATATCTTTGATATTAGAAAGCTGACTAGGATTCTGCGGTGAATGCTAATAAACTAACGGTTCTTTCATATTTCTTGGAAAACATCAAAGGTTGTAAGATTTGTAAATATCAATAACATCAATTACGCCGGGAATCATGGCTTGGATATCAAGACAGCGGATTCTGGATCTGCTAGTGACATTGTAAGTACTCTTGTACAAAGCTGTAATTTTAGAGTCCGTACAAAACTGCATTAGTTGTCTACCTGCACAATTTCACAATATAATCCGCTTGATCCACATCATCCATTAACATACAATTCTTTTTACTAGATTGAAGAAGAAATTACCTTTGAACCTGCAAAAGACTACCTTTTGGCTATTAGTAAGGTAAAGTATATGTTTCTTAATTTAGTTTTGAAATGACAAGTTCAAACAAAGTAGCTGTTGCATGTGGAAATTGAGATTCATATATTTTTCTTGACACAATATAGGTTTTTCAATATCTAGTAGATGCAACTGTAGCAATCAAAGGTATCAGTATCGAGGATAACAAGTATTCGGTGACTGTCCACTACAGAAATGTAGAGGAGGAGGTAAAACTGTTGGACTTCTTACTTTCTTCCATTACTACTTTCAAATTAACTGTGTGCAATTGTTACAGATGCGTTCCTTGAATATTTTTCCCCTATACCTTTTTGTGCAGTACATTTGCATAGGTTGTACAACATATTTTGGTAACAGAAGCGCAATAGTGGCCTAACCTGATGTTTCCTACCATTAAAAAAATTAAGAAATTTTTGCTTTGCTATTTACAGGACTGGTCTGAGGTTAAAAAAATAGTGGATCAAGTCCTAGAAGATGACAGTTTCAAACTGCAGACTGGGCACATGGTAACTTTGATACTATTAAAATTTCATATATGGTAACTCCAATTTGTAGAAAAACATCTGTATCTATGCTAACTTTGATACTAAAATTTCCATATTTGCAAGATTTGGGAGATCATTCCAGCAATCCCGTGGAATAAAGGCAACGCTGTCATGTACCTCCTCGAAAAACTCAGGTTGGACAATCCCAAAAATGTATTCCCAATATATATTGGAGATGACGTGAGTGACGAGAACGCGTTCAAGGTAATTTTGTTCAATCTGGCATGAAGAATACCTGCAATTTCCAACAATACACACATGCATAATTGATTAACTCACATTTTGAGATGAGTTTCTTCTCTTGTAGGTTCTTCGAGAGAGAGAGAATGGGATCGGTGTCCTTGTCTCAGAGGTGATAAGGGACACGGAAGCGTTCTACTCACTCAGAGACCCATCCGAGGTAATGTGTTGAATTTTCACGTTGTAATTCACTATGTTCTGATTTGTGTGGGGGACTGATATGATACTTGCAATGCAGGTAATGGAATTCCTCCAACGCTTGGTGCATTGGGAGATGCAGAAAGCTGCTGATAAATGATTTGTGTAACTGCGTGGGTGCTGCTACGGGTCAGATGCCGTGGGACGCTCCGGTGGAGATTACTGCGGCTTGTAAGCCCAGCTTTGTTGTGCACGGCTCTGTGCGTGACGTGACTTTGGAGAAGAGCTTAATTTATCTGTGTGTGTCATCAGTGCGATCACCGGTTGTGTAATAATACTATAATGTAGCTGTGTGACAATACTAGCAAGCTTGTCTGGTTCAGGACTTGGGTGACAAAATGCTGGTATGTTGTTGCCTTTTCTGAGCCAGAATTTCAGATCAAACCAGAGAGTTCGTAGATGATGTGCACGTGTTCGTGGATGACTCAAAATTTGATTTCTGTGAAGGTGGATGAGAAACTTCCAGTTACAGGTTGGGCTAATGGCTCTGTCTCAGAGGCTGGCCTCAGAATGAATGCAGAACAGGACACAGAAACCTCAGGCAATGAAGCAGGCAAAGCGAAAGCGACGCTCCTAAATTTCTCGCAGGACTGGAGAGGCCGCAGCCACCGTGGCAAGAAGAAGCCCAATTCAGTTGTCACCAGCGTGCCTGCGAGTGAGGACACAAGGGAAGGCATGGACGAACAATTGCCAGGGCAGCGGTCTTGAAGCATTAAGGCCACTGGGATACGGCGGTTAACCAAATTTCAAATTCGGCCCATTGATATTTCAGCCCACTGTTTTCCCACCTGAATAACCGCCCTCAACAATGGCAATTGGTGAGCTCGGCCCAAATAATTTGAGAAGTTTTTCGGTTCACAATACTCGCTGAGTAGTTTTTCAAAACTACTTGGCAATAGTTTGATCCAACGGTAGAGATTTGATATCAGAAATACACAACTACTAGCAAGTATTTTGTCATGTTGAGGGTATTATCGTCAAAACAATAGATTTATCATGATTAATTTTTATTTTCGTGATAATATAAATGAAACTCAGTAATGTAATTAATCTTTGATGTTAATAATGTGTTCAACATTATTCTTACAAGAAAATTGTGGTTCATATATATAAATTATATTTTATGAAAAATATAAATCTGATAATTATTAGTAAAATTACAAAAATACCTTTAAACTACCTGCAAGTATTTTTTAAAACTACTTGCAAGTATTGTGGACCGAAAAACTTCGTATTACTGTGATACTCTAGGCGTATGAAAGATTTCCAATGACAAACTATTCGATTTGAAATAGTGATTTGGTGAACAATTACTGTATATTCAGGTAGTGACGTTTGTACGTGCTCTCCCATTCCATCAGCAAATAAAGCTGATGATAGATATGAATGCATATGAAAATAGACACATTAGAAAATAAAATATTTCGTTCATCTTCATAATACTTAAAGACATGAGTATTTTATTCCAGATACATAATTTAAGGCCGTAAATAGAGGAGAATAATACCTTGAGCCTATGCAAATTATGAAAACTTTAACGATAGCAGCTTGTTGCAGGACATACAGTTAACGGAACAACTGGACTTAATAGGATGTAACTGGACACACAGCTCATTGTATAAGGTGAAATCAGCATACTTGACACAATTCAAAGGATCCTTCACAACAGTTGACCCAACATCTACCTGGAGAGCACATGCAGAAGGCAAGCACAAATTTTTTAGCATAGACATTTGTCGGGTACCTAGATTAGGGAACCCTAATCAGGGTACTTAATCACTATCATAGCTGGTTAACAGCTCCGTCTTGTACGCATAAAGGATACGAAGTGGGGCCCGGCACCTTCGCCTCGCCCGACCCGAGTCGGGCGAGGTCCACGACCTCCGCCTCGCCCGACCCCGGGGCGGGTGGTTCCATGAATCTCCGCCTCGCCCGACCCTGGGTCGGGCGGGCCCACGATCTCCGCCTCGCCCGACTCGGCGTCGAGTGGGACCGCAATCCCTGCCGCGTTTGCCTTTGCTTCGCGGAGAAGCGACCTCACCCACCGGATGGGGGAGGAGTTACGGCGGGCCGGTAGGCGCAATTACAGCGCACGGGAACTCGTCTCATCAACGGGACGTGATGTGACCGGCGCGAGTACCCTCCTGTCCCGTTCCGCGGCGCCGCACGCTAGCGCTAGCTTAGCTGCGAGCGGCGTGATCATTACCAAGCCCATGATGGCCTGTGGCCGGGACGGAGGCCGGGCGATTGACGAGACAATAGCTAACCTGTCCCGTGGGCTGACCAACGGTGCCCGCTTAGGCACTGTGAGGGCTACGACCCGCGGCCTCCGCCCCGCCCGACTCCGGGTCGGGCAGGTGCACCACTTCCGCCTCGCCCGAGCTCGGGATTCGGGCGGGCCCGGCGGTCCTCGCCTCTCCCATCCGGGACTCGGGCGGGCTCGGCGGTCCCCGCCTCGCCCGACTCGGGGGCAAATGGCTTCCTCATGAAGCCTCACGGGTGAACGAGGGATCGCCATAACTCCGCTCGGGAACTCAACAATCCACGGGGATCGGGTGAGATCGGCGCAGCTCCTCTTGTCTCATCTTCACGCGTCGCTCGACACCCCCGGCTCGATGACAAGACGGAGGCGCCAACACCATCTCTGCCGGAGCCATGATGAACGGGAGTGACGGATGGAGACCGCCATGTGACGGGACGGCTGCTACGGTGACGAGCGTGGCATTGACTCCGGCGCTACCAATCAAGACCGACCGTACGCCGCACGACCGGAGCGCCCAAAGCGGCCCGCATGCGAGCAGGGTAATGCACGGCGGCCCCGACCCCGCTTGGGACGACATGTAGTAACTCGACCCCACCTGTAAGTGGCCTGGCCCTTGGACTATAAGAGAGACACCACGAGGTTGAGCTAATCGAGACCGATCACACACACATCCTAGAGCACATTGCACACGGAGGCTTGGAGCAACCCTCCTCCCTCGCATCTTTTGTAGCTCTTTTCACGAGACGAAACACGAACAATCCTCGAAGCTGGACGTAGGGCTTCGATCGCTCGAACCGATATAAACCACGCTCTCCTAAATCATCCAAGGCCCATCCGAGAAGTGGCGTCGATCCCCTCCAAACACAAATTTACTTGTCGGCCGGTTTCATAACACCGACGGTTGGCGCGCCGGGTAGGGGACCTCGACGCGTTCGACGATCTTGAAGATGGCGAGCCACACCGTCGGCCGGACTCGGGGCGCCCTCGTGAACTTCGGGAGCCCGGAGTTCATCGTGACCGGAGCCGGGAGCCCGTCGCGCGTTCTCCCGCCGACCTCCCGGCCACTACACCACTTTCCCGCCGTGTCCGCCGGCGCGGAGCTCGCGGGCATAGCGGACTCGGCAGCGGGTCCGATACCGGCAGCCACCACCCCTCGCGGGAGTGCATGATGGTGGAAGACGGGGACACCGGCGACACGGACGGCATCAACGACATGGGCCGTGCGGCCCGGCAGCCGCCGGGCTCCCGGCTGGGGCAGCGCCGCCGTCCGCGGCGGTAAACGCCGGCGGTGCCGGGAACGCACAGCCGCACGCCGCGGTGCCACAACAGCAAACCCCTCCGGGAAGCCCCGAGCCCCGGGAGGAGGACGACCTAGAGCAGGCTGCTCCGACGCCGACGCGAGGTCGCGGAGACCGAGCGGCGGTTGAAGGAGGAGCGCGAACGCCTCGAGTGCGAGGTAACGCGGCGCCGAGCGCAGCGCGAACTCGCTCGCCGGCGTGGGCGCGAAGCCCAAAGAAAGATCCTAGACGAGGCAAACCACCTCGTTCCCGAGTACGAGAGGCCCGGCCGGAACGTGGCTGCGGCCGCGACACCGATGCGCGCGCTTCCGCAACCGGTCAATGAGGACCGGCGGAGGATCCAAGAGGAGGTCGGAGACCTCCTGGACTTGGCGGCCGTCCAACGAGGCCGAGCGTGAGCAGAGCTCCGCCGCGCGGCGGAAAGAGGCCGGTGCCTCCTACCACACGCCAAGCCGGCCCGGGGACCGAAGGATTCGGCCCACCCAACCGCCGAGCAAAGCGGAACCGGGAACTCGCCGCCGGTTCGGCGGCGGATGGGCGAGTCGCGCGACGCACGCGATACCCGACCGCCCGGCGTCGGGAACAAAACCGCGCTCCAAGGCGCGAAGCCGAGGACTACGGGTACGCCCCCGGCGCGGAGGGCGATTCGATCCGGAGGAGGACAAACCCCGGTTATGACGGGGCCCAAGGCCTTTGGGTCCGCCATTCGGCGGGTTCCGGTGCCCCGGCGTTTCCGGCCCCCGAGCAGCATCACCAAATACAACGGGGAGACGAACCCCGCGTTATGGCTGGAGGATTACCGCCTGGCATGCCAAGCCGGCGGCGCCACCGACGAGCGGTTCATCATCCGCAACTTACCACTCTTCTTGGCCGATTCGGCGAGAATGTGGCTCGAGCACCTCCCGGAGGGCTCGATCCACGATTGGTGGGACACTGGAGGAGGCCTTCATCGGCAACTTCCGGGGCACGTACACGCGCCCCGGGAACCCGTGGGACCTCGGGACCTGCCGGCGGCGGGCGGACGAGTCCTTGAGGGACTACGTCAAGCGTTTCTCCCGCAAGTGCAACACGCTTCCCAACCTCGCCGACGCAGAGGTGATCTCGGCGTTCATCGCCGGCACCAACAACGAGGGCTGGTGCACGAGCTCGGCCGCAACAACCCGCGCACCGTCAAGGAGCTACTCGACGTAGCAACCAGCCACGCCTCCGGAGAAGACGCCGTGGATGCCCTCCTTCATCGGGCCAAGGGCAAGGCGAAGCGGAACGAGAGTTCCGGTGCGGGCCCGTCCGTCCCGCACGACAAGAAGCGAAGCGAGAGGAAGAGCGGCGACCGGTACCGCCGCGACACCAACCTCGTCGCCGCCGCCGAGCGCAAGCCGAAGAAGCCGACTGGCGACGACGGCAACAAAGGCCAGCACTTCGAGAAGATGCTTGGAGGCGCCGTGTCCCAACCACGGCCGACCCGTCAACCACGCCCTCAAGGACTGCGGGCTGATGCTCAAGTTCCCGGGCACGAAGGCAAGGAAGTTCGACCCCAAGAACCCCAGCCCCAAGAACGACGACGGCGACGACAAGGACGCGGACGGCGGTTTCCCGCAAACCACCGGCTGCCTCATGATCTTCGGGGGCGGGACCGGCTCCTCCGGGAGGCACCGGAAGCGAGGAGCGGCGTGAGGTCTACGCCGCCGAACCTGCGACCCCGGCCTACCTCAAGTGGTCCGAGGCGGCAATCACGTTCGACCGCAGCGACCACCCCGAGCGCGTTCCCCGACCCGGACGCTACCCGCTCGTCGTTGACCCCATCGTCTCCAACAAACGACCGACCAAGGTGCGATGGATGGGGGTAGTGGTGCTGAATGTTTTGTATGCGAGAGACCCTTGATGCCATGGGGATCGGCCGCTCTCGGATCCGGCCATCGGGCGAGCCCTTCCACGGGGTTGTGCCGGAAAGACGGGCTGTGCCGCTTGGACAAATCGACTTGCCCGTCACCTTCGGCACGCCGATCAACTACCGCACCGAGACCCTCACCTTCAACGTGGTGGACTTCCCCGGCGCGTACCACGCCATCCTCGGGCGACCATGTTACGCGAAGTTCATGGCCGTTCCCAACTACATCTACCTCAAGCTCAAGATGCCGGGTCCGAAGGGGATCATCACCGTGAACACGTCGGTTCAGCGTGCTTACGAGTGCGAGGTGGAGTGCTGCGAGCTGGCAGCGGCGCTCACCAACAAGTCCGACTTCCCACGGGTCGCGACTGCGGAGTCGGAGGACACGCCGACCCCAAAGAAGGCGGTCGGCTCTTTCGAGCCGGCCAAAGACACCAAGATGGTGCCCCTCGACCCCGCCGACCCCGAGGGGAAGAAGGTCATCATCGGGTCCGCGCTCTCCGACAAATAGGAAAGCGCGCTCGTCGAGTTCCTACGCGCCAACAAGGACATCTTCGCATGGAAGCCCTCGGATATGCCGGGAATCCCAAGGAACATCGCCGAGCACTCCCTCAACATCGAGCCGGGATCGAAACCGGTCAAGCAACGACTCCGCCGCTTCGACGAGGAGAAACGCCGGGCAATTGGTGAGGAGTTAGCAAAGCTCCTTACCGCCGGCCTCATCAAAGAGGTGTACCATCCCGAATGGGTTGCCAACCCTGTACTTGTAAGGAAGAAAACCGGGAAATGGAGAATGTGCGTTGACTACACGAGTCTCAACAAGGCGTGCCCAAAGGATCCGTTTCCCTTGCCTCGCATAGACCGGATAGTTGATCGGACCGCGGGGTGCGAAACCCTGTGTTTCCTAGATGCCTATTCGGGTTATCATCAAATTCCGCTAAGGATTGGTGATCAAGAGGCCACCGCGTTCATCACACCCTTCGGCACGTCATTGTTACATCACTATGCCGTTCGGGTTAAAAAATGCGGGAGCCACATACCAACGCTGCATGATCAAATGTTTCGGTAACCTCATCGGACGCATTGTGCGGGCATATGTGGATGACATTGTAGTCAAGTCCACTCGGACCGACGATCTAGTCGCCGACCTCGAAGCCGTGTTCCAGCGGTCGAGAGCCAACGGAGTCAAGCTCAACCCCGAGAAATGTGTCTTTGGGGTCCCGAAGGGGATGCTCTTGGGATACGGCGTCTCGCAGCGTGGCATCGAAGCCAATCCCGAGAAAATCGAAGCCATCGCGAAGATGGGGCCGATAAAAAACGTAAAGGGCGTGCAAAGACTTACGCGGCTGCCTCGCGGCGCTAAGCCGTTTCATCTCCCGGCTCGGAGAAAAGGGGCTGCCACTTTACCGTCTGCTCAAGAAGTCGGACAACTTCGTCCGGACAGCCGAGGCGCGGGAGGCCCTCGACCACCTCAAAGCCAAACTTTCAAGCGCGCCAATTTTGACTTCGCCGGTCGAGAAGGAGCCTTTGCTGCTCTACATAGCTGCAACAAATCAGGTGGTGAGTACGGCGCTGGTGGTGGAGCGTGACGAGCCGGGAAAGGCGCTCAAGGTGCAACGGCCGGTCTACTACGTCGGCGAAGTCCTCTCCGACTGCAAGACAAGGTGGCCGAAGATCCGAGAAGGTGTTGTACGCGCCGACCGTCACTCGGCGCAAGCTTCGGCACTATTTCGACTCTCATCCGGTAACGATCGTCTCCTCCTTCCCGCTTGCTGAAATCTTGGGTAATCCGGAGGTAGCGATAAAGATCTCGAAGTGGGCGCTAGAATTAATGGACCAGGGTATAGAGTACACGCACCCATCTGCCATAAAATCACACACTCCGGTAGATTTCATAGCCGAGTGGACGGAGACCCGGTTGCCTGTGGTTCCGGGCGAAACGGATCATTGGCGGCTGCACTTTGACGGCTCCCTCACGAAGAGGGGTGCCGGCGGCGGATGGCAGCTCATCTCGCCGAGAGGTGCATGCATGCAATACGTCATCCGACTCAACTTTCCGGCCTCTCACAATGTGGCCGAGTACGAAGCCCTGCTAACGGCATGAAGGCAGCGATTGACCTGGGGATCCGTAGGCTCGAAGCCTTCGGCGATTCCCGGCTCGTCGTGGATCGGGTGATGAACGAGTCAACTTGCACCAACCCGAAGATGGCGGCTTACTGCGGTGAGATCCGCCGTCTTGAAGAAAAGTTCGATGGATTCCAAGTCAAACATGTCCTTCGGCGGGACAATGAAACGGCCGACTCATTAGCCAAGATGGGATCCAATCGGCTGCCAACGCCGGAAGGCGTTTTTGCTTGCGACCGGGATGAGCCGTCTATCAAGGAGCCAACGGCGGCCGACCCTGCAAAGGGAGAACAAGAGCCAGCTCCGATCGAGGCCGCGGAGGTCCTGGCCGCCGAGCTTGGCGCCAACGACGACACGGCGGGTCCGGTCGATCCGACTCCCGACCACTGAAGGGGACTCGGGGCTGCGCCCAAGTCGGCGAGATGAGCGGCGGCAGCCCTACCTCGACTATCCGTTGCGGCAAAAATTGCCCCCGACGTCATGGAAGCGCGCCGACTCGCCCGACGCGCCAAAACCTTTGTCATGATCGGCGATGAGTTATACAAAAAGGGCACACCGGCGTCCTCCAACGCTGCATCCCTCTCGACGAGGGTAGCGGCTGCTTCGGGATATCCATGGTGGAACGTGCGGACATCACGCCGCACCACGAAGTCTCGTTGGCAACGCATTCCGACATGGCTTCTATTGGCCGACCGCGATCGCCGACGCTGAACGAGTCGTGCGCACCTGCGAAGGGTGTCGGCATTACGCACGTAAAACACACCAGCCAGCCCGGGCCACCGCAAACCATCCCCATAACATGGCCGTTTGCCGTGTGGGGCCTAGACCTGGTCGGCCCGTTCAAAAAGGCACCGGGAGGCTACACCCACTTGCTTGTCGCCGTGGACAAGTTCTCCAAGTGGATTGAGGCGAGGCCGATAGGCAAAATCGACTCGGACCGGGCCGTAAAATTCTTCAACGACATAGCGCATCGGTTTGGAGTCCCAAACACAATCATCACCGACAACGGTACGCGGTTTACGGGAAAAAGTTCCTAAACTTTTGCGACCACCGGGGCATCCGAGTTGATCGGTCGGCCGTTTCACACCCCCAAACGAACGGGCGGTGTGAGCGCGCAAATGGCATGGTCCTCCAAGGACTAAAACCCCGGATATTCAGCAAACTCGGAACATTTGCCGGGAAATGGGCGAAAGAGCTCGGTGCGGTGTTGTGGAGCCCGAGGACGACGCCGAGTCGAGCCACGGGTCACACTCCCTTCTTCATGGTGTACGGGGCCGAGGCCGTGCTACCCACGGATCTGGATTATGGAGCTCCGCGCGTACAAGTTTTCGATCCGAGAACTCAACAAGCGTTATCTCGAAGATGCGGCTGGACCAAATCGACGAAACAAGGGAAGCTGCACCTGCTGCACTCGGCCGGATACCAACAAGCACTCCGCCGTTACCACGACCGCAAGATCAAGAAACGCGCCTTCGAGCCCGGCGACCTCGTCCTTCGACTTCTCCGGGGGAATCAAGGCCGGCACAAGCTAACTCCGCCATGGGAAGGGCCCTACACGGTAGCCGAGGTGCTCCGACCCGGCACGTACAAGCTCAAGGACGCCAACGGAAACGTGCTCACCAACGCGTGGAACATCGAGCAGCTACGTCGCTTTTACCCTTAGCTTGTTGTTTCAGTTTTTTATGCAAATGAAATAAAGAGAAAACCTTTCTCTCTTTCTTGTGGTTTTCGACAAATGACGAATAAGTCCAAATTTGCCGGCCGCCGACCCCGACTCTCCCGAGTCGGGGGCTCCACCCGGCGGGTGCGCAAAGGAGGCCGTGTGCGGGTCCCGGTTGTGCCCACGGCTGCGGAACTCACACGAAAATCCCTCGATGCGGGCCCGACTCGGACAGAACCTAAGCGGCGACGATGGCTCGGCCGGTCCGACTGGTCGGCTCGGGACTACGACGCCTCTATAGCTAGGAGCGGCCCGAGTTGTCGATCAACCGAATGAAAAATCTAAAGCAACTAGGCGGTCCGAAAGAGAAAGGAGTCACGAAAGGGCAAAAGTTTAAAATTTCGAACGAGGTTTAATCCCATAGTGCAAGCCCAACTCGGACGGGACCGGAACGCCAACGACCACTCGGCCGATCCGGCGGCCCACTCGAGACTACGACGCCCGGCGGCTAAGAGCGGCCTAAGTCACCGATCAATCGAATGAGGAATCTTAGGCTACTAGACGGTCCGAATGAGAAGGAAGCCACAAAAGGGGAACATGTGAGAAATTTTGAACGAAATTAAAACAGATAACTTGTTTGCAAAATAAGCGAGTTCTTCTTTATATCTTGGCCACTCGGCCGACTCAGCTAACACGTTACATCACCTACTCGTCATGCGGCGACGGCGGCGGTGGGAAGGCGTGCGAGGCAAGGAGCTCGGCAAGCTTGGCGGCGATCGGCGCGGCTTTCCTCTTCATGTCCTCGATCTCCTGCTCGGAGAAGCCGGGCACCATGCCCAGCCGTGCAAGCATGTCGAGGTCAAGGTTGTCCTCGAAATGTGTCCGCTCCAGTACCGAGTCCACGGGACCCCGGCTTCAAAACTCTCACGCCGCAGAGCACCAAAACGATTGGTGATGGAGAGGAGGCGCGGCTCCAAATTGGTGGTCCCGGGCGGCCGTGGCACCTCCAGCTCATTGCGGAGGAACTCGGCACCGATGCGGATTCGGTCGAGCCGAACTTCTTCCTGCCGCAGCCCGTCCGGGTCCATCTTGAGCTACGAAAATGAAAAGGAAGAAGAAATCATGAGACATGACACCAATCAAAAGTAAAATAGGAGGAAGGAATGAATTGCAAACCTCTCCGCAACACGGAAACAAGTGGGGGCGACAGCAGCGAAATTAGAAAAGTAAGGGAGGCCGGAACTTAAAATCGACTCAACCGAAGGCAGAATTAAAAACTTACAAACAAAATCGCCCCCGTTGCGGGAGCATTGGTGGGTGATTGGGGACCGGCCAATCAAACCGATCCCACGCGGCGGCCGTCTTCGAGCATCGCCTCCGCGAGTCGGGCCTTTAACTCCCGGAGCGAAATCCGAGGGTCCGCCCGGGGTTCACCATGCGGGTTCCCTCCCGGGCGAAGTCACCTCCCATCTCCGACATCATCCGACGCCGGGCCTGCAGCGGTGCGAGCCGGCGCAGGTGGTAGGAGCCAATGACCCCAACGCCGGTCACGCCGGCCTGGTCGAGCGCCTCGACCGCGTCCAACGGCGCGGCGATCCCCCTCTTCTCGTCGGCGGGCACCCCGAAGTGCCACTTCTCCGGTGCGGCATTGATGAGGTTACCGGTGAACTCGGGGAGGGCGTGGCAGCGGTGTTCCTAAGGTAGAACCACCGCTCGTGCCAGCCCTTGTTGGAATCGGTGAGAGCGATGGGGATGTACTTCTCGGACCGGCCGCCCCGCAGTCGGAAGCCGCGCATCGCCGATGGGGACGGCGCGAGGGTTCCCGGCCGCGTCTTTCTTCGTCACCAACCGGCAATCGAAGAAGTGTTTGAATAGCCTCGAAATGGGGGCGATCCCCGGGAAGCCCTCGCATAGCGCCACGAAGGCGGCGAGGTGCTCGGATGGAGTTGGGGTTGAGGTGCTGCGGTTCCAGCCCGTAATGGTGGAGGATGCCGCGGAGGAAAGGGTGAGGCGGCATTCCCAAGCCGCGCTCGTGGAAGTGGCGGAAGGAGACGACGTAGCCGTCCCGGCGGCGCCGGCAGGGCCTCATTCCCCGGCACCGGCCACTCCATGGCGTCGGTGCGCGGCATCGAGAGTCCGCGCGCGACAAGGGCCTCGAGGGACCCGACGGTGCAGCGGGACGGAGTCCAATCCGCCATGGCGGGGCTCGGATCGGATGCGCGACGGTGGATTAGAGAGAAGTGAGGAGGGCAGCGAGCGGCGGACGCGGCGAAGAAAGGCGAGTCGACGGAGCACGCGAGAACAAAGGAAGGGGATGGGTTTTTGCGAGCGCGAGGCGAGAGAGAGGTAACCGGATGCGCCCCCCCTTTCCCTTTAAATAGCGGTCATGTCAACCGCCCCCGCGGCGCTTCGACTCCCGCACCTCTACTGTTCCGCGATTTAATCGGGTGCGGGGACCGAAGAGGCCGCCGCACGCGCCCGACGCGCAGCCATAATGCGAACGCAAGTTTCGCATCTACGGCGAACCGCCGCGAGATGCGCGCCATCATGGAAGGCGAACCGTTGCGCTTCGACGGCGCCCGATGACGGGCCGATTGGGCTTGGAATCCCATGAGGCCCGCAGGTAGATAAGGCTAGGGGATGAAAACGCCCCGACGCCCGGTTTCCGACCCGGGGTTCGAAGGGCGGCCCTGCGAAAGGGTTCGGACGCCCGCCCTTGGACGAAATCAAGTGAGGGGTTGTCGAGGGGGATCCCTCGCGATCAACACCCGTGCACCGTAGCACAATGGGCCTCTGCGACGGCGTCCGAGTCCGAGTTGAAAAAGCCGTGGTCTTGAATCCCGCGAAGGGAGGGCAACGAGCCCGCCGACCCCGATCGAAAGGGGTCGGAGATCACAAAAGACAGAGCACTCGGATATGAATGAGGCCGACTCCCGCTAGTCTCCATCGGATCCCCGCTAAGGGCACGCCGAGGCCATCACTCGGACATTCCCGTTTGGAGCTTAAACGAGCACCACGCATCGAACCATCGAGGAATGACGTGGCCGCTCACTGCACGCCTCGTCTTACCGCAAAGACGCGTGGGTGTGAACGAAATAAAAAGACGAAACAGCCCTCGGACGGATCCGAGCAACGAGCAAAGACTCGGGGGCTCGCTTTCGCAAGTAAATGATAAACCGCTCAAAATTGTTAACCCTCGGCGCAAGTATTCTACTTGCCCCGAGGCTCGGAGCTACACCGGCGGGTGCGCTCGCGCGCACCCACCGGAAAACAAATACACGGGAAAATCCGAGGGCTTGTCGGAAAAAGCCTCGACGGCGACCATTGGCCCCTGGCCACCGCCAAGGCTCGGGGGCTACTCGTCGGGTACCTAGATTAGGGAACCCTAATCGGGGTACTTAATCACTATCATAGCTGGTTAACGGCTCCGTCTTGTACGCATAAAGGATACGAAGTGGGGCCCAGGCACCTTCGCCTCGCCCGACCCCGAGTCGGGCGAGGTCCACGACCTCCGCCTCGCCCGACCCCGGGCGGGTGGTTCCATGAATCTCCGCCTCGCCCGACCCTGGGTCGGGCGGGCCCACGATCTCCGCCTCGCCCGGCTCGGCGTCGAGTGGGACCGCAATCCCTGCCGCGTTTGCCTTTGCTTCGCGGAGAAGCGACCTCACCCACCGGATGGGGAGGAGTTACGGCGGGCCGGTAGGCGCAATTACGGCGCACGGGAACTCGTCTCATCAACGGGACGTGATGTGACCGGCGCGAGTACCCTCCTGTCCCGTTCCGCAGCGCCGCACGCTAGCGCTAGCTTAGCTGCAGAGCGGCGTGATCATTACCAAGCCCATGATGGCTCGTGGCCGGGACGGAGGCCGAGGCGATTGACGAGACAATAGCTAACTCTGTCCCGTGGCCGACCAACGGTGCCCGCTTAGGCCCGTGAGGGCTACGACCCGCGGCCTCCGCCCCGCCCGACTCCGGGTCGGGCAGGTGCACCACTTCCGCCTCGCCCGAGCTCGGGATTCGGGCGGGCCGGCGGTCCTCGCCTCTCCCATCCGGGACTCGGGCGGGCTCGGCGGTCCCCGCCTCGCCGACTCGGGGGCAAATGGCTTCCTCATGAAGCCTCACGGGTGAACGAGGGATCGCCATAACTCCGCTCGGGAACTCACCAATCCACGGGGATCGGGTGAGATCGGCGCAGCTCCTCTTGTCTCATCTTCACGCGTCGCTCGACACCCACGGCTCGATGACAAGACGGAGGCGCCAACACCATCTCTGCCGGAGCCATGATGAACGGGAGTGACGGATGGAGACCGCCATGTGACGGGACGGCTGCTACGGTGACGAGCGTGGCATTGACTCCGGCGCTACCAATCAAGACCGACCGTACGCCGCACGACCGGAGCGCCCAAAGCGGCCCGCATGCGAGCAGGGTAATGCACGGCGGCCCCGACCCCGCTTGGGACGACATGTAGTAACTCCGACCCCACCTGTAAGTGGCCTGGCCCTTGGACTATAAGAGAGACACCACGAGGTTGAGCTAATCGAGACCGATCACACACACATCCTAGAGCACATTGCACACGGAGGCTTGGAGCAACCCTCCTCCCTCGCATCTTTTGTAGCTCTTTTCACGAGACGAAACACGAACAATCCTCGAACCGGACGTAGGGCTTCGATCGCTCGAACCGATATAAACCACGCTCTCCTAAATCATCCAAGGCCCATCCGAGAAGTGGCGTCGATCCCCTCCAAACACAAATTTACTTGTCGGCCGGTTTCATAACACCGACAACATTAATCCGATAAAATATCTTAACGGCGGACAAGCGTCAAAAGAGGAATTGGCCATGTCACCCAACATGCCTGCTGTGCAACACGAGAGCGAATGCCTAACATGCACATATGCATATGCCTTGCATGTATGGGAAGGGATTGAAGCATGGACCGGCAATCTTATTTCAAAAAAAAAAAAAAAAAAAAAAAAAAAATTGAAAATGATTTCCTCGGTGAAGGAATGGTGGCAAGAACAAATGGACCAGCAGATCCGGGAAGGCAAGAGACCAAAGGCGGCAGTGCTAATCTACACTGCCCGGCACATATGAACTGATTGGAATTATCATGTATTCGCACAAATAAGGATGCAACTAGCGGATGTGATCCGAATGATCAAGGAAGACATGGCGCGAGAAGACTAGGTTGTGACATGTAGTTGAATCTGTTGAACTAAATGAGTAATGACTCATTTAAATTAGAAATTTCAAAAGCCTATTTAATTGATGAATGTTGGGAGGTGAATAAAATAAAGAGTTGAGGTGAGATAGGAGAGTAACACATACATGTACGTAAAATGGTGACCCTCTCTCTTCATATTCCATTAGCAATTGCTTAATCAAAGAGCCTCATCATGTCGTGGTGCATGGTAACTCCCTTGAGTTACTTCATGAAATGTAACTCCCGTGAGTTACTTCATGAACGTCACTCTTTTGCTTCACCTCCCTAGTGCTCTCATGTGATCACTATAAATGGAGACCCAAGTCTCCGACCAAAGATATCACATCCAAGTCATTTCACTTCTGTAGCTGCAAAAGTGAGCATTCTCGTCCCGGCATTTGCGTACACAAGTATTGGAAAAGCAGGCCTCCATAACCTCGTCCCTCTTGCGTTCTTGTACCAGGATAGGAGGGCGATAAGGTTTTTGGGAAGCGCACGTCACAACTACTCGTTGGTGTTCATCTACATCACGTACATCGATAGCTCTCTCGGTGGTGGTGTTCGTCTATGGCAAGCGATCGACTACTTCCCGCTACATTCTATTCGTCAAGAGAACACCACTACATCAACTAATTCCGGATGGCTGTCCCAAATGGAGATGGTGTGCTAAACCAATTCCTCTTGCCACTCCAACTCCGTATGTTCTCACATCTTTTCTTGTTCCTTTTGTTCTCAATTGATAAAGAAGACATGATGATGTCTTTGCTAGTTTCTTTTGATCGATACATACCTCTAGTCATGCTCATATTTTATGTCGCTTTTTTGGATTAAATTACGTACTTTAACGCCGTCCGTAGACGAGGAGAACCAGGAACAGGAGCCCGAGGACCCCGACTACGAGGAAGACTTCGAGGACGCATTAGGAGGCAAGCTATATCAACTCCTTGATCATAATTGATCCTATTACTCTTCTTGTTCTCGCACCTATATAGGAAGCTACTCTTATATGCATTTATCCTTGCAAATATTTTGCTAGAGCCCAATTGTTGTATGACAATGTTCAAATCACTATAGATGTGAACATTGTACCCTTGATTGCCAGTAAAACACTAGCTCAACCTAGATATTATTGTTAACTCGTTAATGATATAGTAGTATCATGCTTAGGAAATGTTACTCTCTATCATCATACACCCTATCTATGAAAATGTGTGAAAATATGTTTGGTGGTGTGTGTTGATGGATGGGTAATTAGACCAATTGTGCTAAGGTGAAGTTGGGTGGGGAACGTCACCGGTCGTGGGCGAAACTCCTAGTACTGGTGTAGAGTACTTGATGTTAGATGCTGTCCATTTGCGATGGACGAGTGCTTGCCCTGCCATATAAGGACCGATTCTTTGGACCCGAAATTGGTGATTTGGTGTACAACCATAGAACCTCGGGTTACGCAGCAAGAAGTTCCACCGGGTGTAGTAGATGACGGAGGTCTAGGGATCGTTTAATCGGTGAAGTCCAGTACTTGGCACATATGTGGTGGACGGTATGCTTGTGTCATACGCATCGGATCCCGGGGCATTCGGGGTGGACTTGTGAGCATGCCTAGTTGCGGTGAGAGGGTCATGTGTTCCGTAGCTAAGAACGTATGGCTTGTGGGTAAAGTGAACCTACCTCTACGGAGTGTGTAAACTATCCGGATGTCCGTTGTCACGGTATATTGACACAACAAACCTTGAGCTCTCATTGATTAGCCACAAAATATAAGCCCTTGCACCGCGCTTTCTGCTAAAACTCGACCCTACCTTGACCACACCCGGATTGCATGTATATTATCCCTTGCTAGTGGTAGAGCTTGTTCGAGTACCTTATGTACTCACACGTTGCTTATTTGTTCGGACGAAGATGGAGAATACCACGAGGATGAGGAGTAGGTTGCATCCTTCGCTCGATGTTGCCTGTGGAGTTTATGATGCTTTTCGGTGTGTTTTCTTTTATGTGAGGCTGGTCTATCCACCTCTTTGAATGTAATCCAGACCATGTATTCCCTAGCTATTTCCCATTGAGGAATCAATAAAGGTTGTTTCGGAATTGTATCATCTATGTGTGTACCAACTAATGTTCTAGGGATTGGTACATATACACGAGTGTAGTCCCGGAAGTGGGGCGTCACATGCTCTCATGTGATCATTATAAAAGGACACCCAAGGCTGTCACCAAAGATATCACATCCAAGTCATTTTACTTCGTAGCTGCGAAATTGAGCATTCTCATCCCGGTATTTACGTACACAAGTATTGGGAGAGCAGGCCTCTAGAACCTCGTCCCTCTTGCGTTCTTGTACCGGGATAGGAGGGCGATAAGATTTTTGGGGAGCGCACGTCACGACTGCTCGTTGGTGTTCATCTACATCACGTCATCGATAGCTCTCTGGTGGTGGTGTTCGTCTACAGGAAGCAAACGACTACTCCCGCTACATCCTCTTCGTCAAGAGAACACAACTACATCAACTAATTCCGGATGATTGTCCCAAATGGAGATGGTGTGCTAAACGCAATTCCTCTTGCCACTCCAACTCCGTATGTTCTCACATCCTTTCTCTTGTTCCTTTTGTTCTCAATTGATAAAGAAGGCACGATGATGTCTTTGTTAGTTTGTTTTGATCGATACATACCTCTAGTCATGCTCATATTTTATGTCGTTTTCTTTATTAAATATAGTAGAATATTGTCTCTAATTCCAACAGAATCCTCAATAGGAAGAAATATGGAGACTAATAAAACCCAAATGTAATGAACCATTGTAACCCTCAAACTCCTTCCCAGTTTCAAAGAAATAAATAAATAAATTGTAGTAGCTTTATTATCAGGTGGAAACTGCAGCACTTCATCTGCAAGTGGCAGAACCCGATAGTTGATTGCACAATAGCGGCACTAACCAGTTCATTGAATGTGCCATTCAAGAGAGCAAGGCGGTCTTGCAGTTTCGGATTCAGGCCCTTCCGAAAGCACTCACGCTTCTTCGCATCGGTGTCAGCGTGATAGGAAGCATACTGGGCAAGGTAGTTGAATTTCCGAGCATACTCTTGCTCGGTGCTTGGAGCCTTGCTTCAGGTCAACAAATTCCTGAAGCTTCCTTCTCGTGACACCGTCGGGGATGTGGTGTGCACGGAAGGCTGCAGAGAATTCCGGCCAGAGCACCTGGTGATCCGCGGGGAGTGCAGCGGTGTAGTTTGCCCACCACGCACTGGCCGACCCACGGAGCTGCTGTGCTACAAACAGATTCTTCTGGTGCTCGGTGTAATTCAGGAGAGCAAACTTGGACTCCACAATACGCAGAAAATTATCTGCTTCCGGGGGTCCTTTGCTTCCGAAAAGGGTTGAGTCGCCCAGAAATCCCCATAGGAAGTGGGACGGGGCTGCAATGAAGGAGCTGCTGCCTGGGCATTGTTGTTCTGGCTTGCCAGGAACAACCGAAACATCTCGTTCTGATTATGAACGAGTTGCTCCACAGCAGTCAACGGTGGTGGAGGAGGTGGCTGCGACGAAGCACCCTCCCCGGAAGGATCCACCATGCGACGAGTGTTCACCATCTGTCACACAATTTAATCATACCATTAGTCTCAGCATTTCGGAGCCATAGACAATGATAATAATTAAAGGACACGATATGAACATGAAATTTCAGAATGCAATCCATAGAAGGAAAATTCCATTAGGAGCTGAAAATGACGGAATAAAAGCTTCAGACATGAAATTTCAGATTGCATTAACAAGGGAGAATTTTTGCTATGATCTGAAATTAACAGTTTTAAACTCGAAATTTCAGATCATACTTAACAGTGAAAAATTTTCCTTTATGATCTGAATTTGACGGGATGAAACATAGATTTATTAAACATAAACTTAGTGGTTTATACATTTCGATTTGCAACCCATTTGTACACAAAAGCGCGCGATATTAACACCTCCTAGCGCGGGGTCACACATCCAGACTTATCCAGGCCTAGCTAGTTATCCGTATCTCCTACGCTGTCAGACCTACCCAAAACACAGCAACCACGACGTTCCTACGTACGTACAAGCCACTAGTTTTTTTGTTCTTAGTACACTACCATTAACTTTACAAGTTTCTTTCTTAGAGCTAGCCAGCAGTCTAGGCATCACTATCGGTGTCTTCCGGGTTGTTCACATCGGAAGCATCGCTAGCGGCGTCGTTCCCGTTGTTCGCCGGTGGTGGTGGCTGCAACAGGTTCCAGTGAGCTGCCAGCAACGCCTGGTGGTGCTGCTGTAACTCTGCCAACTGGTGCTGGAGATTTCCTATCTCCGTGAACAACTGGTTCATTAATGTCTGTGCTGTCTCAAGCTGTCCGTGGAGGAACTGCATAGTTTCCTGCTGGGAGTGGATGGTCTCATCCTTCTGAGTAATAGCTGTCTTAGCTGCATTCAGCTCATTCGGCGCCTCAATCCGTTCCTCATCATAGAAAGTGGCCATCTGCTCATGTTCCACTTTCTCCTGCTCAGTCCGTTCCTTTGCCCTATCTGCGACAACGCGCAGGTTATCGCTGAAGACAAGGTCGTCCTGCACTTCCTTGAGACGTGCAGTCAGGGCAGCATTTTCTTTCTCCAACTCAGTGATGCGAGCAGTCAGCTGTTTATTCTCTTCTTTGGCCGAGTAGTAGTCGTCGGTGACGTCCGTAAGCCGATCAGTGAGATCTTTCACCTCAGACCTTAGCTGGTTCCGTTCGGCCATGAGCTGTCTCGCATCCATCTATAGATCATGGTTAGGAATACATTTTAAGCAGCATTATTATCAACATTTAAAGTATTAAAAGAGTCAATGTAATGTACTGAAACAGAACAAAACTAACACTTTTACAATATAAACCAGTTCTGAATCTGTCTCAATTATCACCTATTTTCGTCTCTGTTTGAACAGTAAAATTTATCAAAATTCATATCTAGATGCTAGAGAATTTCCTAAGCTTTCCAACGCACCCTAAAACACATAAAAATCTTAAGCGGATCAAAAGTTACAGCGATTTCCGGCTGTACTGTTTTCTGCCAGGGTTTTCTGGAAACGCCGGGAGCATAAAAGTGGCTCTCTGTTTTTGCTTATTTGACCAGCCTAATGAATTTTCCTGAATAAGTAATGCAAAATTTATCGTGATTTTCGTGAGGTACCCGAATCTGCCAATCCGGCGATTCGGCACAATCTGGTAACCTTTTGCCAGGGTTTCGGGTAAGACATTTTTTACCCATTTCCATGCCACTTTTATTTCGACTATCATGACAGGGTGATTGCACATATTGTGAGCTTTCCAAATTGTATTTGATCGTTTCGTTTGAGTGAACGGTTTAAAAGTTACGACCGTTTTTGTGAAATCAACAATCGGTTAGGGTTTAGCTACCGATCGGGTGAAGTTTTCTGCCCGGTTTTTAGATAACTTGCACGAGTCGTGTCGGAATTTTTGTGAGTTGTTCATGGCCGTGTTTTTGCATTCTTGATCAAGTGTCTTATGCAATTGTTGTGCATGGCATGAATGATGACATGAAATGCCGTTTAACCTACGTCCTTTCCAAAACAAAAGAGCGTGATCGGTGTATATATCCAACCACTCGTTTTTGTGGCAACACACACGCGATCTCATCACGGAAACTATACGATCTAAGTTTCGTGATTAGCATACCTGCAGAAGGCCATTTCAGAAACATTACATCAAATTCAAAAGCAACTATGAACTAATTATTCCACAATCTCACCAACTTTCTCATAGTAGCGGTTCATAGAAAGAACCGTCCCGTGGATTGCCACGAGCCAACATTGTCCCGTATTATTACTTTCACGGGCACGAAGCGCTAATTTAAATTGCAAACATACCTGGGCCGGGCCGTAGTTGCAAAATTTAAACAAGCATAACCCAGGGTTAGTTTGCCACAACTATTTCTATTATAGACCTTAATTGGGCTTTCTAGGTCGTTCCTCACCGTACAAATGTGTTGGTGATTTTTAGAACGATCCGTAATGTACGGCATATCCCGATACGGTTCTGATACCAGCTGTGACACCCCTACCTCGCAAAGCGAGAGGGATTGTCTAACAGGATCGTATCGGAAGACATTCGACGAAGCGAACGTACATAGCACATACATTAAGGATACATTCACCATTTACATGACATAAGCAGGTGCTTGAGCAGCAACTTTCGTATTCAATAACTCAGTTATTACAATCCATAATTCAAATTTCAGATTACAATACCATAGAGTGGAATTTTTAGTTTTACAATACTTAATAAACATTTTTTTGCGGAAGCGTAAACATCTCGACGATACATATATATAGCTTAGCTAGGAGAACCACACCAGCCCATACGGCGTGGTCTCACTCTTGAGTTGGTGAAGCGGGAACCCACTCCACGGTCCACTCCTGGGGTTCATCACCTTGACACACATACTTCCCGCAGCAATCATAGTAGTCGGGCTGCGGGAATCCTGACAATGAGTTTAAACTCAAACCCTGAGTATCTAATATACTCCTTAAGGCTTACCCGTCAAAAGTGGTTCTAAGAACCGACCCTAGCATGCAGGGGCTTGACTTGGCTTGCTGGAATTTGCAAAAACAGCACCTATATATTTTGTATATCTCATATTTTAGCCAAATTAAGAGGGTGGAAACATAATCATAAATTTAGTGAGCCCTGCTAACAAACAAGGTTGCAATACATACTTTATCTCTATAAAAATAGCAACTTCATTTTCATATGCTCTTGTTTACAACGAAGCAATCTGCTCGAGACAAGTGGTACTCATCACCGCGAGGCACAGCGATATATATCGATTTACACCCTACGGGGAAACCCAAATGCACGACATACGCATTATTTAAGAATACGTATGGCCACCTTTCACAAGATTATCATAGATATGAGCCGGGTCCGCCCTCCGAGTGTGCATTCCACATGCAACCACAGTAGCGTTGGCTCCAAGGGTAATAACACACCCTCCATCTGCTCACAAACCCGTGCATCCACCGTGACCAACACTTTGCACAAAGGGTGGAGAGACCGTCCAACACTACGACTCTCAAGCTACATCAGTTTACCAACTCCCATTCAAAGGTATGCATTTGGTACACAACTCAATACTTGCTCGCGGAGTCACAACAAACGGTCCTTGACCGGCACATACGGGGCTATGGCGCACAAGGGCCAACCTTGTCACCGCATCCTACACATGCACTTCCCCGTACGGTCTCCAATTATTCATGTGAGGGTAACCATAATTTATCCCTAGACCGGGTGATCTCCAAATCACTCGGTGTTGCTACCGATAAAATTATTAAGCATAGCAGCTAGCGATCAGGATTATACCTAAACCAAAACCACAGGAACAGGAATCTAATGCAACTAAGTTCCGAGCAACTCTTGAACGTAAATGCACAATACATCCATAGACGTATATGAAATAAAATAGAAATTTAGAAACATAGGTTATGCTCCGGGGCTTGCCTTGGTTGGGCTCGCAGTTAGCACACTCAAACTCGCTCAATTCAAGCTGGTGCTCTCCTTGATCTTTAGCTCCGGTCGGGGTTCCTATATGAATACAAATGCAGTGTATCAGCAATGAGCGAAATCATAATTATATAGTTCATGGAACTTTCTCAATAACAAAATGCAACGAAATGTTTGCATAAATTAAACATGTTCACGGGGTGCAACGATGTTGTCATGGTGATGGAACGTGTGGTTCATTTCATGGGGACAACCTTCTAATTAGAAGTAAAAGTTATTATTTAGCAAAAATGTACATGTTTAATCTATGATAAATAATGTAGGACAGAATGAATACTTAGCATGAGCACGATGGAATAGCCCTATGACTAGGTGGCTGCCCTGTTACTATTTAGCCATTTTATCTATGCATTAATACTTATATGACACACTGTTGGATTAATTTATTTACGTACATCTCCTGGTATACACCATTACCAATCTTTTTCTTTATTAATTAGTATGCAAAAGGTTGATGCTCATGTCTTAGGGTGAAGCTTTTATCACTTCTCTAATTATTGAGCACCATTATCATTTCATGTGAATTTTACACAACTAATTATACATAATACATGACTGTTCTTGCCCAAAAGATAAATGTGATCATGACATGCTTAATCGTACCATGTAAGTGTGAAAAATATTTAGCCATAACAGAAAAGGAAAAAGGCAAGCTTGAGCTTAGCAAATTCTCATCCATTCTGTTTAGCTAAGTCTGGATTGTTAGGCTTACCACGATGCCATCTTAAGGCGCTTTAATTTCAAAATTTGGCTATAGGACTTAGATTGAACCATGTAGGGTCATGTAAAGTACGTGTCTCAAGGATTACAACAGATGTGGATTTGCCTTATTTGGATTTGTATTTTAAAAGTTATCGAATTTCAAAACCGCCAAGTTGTCACGAGACCATAACAGATTAGCACCTTGTAGTACTCGTATCTTTATTTTTTTACACAGTAGGTACTTGGATTATGTTACCACGTCAAAGTATACATCATCTACTTTCCAACGAGCCTTTTTTCATGAAATTTGGATACAGGACATGGAAGTTACACAATTTTTAAAATACAATCTTGTTAAGCAGCGTGGTCACGATAGCATCTTAAACTTGCTCCAACATTTATTTTTGCTACATAACCATATGTGTTCATGTGCTCCATGTTAAATTAAAAGTCACAAGCTTTTCAAAACATTTTTAATCATTCAAATATGGGGCTCATCGGAGCGGCGGCGGGGCTCGCCGGCGATGTGCTAGGGCTCGCCGTAGCGGCCGGGCTTGGCCGCTTGCGTATGATTTTTGATGGTGCTTCGTTTGGTGGGGGTGGTGAGGCGGGAGAGCGAACGGAGCACCGCTCGCGACGGTCAATGGCGGAAACGGTAACTCCGGCGTGGGAGCTCGAGCTCGCCACCGCACGAAAGGAGGGGCGGTCAAGGCGGAGAGCTGCACCTTCGCACGGAGAAGCACGGCGTAGGGTTGGTGCAGGCGGAGGCGGTCCGGAGAGGGCTAGCGGCGACGGGGTGGCGGGGCGCGGCGACCGGCGGAGGGGAAGAAGGGGAAATTCTTCAAATTTCTTGCTCGGCTTGACCTGGGGATGAGCAGGGAGGTCAGTCAGGTTCTTGCGCTTCTTCCAAAGTCGGAGACACGGCATAAGCTCACCTGAGCACCGCTCAATCGAGCTTGCCGGCGTTCATGGCGGACCGGGGAGCTCTCTGGGAATTTTGGTCGATTTAGGCTAGCGGCAAGGCGGCAGGGCTGGAGGTTGAAGCTGGAGCTGCGCAAGGGTTCTGCGAAGCGCGTGCGCATGAGTGAGGGGGCTGCGGGTGAGGCGAGGGGCGGCGCACGGGGAAAAGTCCGGGCGGCGGCCATGGAAGGAAAATGGCCCCGCCATCAACGGCCGGGGTTGCTGGCTTCCAGGCGAAGGGAGATGGACCATGGGCGACGCGTGGAGCTGCACAGTGACGAAGGACGGGGTGGCGCCTAACCGGCATGGGCGCCGGCGGCGAGCGTCGCTGGCGGGTGGCCCTGGCCACTGTGCCTCGCCTGTTCAAATTTTATTCCCAGTTATTTACAGTTTTTCCATCGGAGCCCTTTTCTGTATTTCGCTCATAAAAATTAATCCTCTTGGAATTTTTGCAAACCACAATTTCTGGGGGTTCCTTGTATTATGGGGAACAACTTTTGATATAGGCAAAAGTTCAGATTCGAATTGTAAAAAATTATAAAAATTGATGAACAGGTGCTGTTTTAAATTGGGTTTGGATTTTTCTATGAATTTGTGCCACTCCAAAAATTCAGGAAAAATGCCCTAAAATCTTAGTTTGATGTGCTCTACCAGAATGTGCAAAAATTTGGGGTTACCATCATAGGAAATGTTGGAGTTCTCAATTGCTAGGGTTTGGGCAATAAAACCCTAATACATCATTTTATGTGAAATGACCCAATGATTAATGTTTGGCACATGCAAAATCTTATTTAGCACAGTATGATTATGATTTGTGACACGGGGTGTCACAGTCGGAGCAGACAGACAGACCTGTGGACATGGTAGTGTACGACACAGACATGGTACGGGCGCAGCGCGAGACGCGGCAGCACGTCGCCGCGTGCGCGATGTTCCGCACGTAGCAGGGAGCCGTGATCGCCACATAAACGCATGCACGGACAGGAGCTCGAAAAGCAGCAATGATAGACGAAGCCAACACAACAAAAAAAACGCAATAGTAAAAGAACAAACAAACAAATGACACATAATCTTATTCCATACAAGTAAACATAGTCCATATGCCTAAACCAAACTCGTATTTATCCACCTTACATACACAAATTACAAAAAACGCAAACACCAAAGCGACAACGTAACGGCAACCCCTCCATAAAAAACACAAACTCAATGCCACTATAGAAAAAAGCCATACGAAAACTCCTCACTACACATCACTTGTTCTTCTTAGACCCGTACGCATTCTTGTTGCTCTCAGCCAAATCCAAATGGTCGGACGAAGCAGACGCTGGGACCCTGAACAAACCACAAAAACAATTATGAGCACTACAACGACCACCCAAACGATATAAAAACAGCGTGAAATTTAACAGGCACCGACCTCTTTTTAGCTCTAGTCACAGAACGTGCCAAAGGATCCTTATCAGGATCATGGGAAGACCTTGCACCGTTGTCGACATCAGCATGGAAAGACATCAAACCTTTACCGCTATCGATCAGCAGACCCGTCGGCAACACGTCGAGAATCATCCAGGCCATCAGCACTACCCAGACCACCAGAGGTAATCACCCCCTAAAAGAACAGATACCAAAATCCATGAAACATTAGTGTGCAGTGCAATAAAGCTACATATATAATAACAAATAACACGTACAGCACAACCACCGGCACCGGAAGAATCATTCGAAACGAGACCAGCATCAACTGCAACCATAGAACTAGAAGAAGCAACATCCGACCGCCTCTTCACCACTGGAACCTGCACCAATCAAAAAGACATAATTTACAACAAAATCAGTACAGATGGAGAAAACAAAACAACCAACACAACATGACCAACGCACTATAAATGAACCAACCCATCGCCTTCCTGTCCTGCTAGAAGCAACAGGAACAGACTTCAAATGAATAGCGCCATTAGATCCACCAGAGCGCTCGACATTGCAGCCATTAGAATCCTCGGCACCAGAGACAAAATCATGAACAACAGGAATACAAGCTTGGCGACCGTAAAAAGCATCAATACTATCAACTTGAAAAGAAATATTCTTCTGCGTCAAACTCTTCCGACTAACAGACACGGCGAATGAAAATTTCTGGGACACGATAGATGCAATCTCCCTCGGAACGCCATCCGCTCGCATCAAAGCCATGACAGGTTTAGCAACAACTTGCTGCGCTACTCTTCCAAACAGAAGAAACTTAGCAGCACTCGTACTGTCAGCAGCTACCAAACACAAATGGAACCTTCCAAAAATCACAATAACAAACATAACACAAGCAGAAACACAGAATGGACAATAATAATTAAAAGAACAAAACACACTTAGGAACTGCATTCGTCACCCCACATTCACCGGTGAAACGGAACTCAGACCCATATGGATTAGCAGCCTTATGACACCTAGGACAAGAGGAAAACCACCACCGAAGATCATCGCTCAACTTAGCCATGGTAATAGTACACAAAAATGAAGCTTTTCCCACTCCAATCGGAATCAAATGGCGAAAACATCCAAGCCTGATGCATTCTTCGCTCCCATTCCTCGCGATGAGCTCTCTGTTCGAGTTCAAGAATTCTCCGCCAGCAGCACCACCGAAGCAAATCTCAAAGCTTTAGTCGTAGATGGAGTGTTACCCCCAAACCGATGATCCAATGGGCTGCTGCAGGTGCTGGCGATATCCCCTGGGGAATCAATGAAGACCAGCAGGCTGTGTTCCGTTGGCTCTTCACCCGGGGATTTGATCTCCCATGCTGCTCCTTTTTCAGAGGTCTCCTTCATTTCTACGATCACGAGTTGGTGAATCTAAACCCCAACTCAATCCTTCATATCGCCTTTTTATCCACTTGTGTGAAGCTTTCCTTGGGGTCCTTCTCCATTTCACTTTTTTTGCTATCTTTTTCACATCCGACCACTTCCATCCGCTGGAACCACCATGCGGTCGGGGGCATAGGTATTCAGATCAGTGATGCAGGAGAATACTTTTCTATCCTGCTCAACATGAGCATCTTCAAGTGGAAGGATGAGTGGTTTATCTGTGACAACCCTCAACCTTTTCTTCCAGCCTACAAGGGCCAAGTAGCCCGAGAGCTGACTTGCTAGAACCCCAAAGGCCTCAGGGACGATTTGGCCAAGGACGATCAAGTCAAGGCTCTGTTGAAGATGATCAAATAGCCGAAGGAAGAAAAATAAATCACTACCGCTCCACGTGGTGCTTCAAGGAAAACAATGGTACCGGTGATGGCACCAACCGCCCAAGCTGGGACCAGAAGAACACTCGAGTCCAGGAAACGCCTGTTGGCTTTAACTCTGCATGGTTCAACAAGTAGGCCTTGCCTACAGCTCTGAGAATCCTGGCCTAGTGGTATGATCGGTTCTTCATAATTTCAATTCAACTTTTATACCATCGTATTTCTCATCAACTAATCTATCATTCAGGATCTAAACGGATTCACGAGTCATCCTCCACTCTGAGCCAACGATCCGTGGGGGAGGATTATAGAAATAATGCACAGATTGTGCACATCCCCATCAATCCAATTTAGGCGGGTAGGACCACTCGGTCTGGCAAGACCACTCATCCAACCAAACAGCACCGAAAATTGGTCATCAGCAATGTCGATGATGAAGAAGTGCCAGTGGAAGATCCCAAGATTGCTGCTTTGCATGAAGAAAACCGGTGCCAAGAAGAGGTTGCCAAGGAGAGAGATTGTCAGGCCGCATGGGCCTCTATGTATGACACTTCTACCAGTGGAACACAAGGAACAAGTTGTCCCAAAGATGCAGTGGGCAACATTCCTCGCAGATCAGGGAACATTTCTTCCCCCCCCCACAATCTGGCGCTCATGGCCACTCCAGCCCCCGAGGCCCAGACCGCTGCCAAAAGGGGTGCTCAGGAATCAAGTGGTGGCCCTCAGGAGCCACCAAAGAAGAAGGCCAAGACAGCTCCGGACTTCAAGCGGGATAGCAGGTATTCCAGAAACATTCTCAAGTCTCTAATTAGTCTTTAACAATCTTCAACAGGATTTAACTAACCCGACCACTCTTCTATCTTTCATAGTATTCCTTCAAGTCTTCAAGCTGCAATAGCTAAAGTGTCTGCTAGAATTCCTGAAGATTCTAGCAAGTCTGCACCCCCCAAGATCGTAGCCAAGACGCCAGATGCGGTTTGAGAACCTCAAGTCGAAGCAACCGAAGAAATCTCTACAACTCCGACCGGTGAAGCTTCCTCCATACTGGTCTATACGACTGCCAAGAGCACCAATGAGCTAAAGAGTACCAAAGAAATGACTGATAGCTCCAGTGACACTCCACCAAGCCCACCTAGACCACTCTGGATCTCACAGTTGGATGGCGACACCCGGTCTGGGTGGATGAAGAAATCCCAAGACACCCGCGCACTCAAACTAAGCCTGCTCCAGCTAAGCCCAAGCTGACAAGCTTAATCATCGGCGAGACTGTTGTCAATGAAACCAGCGGCCTAGAGAAGTTCCAAGCTACTGTGGGATCGAATGCAGAAAAGGAAGAAGAAGCCCTCAAACAATTCAATGAATCTGGCAAGTTATCTAGTCTCCCATTCTTTACATAATCCTTTTTTGTTCTTCAACTATCTTCTTATTCCAACTTTCTTGTCCAACACACCATCTTAAAGTCCTCTACGTTGAAGACTCAAATTATCCATCGTCTTCAAGAAGACATGTGCTAGACCACTCAACAGCTCAAGGAGCTAGAGATGCAGACCACTACTCTGCTCTCAAAAGAAAAGAATCTTGAGCGCAGAGAGGAGAACTTGAAGAACATCCATCAGTCTATGGAGGACCGACTCGCTGAGATCCTCATACTGAAGAAAGAAATCAAAGGTACATTTATACATAGTAATTCTTCATTCTCAGTAGAAATCCCACCGGTCTCTTTACTATAGTTCGAGAAGATTTGATAGCGACACATTAGAAGATCGAAAAAAATACTCGAAGACCAGGCGTCGTACCAGACCAAGGCCCTACAGAAAGGGAAGAAAATCAAAGAAGCACAAGCTGCCTGGATCTAGGAGCTCGAGGCAGAGCTGACCGCTAAGGACCAAATAATTGGGTAGACCGTTGAGGCAACCAAAATTTTTAAAATTTCTCAGCAGAACTAAACATGGCGCATGAGGATGCCAAGAAGCTTCAGTCTGATCAGGACAGGGCGCTTGAAGCAGCCAAGACCGCCCAAGCAGATAAAGGCAGAGTGGCCAGGGAAACCCACAGCTAGACCACTCAAAGAGCCTTGAGGACCAAAGAAGATGAAATTCAACGTCTCCTCAAGCGGGATGAAAATCTAGTGTCCATGGCAGCAACAACAAAGAAGGAATGTGCAGACATGAAGTTGTCACACAAATGTAAGTTCGTTATCTTCACTGTCTTCAATTTTAATATCTTATCTTCCGTCTGACACCCATTAGTCGTGAATAATATAATCTTTTGGTTTCCAGAATTCACCACCGGCACCATGCGATTGGCCAGATACTTAGGAGGCAGCGTTCTTCCTAGGGACAATTTCAATCTGGAAGATTTGTTTTGGGTCACACCTCGCATAATTGAAGAATATTGCAGACTGGTGGCTGCTAGAGCAGGGACTCACATTGCTGCTACAATTCAGCCATGGGCTCCAACTGATGAAGTGGACTACAACTTCATCAATATTGGAGCTCATCCAGATACATCCAACGAACGGTTCAATGAGCTGAAGGACTTCCTGCTTGGCACCATCAACGATGTGGTTCAAGACCTGCCAGTCAATCCCCACCATGCCCCATTGGACCAAGCTGGAGCGATGCCGACTACTGCCGACGACGAAGCATTCGAAGACCTCGACATCTCCAAGCTGATGGATTCCGAAGAGATGATTGAAGACCAGCTTATAGGTACATCCAAGACCGGGGACACCGACACTTTTGGTGACGCTGGAGGACCTAGTTCATAGGATGTTTTATTTGTAAAAATTAATTTATGAAGTATGTAATATTCTACATATGTAAATAAATACTCCAAAAATGGGTTCCACATTCTTAGAGAAAAGTAGGGGCTTTAATTTCTAGGAAGTGTTGCTGGAGGTGAAAATAAAATTTTGCGTCCTAAAAGTAGAAGTGAGCTCCTAAATGAAAAGTAGGAAATTAAATTGCGACTTAGTGCTGAGCAGCTCTTAGCTCGCATTTGGAGCTTACATGCCCATGACAAGGGTGGTGTTTGCTTGCCACTTACCACGGACACCTCATCTGATTCATTCACATGCTCCAACGCCTTACCATCCCAAAGAGGCCCACCAGCAGACCCTGCTCTCGTGCTATTTGAAGGCCACAGGAACACTTGCTCATGTGATCACTAGTGGCCACAAGGACACCCAAGCATGAGCGTGTGGGAGGCGTGGCTTTCATTGTCCTATAGTATTATGTTTGAACTAGGAAAGGGAGGGGCGGTAGGAAAGCAACACGGTGGATTTGGTAACACTCAGCACGGGGAGCTGGCGTTCCGAGAAACAACGTGGTCATGGTCAAACAAAGGGAGCTGCAACTGGGGAGTGGAGATTGCTCGAGTTGAACCAAGGTCGAACACCCACGGATGCCCCCTTATGGACCTTATTCTAAGCCGCATTCATCTAAACACTAATAATTTGGCATATTGCAACTCTCATAACCTTGGACGAAATTGGAGGCAATCCGCTTAGCTTGATTTCTCAGTATAGCTTGGCCGATGATTCTCCACTTGGTCTTCATTGATTCATTGCTCTTTTGGGCATGTAACTTGGAGTTACAGGAGTGACCATCTTAATACTTCCTGCAGGACCCCTCATCAATAAAGCATATTGAATTGTCCATTAGATGGGTTAACAAAGGCGTTGATGGAGTTGGAGACGGCATAGCCTCTGCGGCCACCATGGCGAACATGCGACCTCAGCATAAGACATGGACGACGCGCAGCAAGGTAAGCGACCGGCTGGTTGGGAGAAAGAAGAGAACGAAGCTCTGCCATGCGATTCGAGATGAACGTCCCCGATCCTATTAATAATGCCCAAAACTGCTTATCCGCCTTGGTAGTTATTAGTACAGACCATCCCTTGTATAACTAGTTGTTTGTGCATATAAAAATATATTTGCTTCCTGTTACTGCATAAAATCTTGTGTACTTATATTGTTTACATGATAGACCGGTGTACCTTTGTCTGCTTTTGATTTTTAATTTATCAATAGACATATTTTTGGGAAAAACAAGTTTCTAATGATTGACCTTGTTGGAGATGTATTTTGCCAAGGACATGTTTATGATAAGAGAGTCACAATAGACACAATCGTTGGAGAACCGTAATAGTACGACACCTCTCCTGTGTGTATTAAGCGTTGTCTTTAATGTAGTTTTCTTACGTGCAGAAGGGAAGGGAGGCAGCAGCCAGAGATACCCTAGTCGGATCATCCCCTGCGTCTCCCCGTAAGCTCTCACCCGCTTCAATCAAATGTGCGAAAGAGCCCCATAGTCACGATTTCATATTTTTGTTCATTAATTCTTCACCATATTTCTATGAAAAAAATATTTCTTTACATATTTACAAAATTGTTTTCATAACACCTTGTTTATCGAAATTGAAACTCACATATTGATAGAACGGCTCCATGCTATGGTGCATGATGTGCTGCGTAAAATAATGCATGAATTGTGGAAACTGTGCCTCGGAACCGCGGTGTTCTGAACCTTTACGGTCGACCAGACTCTAGACCTTGTGCAAGCTTCGTTGCAATGAACTCTCACCATTAACATTTTTGCATTACTAGAGCTTAGCTTTAGAAAAAATGTTCAGAAAACCAAATAAGAGGCATGTTTCCTTTTTCTGATCTATACAAGATTAAGACTAAGACCGTATATGATATTCTTTTTGATAATGTCAAACATTTATCATTTATGCAGGCTATTTTCAGGGGGAGCCTATTGTTGCGGTCGCTACTGCAGCATGAAAAGAAGATGGATGATCTATTAAGGATGATGAGCACATCATTAATTGGAGGTTATAACCCTGGAGTTGTTCGCTATCCATGGATGGAGGCAAATAATAGACCTTTTTCCAGCTTAATTCATCTCGTTTTGGTTTTCCAATTTGACTGAGTGGGATATGCTGAAAGTTTGTAATAATTTAGATGTTTTGTGCACTTAATTTAGAGATCAGAAAATGTGTTTTCAATTTTCTAGAAGAAGAGGTTAACCACCCAACCAATTGCAATCTACTACATTCTACACTCACCATTTTTTTTGCTTGAATCAGTTGCGGTGGAATTCAGACAATTTTCAGATTTTAAATGCCATTCTATGCTGTTATTCCAAGTATTGATCCGCAAAGACAAATTTGCTATTTGTGATTAATTCAAGAGTGAAGTGCACAGCGAGACCTTAAACTTGTCCGGCTTTGTCACATAGGTCCCTCAACTCCTAAACCACGTAATTAGACCTTTTCCACCTTATTTGGGTCTCATTAGCAGTCCTATCGGGTTTATACACACTCGGAAATGCCGATGTGGCAGGTCTCGCCTGGAGAGTTGATGGACCTAAGTGACACTGCCGGAGAAGTTTAAGGTCCGGCTGTGCACTTCACTCTTAATTCAAATACACAGTTTCAATATGTGCACCATTTTAAGGGTAGACCTTGCCCAAATATTAACCCAGCAAATTGATTCCCATTTTATGAATTAAACTGGCTGAAATCTTTAATTGAATGCAATAACAATGTGAGATGGAAACATTAAAAACATTTTAGGAGTCTATGTATTGCTAGACTGGATGTTTAACACGCAATAAAAGATTTCTATAGAAAACAGTAAACGGCAAAAAATAAGTTCCTTCATGCTATCTTCCAATATTTACTTCTTTACAGATAGGCACAAATTCAATACCATTTAAGATGCTAATTTTCCGCAGATAAATTACTGGTTTTGGGGGTATAGATAAATGCTTGCTATTTATAAGAAGCACTAGCATCGCGTATATATAGGTCACACCTCTGGCTCAATTTTCTCCAGTCACAACAGAAAATATATCAAGGAAACTTGTGCTCTGATTCGGTAGGCATAGACATCCATGAGCAAACGAATGAATATGATTCTCATTTTCATGATTCTTCCCCTTCTTTTCACAAATCTACAGGCACAAGGTAAGTATCTATCTAAACAATAAAAGTTACATGTGAATTCAATAGAGACTCTGTGTCCACCTTATCTTTGGTGCCTTTGCTATCATATGCAATATGTACGCCTAGAAATGAATATGTTAAAACAATTTTTTTGGTCGATCATCAATCATTTTCTTTACTATCCTCCATATACTTAACCAAAGTTACTATTCACAGGTCCACACAATAGTTATCAGTGTGATAAACTGAACTACTCTATACAATTTTTCTGGTACTAATGACACTTATGGTACTCACGAAAAACAGGAGTTCCAGCGGAAACAAGCAAAATCATGCCGATAGAGACCATAAAGGCAGTTTTCAACTTGGCTTATATGCCTCAGACAAACGTATTCAAACGCTGCAATGTGTGCGATTGCTGCCCGGGGAAGAATCGTAAAAGCTGTTATCAGACAACTTGCTGCATGTTGATCCAATGCAATGAGCCAGGGAAACCACCTAACACCTGTATATCCACGGCTATCAGGTGCAACTGTACTGAGGCTAACTGTAGCCAGTAATAAAGTATGTATAAATGATCTTATAGTAACATATTCTGTATGAAACAATAATAGAAAATAAAAGACTGTTATCCTTGAGACGGGAGTAGTCGTTGCGCCCGCCATATATATGTATCAAAGCATGGGCTGTCACTACAGAAAACAACAGCTGTGTGTGTATATTTCGAAGGGAAAGTCCATTTTATTGTCCCAGACAATCCACTTTGTTTGATTCAATGACAAAACAAAATTTTGACCCAAATTACTGACCCAAACAATTGAAATGAGTGCAATCCACCCCCGATGCTTTGTATTTTTCCTCCCTCTGTCTACGGTTTGAGTTTAGTATCAAATTTCGCACAATTATAATTAGCATATATCTCCACATTAAAAAATATATGGTCTATTTTAAATATACGAATTATAGTTTTAATAGTGTTGAATCCTATATTAACTATAGAGTTCAAAAATTATATAAAAGATATTCATGAAAAAATATAAGATATTTTCTTTATATAGAGATTGATATCATGTGTTCTGATATAAAATTTGACCTTCAAATTGGAAAAAGTCCATTTTACTGCACTGTAGAATCCAATTTGTCCAATTTAGTCTCCAAACGAAATTTTAGCTCAAATTAATGCAAATCTACACTCTAATGAAATTTGTCTTTTTCCTTTTCTATTTTTAGGATTTGAGTTTACTTTTCAATTTTTTTTCACAATGACATATCTCCCTACATTAGAAAATCTAAGGTATATTTTAAACAACTTACTCCTTCTGTTCCATACTATAGGACATTTTTGACTTTAGACATTACGTTTGACCATTCATCTTATTTTAAAAAATTATGCGAATATTATTTATTTTGTTGTATCTTGTTTTGTCATTAGAGATAATTTAAATATGTCATATTTGTTTTTATATTTACGTAAAAATTTAAATAAGATAAACGACCAAACATAACATATATATGAAAGTCAAAAGCCTCATATAATTTGGAACGGAGGAAATATCAGTTATTTCACTTTCTCTTGCTCATAATCTTCTACTTATGTTGGTCAAGACGGTCTAAACATGACTAGAACAAGTCTAGAGGTCGATTTTGCACGGTTCTAGATGGTCACGTCTTCACATGTAGATGGATCATCGGCGGCCCCGGATCCGGTCTCGTCAGCGAGGCCCAGCATGGCCTCAATATATATATTTTTTGTTTTACTTTTAGGGGTGAGTGAAGTTGTGGCCCACCACTACCTATTTTATTATTGCGGTGGTTGATGTTGTAGTGCTGGTATCACATTTGTTTTAGTGAGTGAGATGTAGCGCTACATCGTAAATATAGTGCTTTTCTCTTATAGTGATTCCATAGTCTAGTTGAAACAAAGGGAGGCTAAGAGTATCTCCAATAGTTCTCAATAATTTTACTCCCAAAAGACTGGTATTAGAGAGTTGTTATATCTATTGGGAGTAAAAAGAAGATATGCACTCCTACCGTTCCCAATAATCGTTTCCTAAATAGTTCAAATATCGTTTGGGGAGTAAGAATTAGGTGGCTAAATGTAGCAACCTTTAGGCCGTGGGTTGGGACTTGGTAAATTTAGCAACCTCGTATATGGAACGGTTGGAGAATGATTTTTATTAATCACATCCACACCTCATTTAAAAAACGGTTGGAGATGCTCTAAGGGGGTGTTTGGATCCTATAGACTAATTGTTAGCTGACTAATTTTAGTTCATATAGGCTCCAAACAGGAGGACTAATAGTGGGACAAATTTTAGTTTATTCCATGAAGTAATTGTTTTCCTTTTAGTCCATGAAAGTGAGCTAATATGGATTAGTAGAGCCCATGAATTTTAAATTTTCATTCGTGCCCTCTTGTCTATCATTTGATTCACATGTCCTGACAATTAGTTAGAGGTAAAATAGGCTTTTCGGGCCAGAAATCAGTGTAGTTAGCAGAAGATACTTTCTCTTGTGGCACAAACATGAAGGAATATTGTATATGCTGCAAATCACTCT
>JAUNZO010000996.1:0-11479 GCA_031894775.1 Chloris gayana | reverse complement strand
GAGGAAATTACTTATATCCCCCTATTCTGAGAACTCATCCCTTATTTGTTCCTGACAAAGCTGACTTCCCTCTCATACCCACATTTTAACTTTCTATCCCTTATTTCCCTTTTACAGTTTTTTGTTGTTATCTTTTCCCTTGTAGACAAGAATACCCTTTAGATCAACATCCCTTATTTGCCCCTAAACTTTGAAAAACGAAAAACAGCACATACACTTTCATTTTTTTTATGATTAATCAAGGCTAATCATAGTTGTCGGCCTTTTTTGAGTATTTGTTGCCTTGAAGCCATGCATTGCTAGAACATATTTTGGATGCTAAAACAACATATATATGTCATGTCAACTATTATGGATAAATCACCTTATTATGTGCCAAAATATTACGTGTCACAAATATTAATTAATTACATTTTTGAAAATATGATTAGCCTTGATTAATCATAAAAAGAATGAAAGTGTATGTGCTGTTTTTCGTTTTTCAAAGTTTAGGGGCAAATAAGGGATGTTGATCTAAAAGGTATTCTTGTCTATAAGGGAAAAGATAACAGCAAAAAACTGTAAAAGGGGAAATAAGGGATAGAAAGTTAAAATATGGGTATGAGAGGGAAGTCAGCTTTGTCAGGGACAAATAAGGGATGAGTTCTCGAACAGGGGATATAAGTAATTTGCTCAAAAAGAAACCCTGCTAACGAGAATATACAATACCGTGGTAGGAAGGGAAAAAAACGGGGCCTCATTTTAGATTTTTGCACTAGACCCCATTTTTTGCCAGGACGGGGAGCAACACTTTTGAGTGGGACAAGACAAAAAGAGAAAGAAAAGAACACGGCAGGGCTGAGAACAATACAGCACCGAGTTAACAGTGGGAAAAGAAACCCTGCTAACGAGAATATACAATACCGTGGTAGGAAGGAAAAAAAACGGGGCCTCATTTTAGATTTTTGCACTGGACCCCATTTTTTGCCGGGACGGCCTGCAAAGCAGGAGCAACACTTTTGAGTGGGACAAGACAAAAAGAGAAAGAAAAGAACACGGCAGGGCTGAGAATAATACAGCACCGAGTTAACAGTGGGAAAAGAAACCCTGCTAACGAGAATATACAATACCGTGGTAGGAAGGAAAAAATATCTTATATATACTAATTGGAGGCTCCTTTTGAGGCCTCCACATTAATCGGAGAAAAATCCTCTAAATTCTCACAAAAAGCAAAACATCTGACCATTGATTTTGGTCTAATCTAATCATTCATATTAATGCAGCCATTGAATTTAACTTGACTAAAATTACCCACATTTGCCATTTTGAATAATATCTTAAAATACAGCTCATGGTCGTTATGGTAGAAATAACGATGCTAACGTCGTCCTCTCAATTCTTCTCTCACGGCAGCCCTAGCGCCACCAGCCCATGACGAAAGAATAGTGGAGTGTGGTCGAGTATTCCTACTATTGCAGTAGCAGATATGCAGGATCGCATGCAGTCGTCGCCCGGGCATGTAGCAACTAGCGAGTTATCATGTATGCTTGGTTAATGTGGTGGCAAATAGGTGGTGTAGGAACTAGGAACATACCGACGGAAGATTATTCATTCAGGATTAATGAGTACATTCACCTTTACCTAATTCATCGTAGGATTAACTGATGATCGACTTAGGTACATAATATTATTAGGGTAGTGTCGTGAATGAATATGTAAATCTGCTCCAAAGATGTACTACAGTGAATCATCAACAATGTTATCTGACCTGAAGCAAATCAAATTATTCACCGCAATATATTGTTCCATTTTCTCATCACTTAAGCATCTAATTTGTATTTACATGGTCAGTTTTATTTTTAATAATTTATTAAAAGTTCATGATGTAATTTAATTAGTATTCTTTATACATAGATCTTGTGTGGATATTATTATTCTCTATCAGTGAAATATATATCCTTCTTGATTATTATCGTGTGGCAATAAGCAGAGGCAAAATGATCTGCATGTGGAGACCCAAAATTTTACCATTAGCGGTGGAGTACATCATTGATGGAGTTGCGCAAATATTTGAAGGATTACGATTGAGTAGCAGTTTTTTTACCAGTAGTCTTGGAAGGTCAAAGAACTAGAAGCCATTATTCTTGGTGCTCTGACAATTAGTCACGATGGAATAACAAAATATTGGGGGTTAAAGTTTTGGCTGCACGCAAACTCAACCTCATTGCATCTAGCGAGGTGAGTCTCAACCATGGTTGATCCTGTAAGTGAGACAGGATGAATCCATGGGGATTAGGTTATTTCTGTATCACGTTAGCTCCAGGTTACTTATTAGAACATAAAAACATTATAAACCATAACTACTATATATAATGCGCTAGAACAACATATATAATAGTTAAAAATTTTATGTCTCGAATATTAGAAATCATAATAATTTGTTATACGATATCAAGTTTCATTATAATAAAACAGAATGTTACAAAATTTATGATCCACACCACTTCTACTCTGCAGTTTTGAACATACAAAATGCCAGATCATTTTCAAACACGAAATTTTCTTTCAAATAACTAGCCCGTGCAGGTACACAGTATATAACCCTGCGTGGGCGAAGGCCAACAGATATCAAGTCTCTCTCCTTAACCACTCGACGCTTCGCCACAAAATGGTTACTTTAAATTAGATTTAGCAAGTGAAAACACCGATACACATATGTCGGTGGGCCGTATTCAATCAAACACATATCTGCTGATGAGCGTCGCACAGCCCAACAAATGCTTTGTATTGGGCTACTATGAAGCTGCGTACCTACTTGGCTACTTGCTGCTCTTTCCTTCAGAAACACGGTTACTTAGATGATTTTTTGCAGTAAAGTAATGCAGACATGTACGGTGCCGAGATAATGTATCCTGCAAATTCGTTTAGCAAATCGGCAAACTCATTTTGGCTAGGGAATGACGATTTCAGATTCACCTGGTTAACCGTTTGTATACTGCATAGAAAACGCAGGATTACCAGAAACACTTTGAACCCGGATGGAAGCCATCGAAGTTTGGCAACAAGCCAGTCTGTTTTTCTCATTGTGAAAAGAGAAAAAAAACAAAAACAGCCTCTCATCGTCGCCTTTTATTTTGCGGGCCGCGCTAGCTTCTGCATTTAGTCGAGATTCGGATTGTACACATGGTTGTTGACACAATGCGGTGCAGGGACGCCTGACCAATTAATATCCCCACGAGAGGTCAGGCCGGTGCCGTTCCTAACACTATCTTTCCGAGCAATTACAGGACCTCGGTCACAACTCAGGCATTAATCGCCTCATGGTCACCTTGTTGAGAGTCAAGAGGAGTTGATTACTGCTTTGTAGGTGACCGTGACCTTCTGGGCTTTTGGCGCCATAAATAATGATCTCTGTTGGTCACTACAGTGCTTGTGCACAAATAGTTAAATAGCATCAGCTATTGAAAATATCCCATCTTTTTAGATGGCAACATTGACATACTATGGGATAAGATTGGTAGCAGAGAGTTGCAGACAGCTAGGAATTCGACACAATGGCGTCTGTGTGCTCCCACCCCAAGCCTTTTTCACTCTGCCTGTGCATGTCCAAACCCCAGGTAAGTAAGCAGAGAGCAGGTAAGGAACAGAGCACATTATACATGAATAAGGACAAGATAGGATCTTCTGATATTTTAACTAAATTTTTATACTCCCTCTTCTTTTTCAAATATATGACATTTAGAACACGCTAATTAGTTCAAATGTCATATGTTCGAAAAGGAGTGACTGTGGCCAAACGATTTCATATCTGGATTCAAGGGAGGGACGGAAGCAGGGGGCAATGCCCAGTTTCGCCTCCATTACCTTCTGCCCCCGGTCCTAGAGGTGGTGTTCCATCCAATGTAGTAGATATATAGCCATTAAAAATTTCCAAAACTTTAGCTGACATAGGTCATATTGTAGAATAACATTTAAAACAAATTAAAACAACCAAAATGTTTCTTACATAAGGTAAGAAAAATAGAGGACAAATGTTTTGAGAGAGGTTTTTCGGTGTTTGCGAGGTATCTAGAGGTATTAGGAGGTATTTCGATCTCGACCGTTGATTGAGGGAGGGGCAAGGTAGGGAACAAAAATTATCATAACCGGTGGCAGGTGAGTAATTATATACAAACTAAAAGTCTTTTAGTATCACATCAGGTAAATGATCGATTAACTACGTACATGATCCAAGAACTCCGCCGCCGCGCCGCCGCCATCGTGTGTCATTCTTTTCTCCTGGTTCTACATCGACACCAAGTAAACAATCAAGGATCCGAGTAAATTTTTCTTCTTCCGCCGCCGCCATCATATCTCCCTCTTTTCTCTACCGCCACGGCGTGATCCTCGGCCAGGACTCCGTTTTCTCCACCGCCACAACGTGATCCTCGGCCAGGACTCCCAGGGAGGTAAGATTATTTACAGAGTTCATGATTGTTTATTCGGTTGGTCTGATTTTTGCACGATTTATACGCTGGATTCTGACGAGATTTGGGAGAATGATACCCAATGTTTACTGTTATTAATTGTTTACTCTTTGATGATGATCTTTTCTGTACATAATTTTTAGCCTAGAACTGAAAGAAATTAATTTAACATGGTCTCGATGTCAATCAATACATATGTGAACTGAGAGAAATTAATTTAACATGTCTCAATGGCAATCAATACATATGTGATTAACTCACTTGTGACTTAATCACGTAGAATAAGACTTTTTATAAGGCCAGGAAGCTCGGGAGACACCGTATTTTTGTTCACTTTTTTAATTATGTTGAATGGTTGTCCACTTTTTTTTTACCACTCTAAAAAATGTTGCATTCAGATAGGAGACACCATTGAAGACATTCTTGAGTATCACCAAATTGTCACAAAGACATTCAAAAGTGAGGAAGAAGGAATTAATTTCTACAACAAGTATACATGGGAAAAAGGATTTAATACAAGAAAATCATATGCTGATACAAGAAACGCTGTAAAGGAAACACGAGTTAGAGTGATTGTCTGTAGTAAACAGGGATTTCGTGAATCCAAGCATGTCTATAAAGAGGAAAGGATTGTCTGTAGTAAACAGGGATTTCGTGAATCAAATTATTCATAAATTTCTTTTCATTTGCAATTTTGTCACCTCCAATACGATGGTCCATCTTTACTGTTTTATTTTTGCAATAGATGCATGTTGTTACCATGCTATCTTTGAGACATACACCGTAAATTATTCATTCTCCATGCAAACATAGTGGCATCTTTGAGACATACACCGTAAATTATTCATTCTCCATGCAAACATAGTGGCATCATGCAACATCGTTTCATTACGAGAGCTTCACATGTCATGGGCTATTGTTTTAATAACTTTTTGGGTCATATGACAGCCCACATAAATTACTCTTATCATCTTTCTCGGATCGAATGAGTTTGTCACGTCAACAATAGCGGTGCTGGCTACAGAAGAGATTCCAAATTATCAATGAAGATGATTAATAAGTAAATGTGAAACAAGCTATGTAAATCAGAAGGGTATAAGCCTTTGCGTCGCCTTCCCGATCGAGCGCTGACCTCTGCCACCGCTCCCTCGTGCATTGGCATCCGGCCACGCGCCCGGCGTCAAGATGGACGGGAACAACACCATTCGATCCGATCTGTTTGGGACACGCACGCCTCGTCAACAATGGCTGCGTGACGGCGCCAATGACAAAGTTCAAGGAGGCACCTAAAAAGTTCATTGCACAAAAACCCTAATCAATCACGATCCAATGAGTAAATCTGAATAGAATACGTAAATTAGAAGCCTTAGCCTTGCCGCGACCGCCTTTGGGCTCGTATAATTATTCCATGTAAATCTTACCAAAACAATGTAAAAAAGACATTCCAGCGTTGCCCCTTTCTCTTTTTTTTTCCAACATGTTAAATTACCATTTTATCCATAATACTTAAGTACTTCTATCAATATTAAAGTACCTTTGATATTGTACCTTCTATCATGGGCCTTTAGATCGAAGCCAATATACGATCCACATTATTTGCAAACACCGAAAAACAGCTCATGTTTTGAGGGTGTAAAGTGAGCTGATTCTACTAGTAATTTTGGGACAAATGAGTCGTCAGAGGTTGCCTGTTAGCTGTTGCCGTAGATCCCTTAGAGATTGAAGGCACGGAGTGCTCTAGGAGGTATGTCCGGATCATTTCCTCGTGCCTGTGTAAGATCGATCCTTTCGCTCCCGCAATCCCCAAGCTTATAATGGGCCATGAGCAGCCAGACGAAGGTGATGAGCTCCCCTCCCTTGGCCAGCTGTGCAGCGTGCGCCTCCGGGCGTGACTTACCGGCAGCATAGATAAGAAGCCTCACCCACATTTTTTCCAGCTCCTGAAGTGTTTCTTCATATCTCTCAGTCGAAGGTAACTCAACTAATTTCCGGATTTCCACACTGGCTGCGTGTAGAGTGACATCCTTGCTACTGCTCACGACAGCCAAAAAATTCTCACGAACTTTCTCTATTGCAGATTCAGGACTGCCAGCGGCCACCAGTAGCAAGGACGCAGAAGCTGGGTGTGCAACAACAAGGTAGAACATGTAGTTAGACAGCTTCCGACAGACATTGACTAGAGCAGCGGAATCCCCGCCAATGCCACCAGTAGTGGATTCTGACAGCTCACTTAAATGAATCTCTGTTATTAGATGCAACAGAGATATGATAGTAACAAAATCCATCCTTAATGTTACTGTTTCCTTCAAGAATGGACCGAGATGTGGCCACTGCCTTTGGCCCCCATGTGTAAAATGTTGAATCTCCTCCACCAAAAGCTCTGTGATCTTGTCATCCACCACCTCGCTCTTTGTGTCTAACAGCCTGCTCAACCAGAAGAGTTTCTTCGCCTCCCCAATGCCCAATGCTCCAGCCATCTTCCTGATCATGCTCATCACTCGCTGGGAGAGGTTTACCTGCTCGTTGAAGCCAATATAGCTTAAAAGGCTGTACTGCCCCATTGTTCCTGACCACAACAGCCTAGTCTCTGGCAATCCAAACACTTTGCTGGAGAGAAGAAACCTGGATGTGTAAGCGAGCCTTCGGTGCCCTTCAGCCTCCAGCCATGCCCATGTCCAAGGTGACGCCAACATCATAATCACTGCACAAACTTCTAAAAGGAAGCCTCCGGTAAATAATATGTAGGTGATAACAATGTCAGCTCTGCCATATATGTCTGCTTGCTTTTTGCTAGTAATGGAGAAGAGCACAAGAGCAACAATAGAAGACACCTGAGAGATGCACCGGAGTATGATTCCACTCCTTTTACGCAGCAGAGGAGCCTTCGTGTAGAGATCATCATACATTATTATACCAAGTTCGACATCTAACAACTTGACCAACTGGCTGTGATCAAGTGTGTTAGTAGCATACTCGTCAAAGAAGAAAAGCGCGTTCATACGAGCAGGCCTCTCAAATTGATTGTCTATGTCATCAGTCATACGCCTTGCAAACAGCATTCGGATTCCTGTAGCCCATAGCAGTGAGAAGCAGATAAAACCATAATATCCGTCATGTAGACCCATCTGTGGAGTTTTCTCATTAAAAAAGGAACTGCCTGCTGTTCTACTAATGTATAGGCTCCCATATCTGAGAGCCATTGTTCGCTCTCCATACTTGATAATCCCTGCCACAAATACAAAGATGCCTGGAACAAGAAGCTGCACGTTGCGCCAAATATTCGATTTCCAGAATACATACAAGGCCAGGGTCACCTCGACTACCAGATTCAAGAGATGCCTCAGCCACAAGTTGTTGTCCTCCATTGCAAAACTAGTGATTGTGTCCTGTCCTCCAAGATGAATGAGGAGGAAGGGGGCCCAAAAGAAAGCTAGGGGTGGCTTCTCCTTAATGTACCATTTTCCATGATGGCATCCTCTTGTCGTGATAGGAACCCAAGGGCATAAACTGCTATCACATCTGCTCCCAAATAGGCTATCCAGATGGTGCCCCTGAGCAACCCGTTTGTGCTACATCGCCGAAGGCTGCCAGTAAAGAAAAGGAACACTTGTATGATAAAGCTGAGAAGCACTAGCAACTGAATTTCCCACTCATTAATTAGTTGCCATATACTCTCCATTGCTGATTGGTGCTATGTTGATCGGCAACACCTAGCAAGGATGACAACATAATAAGCATATATATTTCAAAATGAGCTTTTTGGGTAAAATAGTCACATTATCAGTAACTTATTTTAATTTATGAGAAGTTTACTCACTTGCACAAATTATAGAATAGTTTATACCACAAGCATTTTCATTTTATTCTTTTCGAAATGCCACCAAGCGCTCATGGTATTAGCTCGAACTGCGGCTTTGTGTTACATACAATAGATATGTGGGGGCTTGGATCTCCACTATCTCGCCAAACACATAAGGGCAATACACATTCATTTCTCTTTTTTTTCACTGTCCTAGTCTTTTAAAGAAATTTGTTTATTGATTTTATCACTCCATTTTCTCATTGCCCTCATAATGTCTCCCATTATTCCTACTAGCTCATCAGGGTGGAAACGAAAAATATGACGAAGATTAACTACCTCATTGCTCTTTGATGGAAAAGGGTGGATACTCTACGTACTGCTGCTGCCCATCCTGATTAAACATAATGCAGATGGGTTCCATACTTCTTGCTCGTAGGCCTTCTTTGCATGAGCAATGTAAAAACTTACTGCTTGCACAGACAAAATGAAAAAGGTTTAAGAGTGTACTTAATTTTCAGCAGAGATAAAGTTATCAAAAATATTTGTGCATACCTTACCCTGAATTAGACCAAGCGTTACCTGTTGATGTGTCCCTGATGTACATGCTATTTATTATAGTTCTTGCTCTACCAGTGAAGATACAGTCTGCATTTCTTGCCGGAAGAGAAAAGAGCAAGGACTAAAGAGACCATGTTCACATATGCTCCATTCGTTTTGTACAACTACAATAAAGATAAAGGTCTTGGTTTAGCATGATCTCCCTTTATGCATTTCTTGCGGGAAGAGCAAAGAGCCACCAAGATGCTTTTCTTATCTTGTGAATCTCAAGGTCCTTTAGGCCAGTCTCAGTGGAGGTTTTATGGACAACAAGAGAGTGTTATGTAGACATTTTTGATGATGTGGCAGTGTATTAATGAAGAAAGAGGTGAAATAAGTTTCATGATAATGAAACCTGCATATATAGTTACCTAGATAACTTGTGTCTTGCATGTAACCTAGAAATAAATAATAGATGAAACGATGCATTGAGACAGAGGTGTTTCATCCTAGTTTCAAACATTTTTAGATGACACTCTAGGTAATTGTGTCCATGAAACTTCCATTGAGACTGGCCTTACGAGTAAAGTTGACATGTGTCAACCATTTCTTCTCTACACTCTGTAATCCTTTACATTAAATTAAGTAGTGGATCAATGAAGTCTTCTCTCTTTCTAATATACATCTATCTCTATCTCTTTCCTAGCTTTTTCAGTTCTTCTAAAATCCTACGCTGAGGGCTAGGATGACAAGTAATTCAGAACGGGGAGTAAAAGAGGGATTGGTTTATGGGAGCTATTGGAGCAAAATTTTGGCCCTTCCATCCTTTAAATGGCTGAAAATTTAGGGAATGGGAAAGGGAAATTGTTGGAGTTGCTCTTATTCTTGAAAAGCAGTGACAACCAAATTAATGGAAGGGATCCATTGCAATTTTCTTTGGTTTCTTACTTATCATCGCAAATAGCTTTATCCCACGTATGTCAATATGTTGTAATTTCTTACCTTTCTGAGTGTGTTTGGTTGTGCTTTTTCTGGAGCCAACAGCCTAACCAAAAGGATCGGCTGCCAACAAAAGACAAAGCCAAAAACAACTTTTTGCTAGTTCATTTATTCAATAATGTAGGGAAGCATTATTTGATCCTCCGACATTCAATCGCTATTTTATTTTGTGTGCGAATTGGTAAATGGTTATTTTTTGTAGATCTTATTTACTTGTCTTCCAATTTAAATATAAAAAAGGTTTCATGTTCTAAGGATTACTAGCTTTACCCTATCTCACCCTTTTTATTGTTTGTATGATGGATTGACCACCGATTTCATCGCCAGATTGTACAAAAAAACGTCGACAGCAGGGTTCGAACCTGCGCGGGCGAAGCCCAACAGATTTCAAGTCTGTCTCCTTAACCACTCGGACATATCGACGCTTCGTCACAAAATTGGTTACTTGAAATCACATCTGAGGAGTGAAAACGCCGATACACATATGTCAGTGGGCCGTATTCAACCAAACACGTATCGTATCTACTGATGAACGTTGCGCAGCCCAACAAATGCTTTGTGTTGGGCTACTATGAAGCTGCGTACCTACTTGGCCACTCCTCCAGAAACACGGTTACTTAGACGATTTTTGAAGTAAGGTAATGCAGATATGTACTGTGCCGAGATAATGTATCCTGCAAATTCGTTAGGCAATCGGCAAACTCATTTTGGCTAGGGAATAAGATTGACCTGGTTAACTCTCTGTATACTGCATAGAAAACGCAGGATTACCGGAAACACTTCGAACCAGGATGGAGACCATCGAAGTTTATTGGCAACAAGCCAATCTGTTGTTCTCTTTGTAAAAAGAGAGAAAAAAAAGACAAGAACAGCCTCCCATCGTCGCCTTTCATTTGCAGCCCGCCGTAACTTCAGCATGTACTCTCGAGATTCGGATTGTACACAGGGTTGTTGACACGATGCGGTGCAGGGACGCCTGACCAATTAATATCATCATCAGGAGAGGTCAGGCCGGTAGTACGTGCCATTCCTAACTCTATCTTCCCCGAGCAATTACCGGACCTCGGTCATTCACAGGTCAGACATTACGACCTTGTTATAAAAGAGTCAAGAGGAGTTGATTAGCGTACGTCTCAAACGTGGGATGGTGTACTGATGACTGATCTGTACTTGGGGCTGCACAACCAGTTTAACTTAGCAGCGTGGCCTCATCGCACAACCAGTTTAGCAGAACACCGTTGCGTTGGTAACCTGATTAATTGTCGTCTCACCTGGCACGCACCAATAACTACTCGTCCAGCCGTCGTCGCCCCAACTACTCCCATCCCAATAAGCGTAAGCGATCATGGATGGAATCGATTGCGACGCATTGCAATCAAACATGCCCGTGTCGAATTAACCTGCTCGCCCTCGTGTCGCCGGCCGGCCGGCCGGCACACGCGCGACACGTAGGCGTACACGCGCCAACACGTAACACACACGTACGTACGCCGATACATGTCGTGATGGAACGCCAGGCCCTGTGTACTGTAGAGCCTCCCCGTTGCCTGGACCTGCGATCACTTTGTCATTTCGATATTTTTGTCATTTCGATATATTTGTTGCCTGAGACGTATACTAGTACGAAACTTTGGTGGACGAAAATTAATTGCACACAGGCCCAAGAAATGAAATCCGATAATAATTTTTCGCGTTG
>JAUNZO010000995.1:0-50084 GCA_031894775.1 Chloris gayana | reverse complement strand
TGTTAGGAACAATCTTGAAAAGCTCGAAGTGCTAAAAAGAACCACGCTTATAAAAAAAATGACAATATAGTAAAAATAATCCTCCTTTATTGTAATATAAGATAGCCATTTGCCTTAGAAAAGAAGCTGTGAATCGAACAACGATTTGAAAAAGGGAAATACTATAGATCCAACCGATGTACAACCAAGACACAAGTGATATTTTTTATCCCATGTACTGCTATGTTTGTATTGGTTAGACGGTCATTGGACAAATTGGATATGACCTATAGCACTAATCTTTGAAAAAACGTCTTTTATCCTTCCAGCATGTTCTTTGCTAGGTTCTGTCGGGTTATATATGTTTCTTCTGAAAAAAGAAAAGAAGAACTGGAGAAGGAATATGTCATATCAGATTTTTCTAATTTAGAAAAAATGAAAAGAAAATCGCCTTTTTTAGCCAGACGACGGACTTATCCACCATAAAAACTAAGCCCAGCCCATATGGCAACGCCACCACGGCACCACCCTCAGACCTCAGTGACCAACAGGAGGGCGGCGATCCCAATTCCCAACTTCGTAGCTTCCAACTAAAAAAAAAAACTTCGTAGCTTCGATTCCCCATCGGAAAAGCGAAAGCAAACCTTGTTCGTCTCCGCCACCGAATTCCCCTTACCCAAGGGTTCATTTCCTCCTCCTACTTGTCGGATCGAGATATCTCAATCCTCAATCCGTTCGAGAGAGACGTGGGGAAGTCTCGATCCTCGCGTCATCGACATCAGGTTAGGGTTTGGAGCCATGCCGCCGCCGAAGGCGAAGCCCGGCGGAGTGGAGACGATCAGCGCGCCGCCGTCGCAGAACGGCGCCAATGGGCTGTCGTTGGGGCGCGCGCGGTCGAGTGGAGGAGGTGCGATGCAGCTCAAGGACAGCAAGACGGGCCCGGTGGCGTCGACCTCCGGTACGGCCTCGACGGGTGACAAGCCTATGGCGAACCTCTCGAATCTGGTGATTGCTTCGCCTCGGCCCCGGCGTTATCTGCCGGTCATCACGGGTCCTCCACCACGAGGCGCCGGGGAGAAGAAGCCCGCCAGAGCTCTGAGTGTTACCTCCTGGCCAGAGCCAGGAGCAACACACCTTCCCCCAGGGGTTCCCCCGGCCTGTGGTCAAGAAAAACACATCTTCTCCGATGGGCTCCCAGAAACTCCCGCTGTGCAGGGTCAGGAGCAACGCGCCTTCTCCAAGGGGCTCCTCTCCACGCACCGTTCAATTGGCAAGCAGTTTTGCCTCATTATCTGTCAACACTGTCGAAACCCCCAGCAGTCCTCCCCCAGATGCTCATCTTAGTGACACCGGTGCCTGCAGTGGTAATGAATCAGGTACTTTGGAGAAGTCTGATCGGAGCTTAAGTGTTGTAGAGGTGAGCCGGAGGCCAGATGTGACAGTGAGGTCTGGTGTAGGCTTGGCCTTGGGTCATGGAGATGTGCCGCAGAAGCATCATTTGACAGCGAAAACTGGTGCGACCTTGACCATGGAAACAGAACGGAAGCCTCGAATGTCATCAATAGAAAATCAAAAGGGGGATATGTTTTCTAGCACCATAATGATCATATATTGTTTCAGTGGGGGAGGATATGGAACAGAGGAGCTTCCCAAGCGATCAAGATTGCTACTGGCTTTACCAAGATAAATGTGTATTTAGCTCATGCTGCCTACATGGTAGGATCTCTCACACGCCTTCATTAATTTGATTTTGGTGTTTTGTAACAATTGCCTTGGCATATTCTGATGCAGGAGTGGGTAGATAGCATGGGCATTGATATTTATTTGTACAGGGAATTAGATGGTGTCTACTTTGAGATTTGGAAGAGGGTCGCTAAGCTAAAGGTTAGCAAATGGCACTAGAATCCAGTCTTTTGCACAGCTAGCGTTGGACGTTACTAATCCATGCTTTTTTACATTGAAACATGCTCAGAAGAGTTTTAGAGCTGCATTGGATGAAGTGTATAAATTGGATAAGTTTCCACTACGCCAACATAGAATGAACTATGCGTTGGAGAATGATGGATCTGAGATGGAAAAGGAGGTTGGTTGTTTCCCAGAGACATTTTGATATTTATTTATAATGCAACCTTCTCATTCTAACTGAAGCCCTTTTCAGTTTAATAATTTCACGGCAGGTGTTCCTGATGACGTAAGTAATGCCTTTACCTGGCATGTAAAATATGATCCATTTTTTTATTTCAGCTCTTTCCTTTATTTGATGCTTTGATGCTATGTTTGTCTTTAGGCTTCAGAGGACAAAGCGCGAGAGTTCATCACGGATGCTATTAAAAATCTGGTATGATACTTTCTGAAAATTCATGTGCGCTAAAGCTAGATTGCTGTACTGAATCATTTCTCTTCGTTTCAGGAGAGCAGGCCAAAATATTATGTACATTATATCAAAAGGAAGATAGACGTTGCCAGGGCTATCGGAGTGATTTCAGTGGCAGCACCTTAACTTTATTGTTGATCAAGTGTCTACAACATTATTTATTTTCGTTTTTGGATTATTGCAACCAGGTTGCTGTTGTGGCAAGGATTTTAATAATGATGAAGTTGAGCTTTCTGCTTTTCTGCTCTTCCGTACTTTGTGACATCGCAAGCAGGAATTGTAACAAAAAAATATCCTATTTCTGTGGCCTGCTAATATTCACTATTGTACGTGCTTGCGTATCGAATTTGGCTCTGTGCCTCCCCCACATGCAGACACAGATTTGGCTTGGTTCACCTACTGTGCTAACTTAATTACTCTTGGTTTAATCTTAATCCGGTGGTATAAGAGAAAAACAGCCTCTGGAACGAATCTTTGTCGTCAATTGTCTTCCTTACTTTCTCGTGGCCTGTGTTCCTCACTTGCCTCCCTGCATCCGTTCAGTCATTCCTTCCTGAGCTTGTATGGCAGCTTGTTGCTGCACCTCCCGTCAGCAGCAGACTCTCTAGGTGCCGACATACAACATTGGATAAGTTTTTCATGTTCTAAATAAAAACGAAATTTTATTGGATTCAGGATCTTGTTTTCACGTCCAATTCGTCTCTCTAGGTACCAGTACTCCATATCCGTTTCCCACTCTGCTCTACAGCCCATGGCCAACTCCGGCCGACGAGCACATCTTCCTGTTCAGAGTAGTCCAGGGCTGTGCAATCAAGCAAATTAAATTTGCGTCAATGATATTTTCCTTTCAACCAGTAAGGTTCTAAATACAGCACTACAATGAAGATAGGTCAGACAGAGCACTGTAGAAATACCTCAAAAGATCAAAACATCATGGCTAACGAGCACTATCTCACGTGATCAAATGCTGTGGACACCACCTTATATACATGTCTTGAAGTATATATTAAGCCACACCCAACAAAGAACAGTAAGCTTATGAAAGAAAGAGGCGCCACAGATATTAAGCTATATTCACCAATGAAGAGATCCTCTAAGCTTTGGGAGTTTTCGTTCTTACTCCTCATGCATCGGTGAAAGTGCATCAAGATTTCTTGTGGGTTTTGGTGTATTGAATGACAACATGATTAAAGGTCTAATGCTCTTGCGAGAATGCTTAAACAAGAATGAAGATTGTAAGTGCATTTCGTATGGACTATATTTGTGGATGTACATTATGAAGATCAGTGAGATATTTGTGAGTGCACATGAATGAAGAACATATTGAAAAGTCCATATATGTGCACTAATTCAAGATATGGGACAAAGACAATGGTTAAAATATATTGGTTCCATAAACACAAGCTTATGCATGAACAAGAGTGGAATGATCAAGAGAAGTTTTATGAGAAGACCTATTTCAAGATTCAAGCAACTTGATAAAATAAATATTGGAGATCTTCGATAAGAAGCGTAACATTGACTACAAGTTATGTATGACTTGAGTTAGCTCGATAGTGAAGAATTGTGCATGACCTATTCCAATGGACCATGTGAAAGTGAAGGGCAAGTGTGTCTTAGCGCCGAGGAACTGGATCATAGGAGAAGGGAAGGTGAAGCTCAACGTTGATGTACCAAGCAACAAGAGTTATATATTTCTAAGTATCAAGTATGTTGAAGATCTCAAGTGACTTGTGAATACAATAAAGAAGATGATCCTCAAAGATGAGAAATTCCAAGTCAAACTCTAGGTGATGACGCTCAAGAGATAAGAAAACAAGTGGCAGCCTCAATATCATATTAGGTGAAGAAAAGCGGCAACAAATCAACCATATGCAAGCTCAAAATGGTTGTTCTCTATTCCCATCCTTTCTTTGAGTCTAGGCAAGCCACACTATTAAGAGGGGTGAACTAATCTTGTTTTTGTTGGGAATCCTTATGCTCAAGTACCAAAAAGTCTTGGATGACTTTCTAACCACAAAAGAAACCAAAAAGGGGTCAAATTCAACTAGTGAACCGAGTCACGAAGGAACTTCCGTCGGTGAAGGAAGTTCCGTCATGAAGGAAGTTCCGTCCGGGCTGACGGAAGTTCCGTCGGTTCCAGACGAGTTTGGGACGGAAGTACCAAACGTGACGGAAATACCGTTCCCGAGCTTTCCGGTTCAAATCTTGCCCGACGGAAGTTCCGTCCGGGCTGACGGAAGTTCCGTCAATTCCAGAGAGTTTGGAACGGAAGTTCCAACTCTAACGAAGTACCGTCCTGGCATGTTTCGTGTTTGACCTAATGGGGCGACGGAAGTTCGTCACCAACGGAAGTTCCGTCAATCCCCATCTTTACCTAGCAACGGCTCTATTTGGACCCCATCTATAAATACCTCCCTTCCACTCAGTGAGACAGATGAGAGACTTCATTTGAAACCCTAGGTTTTGTGCTCCAACTCCTTGCTCTCCCTCTCCACTCATTCTTGAGATCCAAATCCAAAAGAGAGGAAAACCAAATCATCCAAGCATTTAAACTCCATTCCCAAACTTGAGCATCTTGATTCCCTCACTCACAAGCTTCGATTCACTTATTACTCTTGGGGATTTGTCCCCTAGGTGGCTAGGCGTCACCCTAGAGCTCCCAATCTTGTGGTGAGCCATTGGGAAAGTTTGTGCAGGTCGGCTTCGCCTCCGAAACGGAAGAAGCAAACTTAGTGAAGCTCCGGCTCGATCTTGGTGATTGCTTGGTGGCCCAAGCTTGATCTTGGTGATTGCTTGGTGAGGTTATGAGTTGAAAGAGACTCGGTCCTTCGTGGATCCCTCAATGGAGACGTAGACAACTTGGTTGTTGAACTCCGGAAATAAATCCTTGTGTGCTTGTTTTTGTTCTTGCTCTTGTTCTTGTTTTTGCTTATCACATATTGTGTCCGATCTACTTGTGTGTTGCTTTGCTAGCTAAGCCTTGCGGGGAGGAGGTTCCTAGACCTTGGATCTACATTCCTATTCAAGTAGATTTGTGAGTTCTATTTTCCGCATCCCATCGAGATTGATTATTTGTCTGACGGAAGTTACGTCAACGAAGGAAGTTCCCTCGGCGAAGGAAGTTCCGTGGTTGACGAAGTTCCGTCCTGGAATTTAACTTGGTGCGAAGTTCTTTGTGAATTTCAGGTTTTAGTTTTAGATTGCCTATTCACCCCCCTCTAGGCAACTTTCAATTGGTATCGAGCCTAATCTCCTTATTAGGCTTAACCGCTTGGAGAAACAATGTCGCTTCCAACATTTGCCACTCCATCTTTTGAGTTACCTAGGTTTGACGGTGTAAACTTTGCTTCATGGAAAACGTCCATGTGTTCCTACTTACGTGCAATGAGCTCTCAAATTTGGTGGATTGTAGATATAGGCTTCTCTCATGACCTTGGTGATCATCCACCGACAAAAGCTCAAGAGAAATGCTTATATCTCGAAGCCTATGCATTTAATGTTTTATGTAGTGCTTTGAGTGCAGAAGTGGAAGACATGATCTTAAAGAAGTATGGTCACCTCGAGAGTGCACATTTGATTTGGAAAGCACTCGAGGAGATGTATGGCTCTAGCAATGATGAGAAATCATTATTGGAGAGTGAGCTCTGAAAAAATCTCATCCTTGGCAAGCTCAAGTGATCAATACCAAGATAAGCAATCAAAAGATCAAGAAAACAGGTTTAGGCCAAATGAAGAGTCTACATCACCTACAAGCTCATGGTTGCAGGATGAGGACACTTTTAGTCTCATGACAACGAGACAAAGAGAGTCCAAATTATCCACACATGTAAAAGGTGATGATTTGAGTAACCATGATGCATGTTCTACTAACTCTTCATCTTATGTAGCACAATTGGAGAAAGCAAATAAATTCCTCCTAAAGAAATTTAAGCAATTAGCTAGAAAGCACAAGATTTTGCAAGAAAGGCATTTGAATTTACAAGAGAGACATAGCAATCTTCTATGCCAACATGAAAAGCTCATTGACATTCATGCCATGCTTGAAACAACACATGAGGTTGCATTAACAATGGTAAAACCCTCTCAACCTCACACTTGCACATGTGCACCTACTTCCATTGATTTATCATGTGCTAACGTATGTTGTTCTCAAGAAGAGCCATCTTATGATGAGCATATGATTGTAGAAACTTGTGTTGATCTTGTTGCAAGTGAAAATGATGCTTCCAAGGAAGAAGTTAAGAAGCTCAAGTTGGACTCAAGTCAATTGAAAGGCAAAGGTCATGTGCAACCATCTCAAAATAACCGTGACAATATGGTGAAGAAGCTTGAGAAGGGATCAACCGTCACATGTCCTCAAATCCTCGCAAGTCGAGATTGAAAAGGTTCACAACATGAAGAGCAAATGAAGTGCTCAAGCAATCTTCCTTGAGTGCTCAACAAAAGGAAACCTTGCATCTACGTATCCAAACAAAAAGAAGGCTCAAACAACACTTTCTAGAAGACAACAAAGCCTATCTAAGAGAAGGTGTTTTGGGTGCAAGGAAAAAGGACACAAAGTCAATGAATGTTCAACACAAACAAGAGTGAAGAACGTGTGTCAAAACCGAACAGTCAGTTTTGGGAAACCGAATAGTCCAGTTTACACACACAAGTCTACAATGATTGGACAGTTCACAATTGGACTTGTGTCAGCATGCAACAAGTACGTGAACAAGACTGAAGGCACAAGAAGAAAGCTCAAGAACAAGGCAAAGAAAATCAAGTATCAAATCTGCTATGTTTGCTGACAAAAGGGTCACATAAGTGAGAAATGTCCTATGTCTCATACCACTTCCAACAAAAGGCACATGATTCCAACAAGACATGAAGCCAATACTAACATTGATACTCCCATGATGGTTGGCTCGTCAAGTAGTATTGCAAAATCAGTTTGGATGTCGAAGCGGTGCAAAGTCAACCTTCTTGGACCCAACAAGATTTGGGTTCCAAAATGTGCTTGAAAATGCATAAGGTGTAAGTGGTGCTTTGATGACTTGGCAAATCTAAGAGGTGGAACAAACATGCAAATTGCCAAGTATGAAGATCCTCTCAAATATTCTACATCAACAGACACCACCCCAAATAAGTTCTCTTTTCCTCTTCTTCTTGTTTGCTCTTAGCGTTGCAATGTGTTTGAAACATCCTGTGTTTTTTTGCTTTCTTGATTTCATTTACATATTTATGTAGAAAGATACAATTAATGTCTCCTACGGAGAAATTTGTGTTTGGGATATATCTCTCGAGGCGAGGTGGTCCATCTACACAAAGCTAAGAAAGCTACACAAGGCACGAGAGATGCATGAAGGAAAAAGGAAGGAGAAATGAATTGAAAATTCATTGAGTTTATCTCTCTAGTGGTTTCAAGACCTTAAGTTAATTGTGTCATTGAACTCCCAAACCTCTCCTTGTCATAAGCAAGCTTTCTTTATAAACTTGGTTTGTGAGTCATTCTTGACACATCTCAAAAATTCTAGTTGATTATTCTAATGCCTTAACTAAGACATAGTTTGAACCTCCTCATGATCGTAACCGAGCAATGTGCACATGTCAGTATTGTTCAAAAATATGGTGCACACATAAGGGAGGAGATTCATACCATGTCTTATGTTAGGAGGAACTAATGTTTTTCTCTAAGTGATTGTGTGAGCAGTATTTTTGTGGACTACAAGATTGTGAACTATTATCATGATGTAAGCATTGAAAGTGCATCAAATCAAGTGGTAGATGTGACTGATGCCATTGGAGACGTTCAACGGGCATGAGTCTTAAGATCTATCATACCTAAGATTCAATAATGTATTGAGCTGATCATTGAAAAAGCATACAAGAGTCCACAAATGCTTAGATGATTTCTCACAAGATAAAGAGCAAAACAAATCAGGGCAAAGGTATGTTCTGTTGTTTCAGCTTCTTGTTCCTTTGCATATAGAACTCATGCGATAGGTTTTGCCTTGGCATGTGTATGACTTTGTGTCATAGCATGCTCTTTGTGAGCTAGGATAATTTTTTCAAAAATTTTCATTATGTTCTAAGTGTGGTTTTCGAAAAACTTTGATTCTTGATCTTTGTGATCATGTCAAGCAAACTGTGGTTATAGCTTCTTTTCGTTGATTGTTGTCTAACCACAAATTTGTGAGATCGTCTATCTCAAGCCCCAAAATCCAACTTGCTCTATTCGTTGATCAAGTTCTGAAATTCATATCTTCCATCAACATGGAATCCGAAGTTGCAGAGGACCAAAAAGGGAAACTCATTGATATGGAAAAGGAGTTTTGCAAATTATGGATATGAGTATTTTGAGAATAATGGATAAGGGTGTTTGCAAAGAATGGAAAAGAAATAATCTCAAATTATCTCAAACTTCTTGAACTATCTTAAGCCATCCAAATCGATAAGGTTAGAACTTCCATGAAATACCTTCTGTTGGCACTCTACACTTAGCATTTTTTTGTGAGACCCAACCTCGGAAAAATCTGATCTCATCGAACATCCGCTAGAAATTCTCTAGACCCAACGGAACTTCCGTCACACGTACAGAACTTCCGTCTTGACCGGGTTTAACTCGAGGAGAAGTTGATTTCTTTGTGAAATCAAGTGCTTCAAGTCTGAAGATTCAATATTCCTTCTCCAAATTTGACTTTTCATCTCCTTCTCCAAAGGTACCCTAGACTCTTTTGACCTAATCTGAAATTCTCTTGTACCTTGTCTCCTAGGATGCCATACGAGCTTGTTATCTTCAATTTGTTTGAAGTCATATGGCCGAAATCAATTGGGATTATCAACCTAGGGATTGACCGTGAAAATTGGATGTATTGATTTTTAAAATCGAATGCTCCGGTTTTGGCGGACAAACCCTAGCTTACTAATTTTGGTTCTTTCGATGTTCCTAGGAGCAACCATCACCTTGCCGGATCCATAATATCGATTCTTCTCTAGAAGCCATTTTGTTACAATGAAATGCAATTTTGTCCTCTCTAAGATAACCGAATGGTCCAGTTTCGGAAACCAAAGGGTTTAGTTTTCTTAGAGTGGACACAAATGCATTCTATTGGGACAATTTGATTTCTATATCTATTCATTCAATATCAACGCAGTCTCTTATGGTTTGTCTACTCATAATTCATGACAAGAGGTAGCATATTAGATCTAAAGGGAGAAAGAAATGCGAAGGAAAGGCATGATAATATGAGGTGATCATAGTGAAAATTTCCATTAGAGGCAAAAGATAACGAGAAAAGAGAAAGGCACTCGCCTGGAGGGGTCATGTCGAGTAAAGGATAAGCTAGCAGTAGACTCTAGTGGTACTTCCTCCGATGATGATATGCATGATGAGATAAGGATGCAGAGCTAAATCCTCTAGGGCAGCAGGAGGTGATACAGAATTTTTTTTTTTTTGAAGCATGAGGAGATATTTGGTGGTAAGGAGCTCATTGCACCAGCCGTTAAAATTCTTGATGCTCCTGTCCTCACCACCCCTCAAAATCTAGTATGGATGGAGAAACTCGACTACAAGGGAAACATAGAAGAAGTGAGGAAAATGAGAGCAACTAACTTTAGTCTTGCTCCAAAGGAAAAATGACATTGATTACAGGTTTTGGTTCTACTTTCATTGAGGTTATTATGAGACTGTGATCATACCAAAGGACAAGCCATTTTTTCATTGCTTAGTGGCTAGATTGGGACTACATGATTGACACGGATGATCCCACCTTTAACGAGTGTAATTGTAGAGTGCAAGGCCAAGAATGTGAGCAATATCATAGCACTTCATAGAGATTGCAACAATAAGATCATTGCTTAGTTTTATACCACCTTATTTGTTGAGGAGCATGCCACCGTTAGAAAACTCGTATTGGATGATGGAAGGATAGTGGTATGAGATCACATTTGTACAGATGTGCTAGACTCCTTGACCGTACTCCCAAGATCGAGAGAATGGAATTTATATACCCATGGAACAAAATGACAGCGAGAGGATACATTAATGATTTGCTTCTTTTCTATGGCTACATAAATAGGATGTTCATGAGAACTCTCATGCCTAGGGAAGGTGACTCCACAAGCATTTCTCCCTATAATAGGTCCATCCTTGCTGCTATGGCCCTCTCTCTTTAACATAGTACTCCATTCTTAGTGTTTGATGTTATTTAGGAGGAGATAAATTCTATTGCAAATTCTTCTTTGAAAAGTTGTGGCTATGCTCATTACATCATGTATATGATTGAGAGAGTCACTTGTGGCTACTTTGTGTGCAAGGAAGAGCACAAATCATATCATACAAAAATCCTTCCACACATAGCCAGCAAAAGTTTATGAAGATGTTATTTTGACTCAACGAAAAACAATATGTGATTGATGAGAGAGCACACCATGAGAATCAAGCAAGAAATATACTTGGGATGAATGGAAGATTTGTTTTGAGCAGAATGATTATGCTTCTCGGATTTATGGTGGCTTGATATTGGTGGCTATGACTGTAATTATGGACTTGGAGGAGAGGTACATGGTGTTCTATCTCATGTCAAGCTACTTCTTTTGACCCTCCTCGGAACCGAAGCAAAATGCAATTTGGAGAATGCAAGCTATAGAATTTATTGATCATCCTTTTTTGTGCTAGATGCCAAAGGGGGAGAGAAGATTAAAGCTCAAGTTTAGGTGGCACTTCCTTGTGGGCTTGAGAACAATTTGTAATGAGTGCTATGTGTGTGAACCTATTTATTTATGTTTTAAGTATCTTCTCTTGTGGTAACTTGTGATGCATATTGATTTGATGAAATGTTTTTCAGATTTCTCTTGTTTTACTTGTTTTTGGTTTTCTTGTCATATGCATCACGTACTATATGTTCACACACACTTATTGCACCCCACGAATGCATACATATAGGGAGGAGCTCTTATATTCTTTGCTGAAAATGTGCAAATGGCATTTGAGACCAATTTTCAAATTTAATTCACAATGCACATATTCAGGGGGAGCTCATTCTATATGTTTGCATTTAAAATGCTTATTGAAAATCTAATGTAAGCTTTAATCAAGTTTGTCATCAATCACCAAAAAGGGGGAGATTGAAAGTGCATCAAGATTTCTTGTGGGTTTTGGTGTATTGAATGACAACATGATTAAAGGTCTAATGCTCTTGTGAGAATGCTTAAACAGGAATGAAGATTGTAAGTGCATTTTGTATGGACTATATTTGTGGATGTACATTATGAAGATCAGTGAGATATTTGTGAGTGTACATGAATGAAGAACATATTGAAAAGTCCATATATGTGCACTAATTCAAGATATGGGACAAAGACAATGGTTAAAATATATTGGTTCCATAAACACAAGCTTATGCATGAACAAGAGTGGAATGATCAAGAGAAGTTTTATGAGAAGACCTATTTCAAGATTCAAGCAACTTGATAAAATAAATATTGGAGATCTTCGATAAGAAGCGTAACATTGACTACAAGTTATGTATGACTTGAGTTAGCTCGATGGTGAAGAATTGTGCATGACCTATTCCAATGGACCACGTGAAAGTGAAGGGCAAGTGTGTCTTAGCGCCGAGGAACTGGATCATAGGAGAAGGGAAGGTGAAGCTCAACGTTGATGTACCAAGCAACAAGAGTTATATATTTCTAAGTATCAAGTATGTTGAAGATCTCAAGTGACTTGTGAATACAATAAAGAAGATGATCCTTAAAGATGAGAAATTACAAGTCAAACTCTAGGTGATGACGCTCAAGAGATAAGAAAACAAGTGGCAGCCTCAATATCATATTAGGTGAAGAAAAGCGGCAACAAATCAACCATATGCAAGCTCAAAGTGGTTGTTCTCTATTCCCATCCTTTCTTTGAGTCTAGGCAAGCCACACTATTAAGAGGGGTGAACTAATCTTGTTTTTGTTGGGAATCCTTATGCTCAAGTACCAAAAAGTCTTGGATGACTTTCTAACCACAAAAGAAACCAAAAAGGGGGTCAAATTCAACTAGTGAACCGATCCACGAAGGAAGTTCCGTCGGTGAAGGAAGTTCCGTCATGAAGGAAGTTCCGTCTGGCCGACGGAAGTTCCGTCGTTTCAGAGAGTTTGGGACGGAAGTACCAAACGTGACGGAAGTACCGTTCCCGCAGCTTTCCAGTTCAAATCTTGCCCGACGGAAGTTCCGTCCGGGCCGACGGAAGTTCCGTCAATTCCAGAGAGTTTGGGACGGAAGTTCCAACTCTAACTGAAGTACCGTCCTGGTATGTTTCGTGTTTGACCTAATGGGGCGACGGAAGTTCTGTCACCAACGGAAGTTCCGTCAATCCCCATCTTTACCCGGCAACGGCTCTATTTGGACCCCATCTATAAATACCTCCCTTCCACTCCGTGAGACAAGTGAGAGACTTCATTTGAAACCCTAGGTTTCGTGCTCCAACTCCTTGCTCTCCCTCTCCACTCATTCTTGAGATCCAAATCCAAAAGAGAGGAAAACCAAATCATCCAAGCATTTAAACTCCATTCCCAAACTTGAGCATCTTGATTCCCTCACTCACAAGCTTCGATTCACTTATTACTCTTAGGGATTTGTCCCCTAGGTGGCTAGGCGTCACCCTAGAGCTCCCAATCTTGTGGTGAGCCATTGGGAAAGTTTGTGCAGGTCGGCTTCGCCTCCGAAAGGAAAGAAGCAAACTTAGTGAAGCCCCGGCTCGATCTTGGTGATTGCTTGGTGGCCCAAGCTTGATCTTGGTGATTGCTTGGTGAGGTTATGAGTTGAAAGAGACTCGGTCCTTCGTGGATCCCTCAACGAGAGACGTAGACAACTTGGTTGTTGAACTCCGGGAAATAAATCCTTGTGTGCTTGTTTTTGTTCTTGCTCTTGTTCTTGTTTTTGCTTATCACATATTGTGTCCGATCTACTTGTGTGTTGTTTTGCTAGCTAAGCCTTGCAGGGAGGAGGTTCCTAGACCTTGGATCTACATTTCTATTCAAGTAGATTTGTGAGTTCCCTCTTATTTTCCGCATCCCATCGAGATTGATTATTTGTCCGACGGAAGTTCCGTCAACGAAGGAAGTTCCGTGGTTGACGAAGTTCCGTCCTGGAATTTAACTTGGTGCGAAGTTCTTAGTTTTAGGTTACCTATTCAACCCCCCCCGCCTCTAGGCAACTTTCAATCAGAACTGAAAGAAGCACAATAAAAAGGACTAATCAGCAAGTGCCATCCACATATATAAAATGTAGTATATCATGAAAAATCACAAAACTCAGTGACAAATTCAAACTACAAGCCTGTAAATAAAATAGGAAAATAGTAAATCCAGCAACATCTGTACTAATAGTATTACTAGTGTTTTGCTAATCCTTATATCCAAAATGAATTACAAAATAAATTTTGCATGATAAACTTCGCTAATATTGTTCATGGAACCTTTTGAAACATTTCAACATGTTAAATGTGGGTGATTCACTGTTGTACCCAATCCGAACCTTATTCCTTCAATGCAATGACATGCAGTTCACATTTTTCGCTAGAGAAGCTGGAACCTCTGGTCACCAAAAAAAATTACCTTAATATTTATACTGTCCCATGTAATGTAAGGCCTTAAAAATAAAGAAAAATGGTCCACTGAACTCTTACTACAACCAATAATGATTTAAGTGTTGCACTGAGATTATTTTTCAAAGAACAATCAATGGCTAGGAAAAGTTGAGGTTAACTGAACTGTTTGTAAGTTCATTCCAAGATTGCTTAATTCAAGATCTGAGCTAGAGAGTTGAACACACTGTTGAAAAGAGTGATATGCAGAGGAGAACAATAGACTGAAAATGCAAGTATTATACTCACAAGAAAAGGCCGACATGCCAATCTTCTGCTATCTCTCAATCACAGACAGTCCTCCTCACTGCTTTCCAGCAGATCACTCAGAATCAAGCATATGTATGGATGATATTTCATTACAACATCATCAACTTTCTTGCCATTGTTGAAACGATCAGGGTCATGCTCATGTGTATATAGGCCACAAATGAAGCTGACGAAATCATAAGGTTTTGATAAATTGTAGGCACGCCTGATTTTTTTGGCTCTGTACTGATCCATAAGCGGAAGAAATCCATCATATGTATTAAGATTGCAAGGTAAGATGTCCTTCAGGGCTTTGCACTGGTTAACTTTTGACTTAAAACCTTTAGTCTTCATCTTCATCGGAACATAGTACACAAAAAATTTCTTTCTGTGGTATGTTTCCCAAAAGGCCAAAAGAATACATGTCTCTTGATCTTCCCATATATCATGCCCAGACTTTGTCTACAAAATCGTGAGCTGTGTTAGTCATAACAAAGACTGCAAGTACTAAAACAAATTGTTTCACTTACCGGCTAACACACTTCAATTTCTAGTATTACAGCAAATTGTTTCACTTACCGGCTAACACACTTCAATTTCTGAGCTAGGTTATCAAGCAGAGTACAATCGTAGACTTGTCTACTATTTTCTCTGCTGAATAGCTGCAACACCTGACAAAGTCGTAAGCTCAGTTCCAAGGGCTACCAAGTCTTCACACTGGCATCGAGACTCCCTTCCACCTGAAATTAATCTTTACTTACGAAAAGCTTTCTTTTCTCTTAATAATTGCAAATGCCATTCTGATATTAAACAGATGTGAGTATGTGACTATGATTCACAACAGGGAAAAAGGCATGCATTTATAACAAACTAAGATGCTGTTGTTGCGGGGATTTTTTTTTCCTGAATATGAAGGAGAGCTTCATATCTTTGTATTAAAGAGAGAAAGAGTCTGCCCTTACAATCACCACCACCTCATTCCAAGCCAAGCCATGAGGGGTTGAATTTTACATGATCAAGATGTACTCTTATAAAAAACACACTAAGAAGCGAGACCTGACCCACAGCAAACTAGAAGCCAAGCTAAGAAATACCCAGCTCGTCTCCCTGACCAGGACCTAATGCTCTTAAGCTTCGAGCTCCAGCAAGGCACCATAGGGTGGTTATCCAAAAAATGTGGGTATGATAGTACTTTGCAAATAACGCATTCATGGTAATTTGTTTCCTGTGATGATTGGTACGTACATAACAGACTTCATTAGTCTATCTGCAACAAAACTACACTTCTCCAGAATGGAATAATACGCTACAAATACAACTATTGGAAATACAATTTTGGAATGCCTAGCTTAGTGTTCACGAGATTAGAAAGTAGGAGCTGTTGGAACTAAGAACTAGAACACAAGCTGAAAACTTGATGTTGTGAATGATTGCAGTGCTTGATGGCTGCTGCATTGGTCCCTTCATATAGGCAAAGATATGAGTTGTAACAACCAACAAAAACAAAGGATAGTAAGAAACAAAGTGGCTAGTGTAACAACCAACCAAAAGTAAAGGATACTAAGAAACCAAAAGGACCATATGCCAAAGGATACTAAGAAACAAAATGGACCAACAACCAAAGGATAGTAAGAAACAAAATGGTTGTGGTCACCCCTATTGTTTGTAACCCTCACACAAGCTTATCTATCAGGAGCTGTATCTTGAAAGTTAATCGAATGTTTTTTTACTTTATTATAACCATACAGCAGCTTTACTGGGTGCAAAATACCCCCACTGTAGAAGAATACTGCAGGTTTCTAATTCGTTCAAAACTTCCAGGAACAGCATTGCAAAATCTTTGCAATGGTTTCATATGTATTGCATTCTGTCCTGACTAATACAAGTGACATAAATTGTAGATTAAAAGCCAATCAATGGAGACTGAACTATTTCAGCTTTTGTCATGCTGAAAAACTATGACAGTATAGGTAGTTGATAATAAACATTTAAATAGGTTTGCCGTTGGTGTTAAAGATATTCAGCCAATCCTAATTTTGCAAGAAGTTGGTTACCCTTAAGAACATGCAAAATACAACTCCTACGGTAAGTAATGAAATTGTGATAGATACTACGATCTCATGCTTTGATCTTTGTCATCTTAATCCCAAAAGTGTAGAAATGCTGATATTCGTATGAAGCAAACAATTTTGGCATCCTACATATGAATCACTAACCAAAGAGAATATGACTATTGCTCCTTGGTGAAGAAACATCCATATGTCTCTTTCAGGCAATGCTATCAAGCTGGATTTTTTGTTTTTGAGCAAAGAGCAGTAGGGGAAGCCCCTACGGTTAATTATTATTAATAACAAAAGAAGAGTGAAAACTGTACAAAGTGACAGACTGTACAACTAAACAGACAGCCTCAAAGTGACAAACTGGACTATTCAGGCAATAAAAAATATTTTAGCAATCTTAGACTGGCATGAAGTAGTCATAAAACTCAACAGACAAGTATTTCAGACTCGCAATGTCGGATATGCATGTAATACCATGGCAGATTATAATGTGGATACGGGTGATTATAACAGCATAGGCCATTGGCGGCCACAGCTTTTCACTGCACAGCCTAACCCTGCTCCGTTATTTTTTCCAATTTTAGACATCCTATTTTCATGATAAGAAATGGCTAGAAAAACTTTAAAATGGGGCTAGTTGGTAACACCCAATCTTCAACGGATGGGAAAAAAGTATTTGAGATGGCGCAATAACAACAACAACAAAGCCTTTTTATCCCAAACAAGTTGGGGTAGGCTAGAGATGAAACCCATAGGAATCACGAGAAGGGGAGACCCAAAAGGAACATACGAGATGACACAACGTGGAAGCAAAAAGTAGCAGTCAAGCTACTTTATGGGTTACATCTATACAAAATATATAGTAGATAAAGAAAAGATACTTGATAGACTGATGAGTTTATTACTTTTCATTTTGAAATTCTCAGCTTCACAATTATCTGATAATTCCTCTGTTGATAATAAGTGCCCAACAAACTGAAATTCCCGTGATAATAGCCCTTAACCATCAAGTGTTCCAGACCATCGATGATTTGCCTGAACATTTTCAAAATATAACTCATTGTTAAACGTCAGCTTCAAGAATTGAATCCAAATTGCAAACTGTAAATGATCTACCTCACTATCTTATGAACTGGCATCAAAATAGTTTGGTGGGGTCGGTGTAACATAATTGTCTTTAGAAGATCCAACAAAATGCCAGTACACAGCTCAACCCATAGCAAGAGATGAAATTCCCCTTCATTTATTGCTCTAGCATTCAAAATATTCGGATGACTTATCTTCACCATCATTTCAGCACAACGGAGTCCATCGGGGTTGTCCACTTGCAGATCCAAAACAACCATATCATTCTTCTCTTGGTCTTTAGAGTCATACTGAGAAAAAAGCTTGGATGGCTTTTTCCATTCAGACGACACTGATTTGTCTCTCTCATTGATCTTGAGATTCAACAGATTGAATCTCAGTAGCCTGTTACCTTCCACATCTGAAATAAAATTAAATACAATAAAAACTTTACAAATATATCTACTCTGAATGTTCCACAAAAGTTCTATAAAACTAGTAAGGTCAACAATGGAATGTTAGACATTGGAGAAAAATATTACTTGGCTGATGAATTAAAAATGCTACAACACATAGGAGGAGACAATACCTATTTCAGCAGCCATTTCAACTTGCAATGTTTTTCTCTATAAAAATGATCTTTAGCGCTAAAGAAACTGCAAAAGGAAAATGCAATCCTGATTACATAATGACTTTTCCTCGCTACTACACGCATTTACAAAGCAATCATGCTAAAAGATATGAGATGTTTTCCGGTGTTTGCAAATAATGTGGATCGTTCATTGGCCTCAATCCAATGGCCCATGATGAAAGGTACAATGCCAAAGGTACTTCAATATTGATGGAGGTACTTAAGTATTAGGGATAAAACAGTAGTTTTACGTGTTGACCAAAAATAGACGGAGGGGTAACGAAGAAATGTATAATTTACATTGTTTTGGTATGATTTACTTGTACGAGTCCAAGGTGACGGCTTACCAGTTCTATTTATGTAGATCTGTTTAGATTTAGGTTCTATTTACGTAGTTCTATTCAGATTTACTGATTGAGTTTATGTGGAAAGAACTTTACAGGTCTCCCATAGAACTTTGTCATCGACGCCATCACACAACAATTGTTGACAAGCAGTACGCGTCCCAGACGAATCAGATGGAGTCGTTCGCGTCGCGCCGTGCGCTCCCGACCAACCGAGTAAACAATCATAAACTCCGTAAATAACCTTACCTCCGCGGGAGTCCTGACCGAGGATCACGTCGGCGGCGGAGGAAATAGGGAGAGATGATGGTTGCGGCGGAAGAAAAGATATTTACTCGGATTGTTGATTGTTTACTTGGTGCGGATGTAGAGCCCAGGAGAAAAGAGAGACACGATGATGGCGGCGGAAGAATAATTTTCTACGATCATGTACATAGTTAATCGATCATTTGCCTGATGTGATACTAAAAGACTTTTAAGTTGTATATAATTACCCACCTGCCACCGGTTATGATAATTTTGTTCCATACCTTGCCCCTCCCCCAATCAGCGGTCAAGATTGAAATACTTCCTAATAACTCTAGATACCTCGCAAAACACCGGAAAACCTCTCAAAAGATATAGGAATAAGACATGTTCCCTATACATTCTATGCAAAGAAAAAATGAAACATATGAATGTGGGATGAGATGCCATCAGAATTGAAAGAAAAACATTGCTCCACCTAAATGATTAGAAAACAAGCATTCTTTTTAGAAAAAATAGCAGGAGAGGCCCCTACTTGATTTTGTAAGTGTAAGATATAAATAGTACAAAGACCACTAGAAAACAAGCTAAAATCAATATAAACCTAGCTTCAAAGGCAATGGTTTAAGAAGTGAACACTATGCTCAGTTTCATGGGGAGCACCGAAACTGTGTTATACAAACTCACCAAATTTCACCTCAATTTCTTTTCAGTTTCGTACTTGTACAACAGAAATTTCCGGGGAAGTAAGTACATATTCTCGTCTATCTGACATATTGTTAGTCTCTCTGCTTGTATATGTTCTTTCTAATGTTTAACCGGGCTTTAGATGCCAGAGGATATAGCTCGGGAGTTGATTGCAGATGCTATTAAGAATCAGGTCATCTTAATCAAAAAGATCGCCATAATAATTGGAGTGATTCCCACAACGTCATCTTAATCTTTTTGCTGTCACTTTCCAAGTTTTGAGTTATCACAAACCAAAACAGGAAAGAACCTTATTTGCTGGGGTGGACTTTATATTTCATTTGTAAGTTGAGCACAAGAAAACACACAAAACTGAAGATTCAGCAAGATGTATACAAATGTGTATGTGATTATTTCTGTTGAATATAGAAATGGTTTTGTAGCATGTAATTGTGTAAAGTGGCTCTGTTTGTGTTCTCTCCAATTACGTTCTCTCCGATTACTAATACTAAAATTTATTTTTTTATGAGCCCTAAATATAGCAATTTTCCAATATGATAATCAACAGCTACACGTTCTTAATTTGATTATCTATGTGTAACTATTATATTTCTAGTTATTATTAGGAATAAATATAGAATAGACTTTATGAACTTTATTTTCTTCTATGAAATAGAAGCTGTGCAAGTATCTTTTAGTGCAGAGCATTGCCGATTCATTCCTATTAGAACAAGCGAGAAAGATTTGGCAGAACAGACGAATATCATGACATTTTTTCATATTTATCATTATCAGAAAAAATATTCATTTAATCAACACTAAGGCGAATAGTAGTATCGTTCATCTTTATCGGAAAAATATTCCTTTAATTCATCTTTATCAGAACATATTCATTTAATTCATCTTCATCAGAAAGGATTCCTTTAATATCTACATAGTATCCAGTAACCATATAAGTCTACTCAAATATATAAGAAAATGATACAGTCAAATTAAACGTATTTAACTGCCATTTTTTGGTGAAGTGTTGGCGTTTGAGGAACAAAACAGTGTCATGAGGTCATCTGAATGTAGGTAGTGCCTATGAAACACTATTCAAGAAGTTACTAATGTGATCATGATAATTTTATTGCAATACAAATGATTTGTAGAGAAATTTTTTAGCACACTAAAAAAGGTGTACATCCGTACTTGTCTGTTTTTTTTTTTGAACTGGAAAGACACTTCCATTACCTAACTGGCGCAGCTAAATCGCTGGCAACCAAGCCCTGAATACAAGCTGGTAAGCTATCCAGCAGAGTGCGCTACCCTATTACATTCACGGGGCTTATACTCGATGCTCACAGCCAGGAAATCATACTGAATCAGGGATCGCAACTCCACCAACAGAGCGCCGTGTATATGCAATCGTCATGCGTGGATGACTCAAGAGCCTGCTTAACCAATAGGGCATCGGTTTCAAGTATAATTCGGCCAATTCCCATCTCCATTGCTGCTCGAACTCCTCGAAGGCAAGCGATTATTTATGTGTGCAGCGGGTCAATGCGTAATTCACCTTGCCTCTCCCTGCGCACACGTTGTCTGTTTTTCATTGTTAAAAAAGAAAAAAAAAGGAAAAAGTCCTTTTTACCTCCTTCAACTATTACGGTAGTTCAGTTTTGGTCCCTCAATTACAAAACCGGGTAGGATGACTCCCTCAACTTTTGATACCGTTCATTTTTCCTCCCTAGACGGTTTGGATAGTGGTATTGGCTGATGTGGCATCATGGGTCTACTCCGTCGAGTGTGACATGTCATCTTTTTTTCTTTCTTATTTTATGATGGTTTTTTCTTTCAATACTTAGCTTATAAAGCATAAAACTTAATTAAAAATATTTTAAAAATATTAAATATGTTAACGAACAATTTTTCCAAATTTGAAATAAAATTTGAATAAAAATTGTCCAATTTGCAATAATAAAGTGGTATTCTGAAATTTAAATAATTTGATTTTTTTTTCAAAACCATTTTTTTATTTGTTCCATTACTTCTATATTACGAGCACAAAAATTCTTATAATTTTCTAAGCTCCGGAAGTTACATTTTAGAAGAAAAAACTATCGAAATAAAAAAATATAACGTGGTACACTCGATAGGTGGGCCCATTATGCCCCATCAGTCAATACCACTATCCAAACCATTAGAGGAGGAAAAGTGAACGGTCTTAAAAGTTGAGAAAGTCATCCTACCCGGTTTTATAATTGAGGGACCAAAAGTGAACTACCACAATAGTTGAAGGAGGTAAATAGGACTTCTTCCGAAAAAGAAAAAGGACTTCCAGGTGTTACCCCCACAGAAAACTCGGACCTAGTTTATGACTCGTTGGGCTTGGGCCTATAATCTCTTGCTTCTTCGTGGGCTGAGTACACTCCATCTTCGTGGGCCATACATGGGCCGCGTCCACTACGCCGAGCTGCATATAGGCAGTTCTCTTCCCTCGTAAAACCCTAACGCCGCCGCTTTCGGTTCTCCTCTCTGCCCGTCCCCCTCCCCCAACGAGGCAGAGTCAGCAGCTGCGGCAAGGGAAGGCGGCGTCGGGAAGATGCCGAAGAAGAGCAAGAAGAGCAAGAGCAAGCGGGTGACGCTTCGGCAGAAGCACAAGGTGCTCCGCAAGGTGAAGGAGCACCACCGCAAGAAGCGCAAGGAGGCCAACAAGGAGGGCAGGGCCGGCGGCCGCAAGAAGGTCGAGAAGGACCCCGGTATCCCCAACGAGTGGCCGTTCAAGGAGCAGGAGCTCAAGGCGCTCGAGGTCCGACGCGCGCAGGCGCTGCAGGAGTTGGAGGCCAAGAAGGAAGCGCGCAAGGAGAGGGTGAGTGACATCTCTTGTCTGCTGTCGGTGGTGCTTTTTCCTGCTAGTATACGGACTACGGGGGTCGAACAGCTGAATCCGGCCCTTGTTTGTTTAATTTCACTGTCGAAATTACTCGTCACTACCATGTCGATGTCATCATACTGCCTGTGCTTAGATGATTTGCTCTTTTAGTTTTCGGAGTACGGACTCATGTTTGCATAATTATATACTCGATGGCAGTATCGTTGGTTATTGGATCTAATTGCTAATCGGTGACTTCTGTCGCACCTAGCCAAGGAATGCTAAGTACCAAGCCATTGGTTAGGCTAGTTAGATGGTAATTGGGTGGGAGTATGATGATTAGAAGATTGCATTCCCGCAGCTCATTCTGACTTAGACCTCAACTCCTACTCATGAGCCCTTGTAACAAATAGTGGAATAACACTCCGCTGGAATTCCATCCATCAACTCCCATGACAAATCAATAGAGGAATTGGGAATAAAAAGTCGAAACTCGCACCTTCCATTCCCTCCTTCAACTCCTCTTCCCATCATTTTATATATACACTGCACCTGAAATCTAGTTCTGGACCAACTCTTGGACAGCTGATTGAAAACAATTGGGTTGACTCTCTGTAAGTCAAGTGCAATTGATTCCTATTGAATGGTTTGTTCCTTACTTCCAGTCACGAACGCTGTAAAAATGAAATGTTAGCAAGCATTTATGAATGCTAATTTCATAATCACACAAATAAACTAGTTTATTGATACAACTTCTTTTTCAGGCTCGGAAGAGGAAGCTTGGATTGCTTGAAGATGAGGACATTGCAAATCTTGCCTCTGCAGCTTCTGCACAGGGCACCCAGTTTGCAGAGAAAGATGCAGCAAAGGAGAATGCTCCTTTAGCTGTGGCAAAGAGCCATGGTAAATTTCTCTTCTCTTGTTGATCATTTAATTTCCCTACTGAATTCAGATCTACTAAGAAAGTATGCTGAATATGTGCTCAGATCATTCAGAGAGGTCGTTCTACAAAGAGCTTGTTAAAGTAATTGAAGCTTCTGATGTGATTCTTGAGGTTCTTGATGCAAGGGATCCACTGGGCACCCGTTGCATTGACATGGAACGGATGGTTAGAAAGGCTGATCCAAGTAAACGGATTGTCCTACTTCTCAACAAAATAGGTATGATGACATTTTTGTTTTGAGAGTTTTTATGTCGTTCTACATCCCAGTTTAATTTATAAATAAATTCGAGATCTTGTTCACACTGTTAGCTATCGGTTTTGATCGACCATTTTTTCACAATTGTATTGTCTGCTGCTTTTGCACATGCTTTCCCTTTTCTAAAAGTTTGTTATGGCTATTTCTTCTGGGAAGTAGCTGACTCCAACTTTCATGGGACTAAAATGCTTTGTTGTTGCTGTGGTAGATCTTGTTCCCAAAGAGGCAGTAGAGAAGTGGCTTACTTACCTAAGGGAAGAAATGCCAACTGTTGCGTTTAAGTGCAATACCCAAGAGCAGAGGACAAAGCTGGGCTGGAAATCATCAAAACTTGACAAGACAAGTAATATCCCACAAAGCAGTGATTGTCTTGGTGCTGAGAACCTGATTAAACTGCTCAAGAATTATTCCAGAAGCCATGAGGTACTTGAAATGCCATTAGGTGTTTTTATATATCTAGTTTCAGTTACCTGTTGTGCTAGTTTATTCTTGTTGGAACATATTCATTAAAGTGGCGTATCGTTATTCATCCATCCTATGTATTTCATAACCTGGCTTCATTTTAACTGATACCATGTTTAGATCCCTCAGAAAGCCTACAAAGAGGTCAATTTATTGTCTGGTTTCGAAAAATCAGTTTTTTGAGTTTCTAAGAAACCAATAATCTACCCATCTAGTTTTTATTTAGAAAGGTTCAAGGATGTGCTTCCTGCATTTTGTGTCTGGATCTAGTGACTATCTTTGTTCCTATTTTGCTTATAAATTATCATGGCAGTGATTTACTGTTTCTAGGTTTATTTTATGTCTTCAATTTGTAGGTTCTTATGGTAAAATGTTTCATTTTTGCAATGCTTTTGCGGACATCTATTTTTGCATATGCAGTTTTGTTTTCTATTTTGATTTGTGGGGACTGACGACTGATACAAGGTACTTATTATTATTACTATTATTGTGCTTGCAGCTCAAACTGGCAATTACGGTGGGTATTGTTGGGCTTCCTAATGTTGGCAAGAGCAGTCTGATCAATAGCTTGAAGAGGTCTCGAGTGGTTAATGTTGGTTCCACTCCAGGGGTTACTAGATCTATGCAAGAAGTTCATTTAGATAAGAAGGTGAAGTTGTTGGATTGTCCTGGTGTTGTTATGCTCAAATCTTCTGACAGTGGTGTGTCTGTTGCCCTTCGCAACTGCAAAAGAGTTGAGAAAATGGATGATCTGATCAGTCCTGGTAAGCAACACTTTTACAAAAAAAGTTTCTCACTGTATCACTTCTACTATGTTGAGGCAGTTCATTTTCTACATAAATGTGACTTGAAGTGGAACATGACATTTTCCATTTTTTTCGTTCTTAATGCAAATAGTTAAGGAGATCCTAAATATTTGCCCGCATGAGAAGTTGATGTCTCTGTACAAGGTGCCAAGCTTTAGTTCGGTTGATGATTTCCTCCAAAAAGTTGCCACACTCCGGGGGAAATTGAAAAAGGGTGGTATAGTGGATGTTGAAGCCGCTGCGAAAATTGTGCTTCATGATTGGAATGAAGGTAGATCATTACCATCGCGAACTTGTTAAATAAATTTTTTTGTCTTTATTAACTTGACCCTCCTGTTCATAGGTAAAATACCGTATTATACACTGCCACCCAAAAGGGACGCTGTCGAGGAGTCAGATGCAGTAATTATTTCAGAAGCTGGGAAGGAATTTAATATTGATGAAATTTACAAAGCTGAGTCTTCATACATTGGTGGTCTAAAGTCTATTGAAGATTTCCATCATATTGAGATTCTTCCTAATGCCCCATTGGCCATTGATGAAGATATGATAGAGGTAATAGTTCTCAGTTTCCCCTAAATTCAGATGATAATTTGAACTGTGCTTATTACTTTAATTTTTGGTTATGTTTCAGTTTTCCTGATATTATCCTACGGTTCTGCTCCATATGAATAGTTATGGCAGATGCATTGCATCTTTGGTTGGTGTTTGTGTTTGTAACTTTGCATGGCTAGTAGCGTGGTCTCTAGGCTGCACACATATGTTTAGGATGCTTCAGCCAATATGTTTCGAGCACAGTAGTGGCTCTCTGCAGGTTTTTGTCTTGTATAGCTTGTGTCCTTTCCTTTTTTGCTTTTAATAAAAAATGCTACATCCTATGGGGTCCTTCTGTATTTTGCTAAAAAATATACTGTATGTTTCTTGCACAAAAAAATTTAAGCAGTTTTTTACCTTCCTCTTGATTTGGTAGATAATCATTGCAAGGTCATAAACTCTTAGTATGTCATCCCTATGCCTTCAATGATTTTGTGCTACACATATTTCACATGCAAATATTCCATGCTACATGCTTTGTTTTGCGAGTGAACATTTTACTTGCATCAGGTTCACTGTGCTTGCCCTTAAATGATTCTTTGTGCACTGGCCAGGATGACAAGAAGCCAAGTGAACCTGTTGAGGAAAGCCATGAGGTGTCAATGTCTGACGTAAATGATCAAGGAAGCAAAGTAACAAGTGCTAGCACACAAAATGACAAGCTATACACTGCTGAGGGTATACTGGATCCCCGCAAGAGAAAAGCAGAGAAGAAGCGGCGTAAAACAAACAAGTTTAGTGTTCTGAATGACATGGATGAAGACTATGATTTCAAGGTGGATTATCAGATGAAGGATGCCCCAGGTGATGATGATGACCAGAGCAATGATTTACCAGTCAGTGACAAAGATGGGAGTGTGACTGTTGTGCCCGAGGGTAATGATCCTATGACTGGTGTTGATGATGCGTAAAATACTTTGACCGCAAAAAAGCAGCCACGACAAAGGAGGTAAGAGAAACTTCAACCTTGAATTCTGGGGAACAACTTTTATACCCGTATAATGGTTGGTGATATTGACCTGCTTCCTACTTCATTGACAGTACATTTGGCTTATTGAGTAACAATGTCAATCTGCTCGAACTAAGTGCAAATTCAAAGAAACCCTCACGAGAAGTATAACTTAACAGAAGCAAGCAGCTGCTGTTCAATGCTTTAATGAAGATCCCTGTTGGGGTACCTGCTGCATTTTTTTGGTGAAGATTTGATGGAGCTGGAGTTATTTCAATTCCTTAGTTAATGTGCTTGCAATTGTTCATGTCACTGAAAATATTTGGCTTATTCCTATGAGCAAAGCTATATGTGTGCGGTTGTAATACAAGGTGGTGGTTGGTTATTTCGCTTGCCTCCAGATTGCTCAGTTACTATTTGAGTATTGACAAATTTAGCTTGATTGAGATGTGTCCAACCTTAAAGTACTTTCTGCCGTTGTGTACAGATTTGTTGCTGTTGTAAAACAAATAACAAAACAGTTAATAGACGTTCAATTAACTTTAAAGTACGTCTTTTGTTACCACTTTGTGGCCGTGGTCCCGGAAGAGCAGTCGGGCGCAGAGGATCTCTCTAGCGGCGGTTCAGCGGTGAGAGCACGGCGGTCACTGCATCGTTGTATTCCACTATATAGGTACTGGCACCTGACATCATGGTGAGTTAGCGCTCGCTAACGCGCTTCATCACCAGGCGTGTACTCGGCATGGCCTCACCGTACAGCCTGTTGTGAGGGAGGCCGGGAGCAAGGGGCAATGAGGTGCATGGCCTCACCGTGCAGCCTGTTATGAGGGAGGCGGGGAGCAAGGGCAGTGAGGTGGTCGGCGCTGCGGCTGCGTAAAGGCCCTTGTTATGCAGGGCTTGTGTAACAATTATTTTGGTTACACGTTCCAGGTTTATTGCCCGTATCTTCTAATGGTGTTCGCAGATTGCGTGTTCCATGTTTATTCCACTCTTCCCACTATTGTATAATCCACTTCTTATGTAATCATAAGTGGTAGGCTGTTCATAACACATTTTCTTTGCTAAGTGTTATTATGTGTTAATGTTCAATACACAATAGCCTTCGGTATACAAGGTGGACTCAGTCCATTTTGTTTGTTGCAGCCTCATCTACAACACAAAAAAATCATAGTCGTGATTTTGCTAATGCAGCAGGTTTGAAGCTGGCGATCCCGGTGATCTCTCTGCCAGTCACCAGACTGTTAATGTCGTAGGTTCCCTCGTATGAGAAGATAGGCTCTAGATCGCAAAATGCCTGCCACAACAAGGAATATGAGGCGCTGTGAGCTTTTGACAGACAAACAGCTAGTGCATATCTTAAAAACATTAAATTTTCTATATATTTAGGAGAAAGCGAAAAGGGTAAATGTTGGCTCTAACCTTTGCGACCAGAAAATCAGCCAAAATACCATTGCCGCCCAATAGCTCTCGGCCAAGAGAAACTACCTCCTCGCCTTCCTAGAGGTCCATGCCTACATTCAATTGTTATCAGTAGACTGTGCAAGGAACTATTCGTGATGAAAAAGTACATCAATGCTAGCTATACTAGTATACAAACCTTGCCTAAACTAGCATGGCCTGGTGTCATCTTGCCAGATTCATACAATTTGCACAATCGCCAGCCAACAAGAAGCATGGCCTGAATGTTCCCAAGCATTCGAACCAGCTTTTCTTGGTTTAGCTGAAAAGCTGCCAATGGGGCTCCAAATTGTTTCCTTTCTTTCAAATACCTATCCAAGGGAATAAATTAGGAGTTAGATACGTGTTAGCTGGAATAAACAAGAAATAAATATTGTAAGATAAACAAGAAATAGATATTGTAAGGTGATTCGCACCGATGACACATGTCAAAAACTCCCATTGATATGCCAATTGGCTGCCATGCCACCATAACACGAGAAATGGCAAGTACCTGTTTCAGCAGATCAAAGTATGTGAAAACTCAAAAACAGATTACCCCAGTCCCAAAGCTCAGGGAGGAGTGGAAACAAAAGATGCATCCAGTACCTTGTTAATATCCTGAAACGAATTGATGCCTGTCAATCTGTCTTCTTCTGGGACAAATACTTTATTTAGAATTATATCACCATTTTGAACCATTCTGAGTCCAATTTTGTTTTCAATTTTTGTGGCTTTGAGACCAGGAGTTCCTTTCTTCACAATAAACCTGGAGAGGTGTATCAGTTAAGTACCAATGAGCACAGTGATCCTTAATTAATTGACATATGGAAATAATAAAAAGTTGCTAGCAACACCAGTACCACAAAAAGGAAAAAGATGATTACCCATTTAGTTGGTTTGTATCTGCATTCCTAGCTAAAATAATGAGCACATCTGCAAAAGTGCTGTTACCTATCCAGCGCTTTTGCCCATCCAAATGCCAACCACCAGGTACCTTCCAAAAAAAAAATAACACGTAAGATAATGTGGGGAGGATATTGACTTATTTATCATAATCAACACTTCAGATATTATACTTCGAAATTGTTAAACCTTTTTTGCTGAAGTTCTTAAAGAGCTTGCGTCACTGCCATAATCTGGCTCTGTCAATGCCTGAACAAAGTAGATAATCAATGAATGAGAAATATCATAGTTTGCATCCCCAATAAAGAAGTGATGAGTGCTGATTGCATGGCTACAAAGGATTGAAACAAAAATCAGGTAATATAACTCACCCAGCAACCAGTGGTTTTAAACTGCGCAAGAGATGGTAAGTACTTCCTCTTCTGAGCCTCAGATCCACAAAGGGCTACTCTTCACAAAATATCCAAATATAAAGGGATAAGCTCAAAAGTAAAATATCATATCAAAAAAACCATGGAACATAAAGTATTGGAATTCCTCAGAACAAATGCTAGATTTACCTATTGTGGACATCGCCAAAGAGGAGTGCACTAGAATAAATGTGGAGCAGCTCGCATCTACCCGTGCAACTTCTGCTATTGAAATAGCACTGCCCGTAAGTGAGAGTCCTGGACACCCATAATTCTGTAGTTTCGAAATACAAATTAGAAAAATGATATTAAATTTCAACAAAATGGAACTCATGTAGGTGAAATATGAATTCCAAAATAGAGCACTAGTTCTGGTTTGTACCTTTATAGTGCCTCCAGCTAAGCCGAGAGTCGCAAGTTTGGGAATCACATGAAATGGGAATTCTGCCTTCTCCCAGTACTGTAGAAGCAAATGACTATTAAGTCTTTGAAAAGACGAAGTGGTTTATAGATTTATAATGCATCAGCAAGTTAGTTCGAGGGAGAGTGACACAACAAAATTTCATAATGGAATACAAGAACCATAATAGCTACTATATCACTACAAAATTTCAGCACAAAAGATACATGCTATGTGCTGTAAATCTACTTCACATAGAAAATATGAAAGGTTGGGGACAGTCTTTAGAAAGGACGTACTTCAGTCATAATGGGAGCGATTTCTTTTTCCATAATACCACGGACCTTCTTCCTTAGTGCCTTTTCTTCATCAGTTAGCAAATCATCTAACTGGTAGTAGTCCGACACTGCAACCAACACCATTTAAGCCCAAATGTAGATAAACTGTTACATGACGGTTCATAGTTCACAGGCAACAGGACAGATAAAGATGGTGCAATGCACGCTTGTGAGTAGCACTACACAATGTTAACCAGCTAACTCCCCCAAAAAATACATAATAAGTCTAGGGTTAGGAAGAGGTTGCAAAACAAGATTCAAGTACATTCTGACAACGACCTGAAAATATAATTCTACATCAGTTGTGACGTAACACCAAAGATGCACCCACAAACCAACCAATATTATTCAGTTGGAGGTGCTCATTGCCATGAAGAAAAAGAGGACAAGGCAAATTCCATGTGATAAATGAAAGCAAACCACCTGACTTCAATATGTCATTTCAAAAGCCGATGGAAGCATAGAAGACTGATCTTAGTTCATCATAGGACAAGGTCAATAAAATACGATATATTTCTCAATTCCTTTTCGTATCTTGGTTCAGTCTGAACCCAACCAAATCCCACTAATCAGCGGCGTACCGCGAATTGCTCCAACAAACCGCTCAATTATTACTGACCAATCAGAATATATTTGTCACAATGAAAAGACGAACAGAGCAATCAATTTCAGTAAATTGAAAGCAACCCATGGATGGTCCATCAGTTACGGTATTGTTCTTAAAAGCTAGGTCATAAGAAATCCATCGTTCTCCAATTATATATTCTCTATTGGTTAGTTGAGAAGCTAAACAAACTCCAACCAAGTTCATCCGCTGGGGGAACCAGAAACATCAAATCCAACAAAAATTTAAACTCCGAACACATTTCTAGCCTCCGGATAGCCACCAAATGCCTCATATTCATGGTCTAACAGCTCTAGAACTAGAACACACTGCAGCTCAAAGACAACTTGTTCCAAACTAAGGAACCCACGGCCAAAGATTACTAGCAGGAAAGGATGCAATAGAACAGTAGAGTCTCCAATGCAAAAGTTCTGAACAGAAGTTCCTTCCTCAAACAGAATCCGAGCAGTGTTTTTTGCAGAAAAAAAAACAGGAGTAACAGATTAACCAAATTTGCTGTCCTTTCCAGTTCCAATCAGAGGAACTACTATAACTGTACCACGAACGACGAAAGAGGAAAAGGCAGTCGGAGGCAGCAAAGGGTCCTCACCGGCGGGAGGGAAGAGAGACGCCGGCGTGGCCTGCGGGAACGCGAGCTCCACCTCCAGCGCCGGTAGCCCGACCTTGGCGCCGCCGCCGCCGCCGCCTGCAAAAGAGCGCATGGAATCAACGAGTCAGTCACCTCGAGAAACAGAGCGATTGACTCCGCGCAGAACCCCGCGCCGCCAGTGCGCTCGATCGGTGCCACCCACCTCCCACGCTGCCCATTGCCGCGCTCCTCGGGGATTCAACGAGGTCGCCGCGATCGAGTCGAGGAGGAAACGGAAGTCTGGAAGAGGACGAAAGCAGAGACGAGACGGCACGACACAGCAGCAGTGGCTAAATTGATGATGGATACTCCCTCCGTCCCGTGGAATCTGTCGTTCCAGAAAGGAGAACGAAAACCAACGCACTAAGTCTTTTTACCTTCCTACCCTCAATAATTGCTTCGTCCTCCCATCCCCTTTCAACCTTTTTTCCTCTGCTCCCTCTGCTCCCTCACGCCAGCAAGCAAGAAACAATGGCAGCGCAACGCTGCTTGTTCATCCTCCGTCGCTCTTCGTCCAGGCCGCTGCTCGGCTCTAGGTTGTCGTCAGCCGCTGCTCGTCGCTCAGCTCCTCCCCCGTCTCATGCAGCTCCATGCGTTGATCTCATCGATTCCTAGCGAACGCAGATGGATTCCACCGCTGCGGATGCATCCCGCCACCGCCGGCGTCGAGCCCGTGACCTCCGCGTGCACGCACGGATGTCGCAGCCACCGCTCGGACGGGTCCTGCCACCGTCGTTGAGGACCTCGTGACCTGGGCACGCACGTATCCCTTTGCTTCCATGGACCCAGTGGCCTCCGCATGTAGGGATCTCGCCGCCGCCGTGGACCTCGTCGGGCATCGCCACCGTTGTTGGAGGGAGCCATGGAGTTGGAGGATTCCATCTACGGGTACTACTTTGGCTCAGTGGAGACCGGAGATAGGAGATGCTGAGTTTTTTTCCTCTTTCCCATTGCCAGCCCATGTGTGAGTGCAGGACAAGCTACACAGCTGGTTACCTAGGCCGTACACCCTAGTAGCTAAAACGACACAATCGGTGGGACTTTTTTCCTCCCTAGAACGACACTATCCATGGGACTGAGGGAGTACTGTACTAAGTAGTGCCTTTACGTGTGGGCTGGATTATAATTAGCGCCGCTTGATGTAGCGCGGGCCCACCTGTCATTCACTCTAGCAGATGGTGATGACGTGGCTGCAGCGAGGCGGCGGCGTTTTATCGTCTCTCAGCCACTGTCGCATGGGGACACCGTTAGATTCGAGATGATTAGAGCCCACCTGTCGGTTTCCTCGCCGTTCCGTCTATTGGACTGGCGTGGCCCACTTGCCCGTGAGACGAATGGACGTACCGTATGGTCGCGTAGCGTGTTGGGCGGGTTAACAATGCACGACGCTTATCCGTTGATGACACGTCACGTTTGTACTCTGCACACAGGGCACACGATGCGTCCATCGTGGTCTTTGGCGCGCCTGGCACATGTAGAACGCGCGAGCCGTGCCACGTGCTCGAGGTTGTCACTATCCTCAACCTGACTTTTAACAATTGGCCAAATTTGCTACAGTACATCGTGACTTTGTGGAATTAGTCGAGCGACACTGAAAAAATCATATTAAGCTGATAGACACTACCAAAATATGGTAATTAGCTACGGGACACTATAACATAGGAAAATGATTTTTCTAAAATTTTTATCTCGATGCACATGGCATATGACAATTTAAAATTTTACATAAGTATATTGTTGCATTCTCTAACTAATATGTTTTTCCAGCATTTTTTTGACAGTTTGCATAGCTTAATCTGAAAAATATATATTCTTCAAGTTAAAGAGTTATGCAAACTGAAAAAAAGTTTGTGAGAAAAAACACATTGTTAGAGAATGCAACAGTACATACTTATGCAAAATTTCAAGTCGTCATGTGACATGTGCATCGATATAAAAAATTTAGAAAAACTCTTTTCCTATGTTGTAGTGTCTAGTAGCTAATTATTGTATTTGGATAGTGTCCGCTAGCTAATATGATTTTTTTTCAGTGTCCCTCATCTAATTCCAAAAAGTCAAGATGTCTTCTAGCAAATTTGGCCTTAACAATTCCTGCTTCTAGGCCATTTTAACAGCCTCTGTCAAACCATCCGTTTAAGTCTCCTTGTTGTTTCCATGCCAATAAGACTGATTTTTTTTTCTCTTGCAGCATTGAGAATTTGAGATCCTATTGGTGGTTTTAGGGCAGACTTCATGCCAGCCATTTCAAGCTGCATGATCAGCATTTTTTTTCTTTTTTGAAACTACACGGGATCAGCGTCAAGGTTTTGATAACCGTTTGAACCGTGAGAACCGCTCGGGCCGGCCCACCGGTTAACCGGATAACCGGAAAAATCGGCCGGTTAGCCGGACAAAATTTGATTTCTCGGTCGCCACGGTCGCAGAACGGTTAACCGGCCGGTTTCTCCGGTTAATCGGCGGTCGGACCGGTTAACCGGCCGGATTGCACAGAGTGCAAAAATGCAATAAAATTTAGAAAAATAGCACAAAACGTAGCGAAAAAAATTACATTCACTTTCCTAGAATATTAAAGACAATATTAGGCACAAATTCACAATGTATCGACTTCACATGACATAACACAACCATATTATGCAATACAAGTCCAAATAGAGTTGTCCAAGCAATATTTGCAACATAAATTCATTTTGAGTCACTACCGGTCGGACATCGGTTAACCGGCCGGTTTTGCCGGTTAACCGTCCGGTTATCACGGTTAACCGGGCGGTTACCCTTTAATTCTATTCCTAATTACTATGCTAATAACTCTCCTTCATGCATGGAAATTATTTAACCTTTAATTTTATTTCTAAGTACCATGCTAATAACTCCACTTATAGGAATGCAAAACCCGAAACCATAATTAAATGGAAGGAGGGAATAAATATGTATTTTCACTAGATATCATATTTATTTATTTATTTATACACGTTAAAATTTGCATGCATGCATGGAAACATGCACCAACCTTGTGTATGCGCTAATTACTCTCCCGAACACAAGGGATGAGTGGCCTCCTGCATGCCAATAATTTGTTTCCTAATTGTGCGTGGTGGAAAAATATAAGGAGACAATTTTCTTTTTTTCTTTCCTATTTTTTCTTCATTTTCCTTCCATTATTTTTCGTTTCATTTCTTTCCTTAATCAAAACCGCTTCTTTTCATTTCGTTTTTTCACCATAAATCATCACTTTTTCTCTAGTTTTTTTAGAAAATTTATATACAAAATTTTGAAAATTTTGAAAATTTTCAAATTTGAACCGGGGTTAACCGGCTGACCGGTGTAACCGGACCGGACCGGTTTGCCGGTTAACCAGGTTAACCGGCCGGTTAACCCGGTTATTTCAACCATGATCAGCGTCTGCTACTGCAGAATGGTAGCAGTTGTGCTGTTCCTTCAGTGTACGGAGAGTCGGAGACGGATCAGGAATTCATGATCCTCGGCACTCCCCACCATACATGGGAAACGATCTGTTCGTTGGTAATCAACATCAACTCGGTCGAATGGATTTGTGGTCGGTTCCTAATCCTTATCAGATTCATCAAGTCGGACTTGGGATAATCGATTCCTCTATTTGTTACAGTCGGAGGAGGGGAGACAGCTGCAATCAACCAATATGGAAGTGCAGAGGAGACTCGAGCCGATCAGAGCGTATATTGGTGGTCAGGCAGACGGGTCCAAACTAGCCGCTATCCGCATCGCCGGCGACCCCAGCTGAAGGCTTCATGAGTGGCATCATTTCGGGCAAACGATTGCACATGGAGAATATAAACTGTCTGATAAACAGCAAAAAAAGAAGACTTACTCTTAGGCCAGATTCCAGCAAGTGGAGAGGATCCCAGCGGCTTCATTTCCTCTCTCTTCCTGGGGACATTGTGTCAAGGATAACAGCAGAACTATCATTAAAGTAAGCGGTCCGGATGAGTGTGGTATGCAGCAAGTTGAAAAGAGTTTGGATTCACCATCCTAATCTTGAGTTTAAGGGTATTTTTTGTAATTTTACTAGTATTGTAAGAATAATATTGAACACATTATTAGCATCAAAGATTAATTATAATATTGATTTTTATTTATATTATCATGAAAATAAAAATTAACCATGATAAATCTATCACTTTGACGATTATACGCTGAACATGGTAAAATACGTGCTAGTAGTTGTGTATTTCTGATCTCAAATCTCTACCGTTGAATCAAACTGCTGCCAAGTAGTTTTGGAAAACTACTTGCAAGTATTGTGGACCGAAAAACGCCTCTTTGTATATCCTTTTGTGATGGCAGTCCTCAACGAGATGTGATTGTTGATCACTCTCACTGTAATCTAAGACGGTGTTTATAACCGGAATTATTGGCAATGGAGGTCAAGTTGCACTGGTTAAATATGTACTTCGGAATGCAGTACAATTGGAGAGTATGACTAGAGACCCCAAAGGGAACATAATGGATCAGATGCTTGGGCGAATATGAGGGTCGTAGATCAGCTAATTCAAAACTCATGCCAGCAGACACGAATGGTGTGCTCGTAATTTTGTAACTCCCATGCTTTATAATTTGTTCAGAAGACAAAGAACTAAAGAGATGAGCATTCAATGCGTTCAAAAAAAATATTTTGATGATGTTCAGACAAAGAAGTTAGTTCATTTTTTGAACTAAGATCCCTATCCTAACGTCAACAAAAAAAAATTGAGGGAGTAATATTTGAATATCATTTATTTGATCCTGTAGTCCGGTTACCATCGTCTGCCATTCCTTTGGGGCGCCATGAAACAATCGGGAGGCAGATCCTGTAAAGGAGATGAGTGAAAGACTGAAAGACATCTACTAGTTAACTGCAAGACTAAGAGACATCACTGCAAGACTGGAAAAAAAAAGCAGAATGTAATAATCTAGAGCTTGCTATTTCTTTACCATTTATATTTTCTTAGAAGATAAATTGGATATTCTTGGAGAGCATTCAATAGTAGAGATCATCTGTGTAACATGGAGGCTGGAGCGATGGAGATATACTACAACAATATACTGATTTAATACCATCGCGTGAGTATGATGAGAGAATACGTACCATTGACATCAGGAAGGATTTCGTACCGCCATCGCATCAAAGAAGCACTCCGAGTCCGGCCATAGCGGCCAAAACAAACGAACTAATATGTGGTACTACAGCGATTTGCTGGTTTTTCGTCGTGCCATCGTGTGGGGTACCTGGGGGAAAAATAGATAAGCATGAGTACCACGCAGCAAAAGCAAATCTTTTTTTGAAAGTAATGGCAGGTGCTCTGCCTTTTCATTATAGAACGAATAGCAGCAGTTTTACAAAGTAACAAGGCCTAGGCCGACTGAAAAGAAATACAGGAGAAAAACAAAGCAACGAGACAGTATTATGTACAAGTTCGAGTGGTCAGAGTTCAAGTGCTCCCATTTGTGTGCGCCGTGAGCCATAGCTGAATGTCTTGCTTGATGGTGCTGATTAGCTGTTCGGCAGTCATTGCTTTGTTGTCAAACACCCGACGACAACGTTCTTTCCAGATGTTCCAGGCTATGTAGGTGATTGCCTGTTCTAGGCGGGTTGCGTTCTGGACACCAGGGTGCCCCAGCATCAATGTCCACCAAGTCTTGAGTCTTCTGTAATTCCTGGACGGCAATTGTTGTGTCGAGACTCCCATATGAGAAAAGGCGTTCCATACTTGTAGGGAGAAGGAGCATTTGGCCATCATGTGCACTGCAGTTTCGGGTGTGGTGCGACATAGGGGGCAGATTACATTCGCTTGGCCACCATTCTTGATGATGCGGTCAGAAGTCCATAGCTTGTTCTGTAGAATTAGCCAACTGAAAAATTTGCATTTGTCCTCCGCTTTGACCTTCCATAGCCGGTTCCAATCATGGTCAGCGTAAGCCCCAATGAACTGGGCGTGATATGCCGAGCTTGCAGAGTATGCGCCACTTTCGGAGAGCCTCCAGGTGATATCGTCCGGTTGGTCTGATAATTGTACATGTTGGAGCTGGGTCCATAGGTCAACATATTGGTTGATCTCCATTGTTGTGGACAGACGTCGAAGGCCTCTTTTCCAGTGTCCGTTGGTAAGTGCCTGTGCCACGGATTCATGTTTGCGCCAAGCAAGACGGTAGAGGTCCGGTGCGAGCTGTCGGGGCGCTTGGCCATGGAGCCAGCCATCATGCCGGAAGGATGCTCGCCGTCCATTCCCCACAGTGATACCGGTGCAAGCGCGAAACAGGGCCAGCTCTGTAGGTGTGCTGTGTATGGTCATGTCGGACCAAGGTTTGGTGGTGTCCTTCCATTTGAGCCATTGCCAGCGCAATCTAAGTGCTCGGTTAAAATTTTCCAAGTCCGGTACACCGAGGCCACCTAGTCGCTTAGATCTCTGTACCCGTTTCCAATTCACCATGCAGTGCCCTCCTTTTGCTTCACTGGAACCTTTCCAAAGGAAGCTCCGTCGTATTTTATCAATGCGTTTGATCGCCCATTTGGATAGCCGGAACACAGTCATGTAGTATGTTGGGATGGAGGATAGAACTGCCTTGACCAAGGTGAGACGACCAGCTTTGTTGAGCAATCTTCCTTTCCAGCCCGGTAACTTAGCGGCCACTTTGTCGATGATGGCTTGTTCGTCACTGCGGTGCAACCGTCCAATCCGTAGTGGTAGTCCGAGGTATGTGCATGGTAGCTGAGCAGGTCGAGCTTGCATATCTCCCAAGATGGCCACAAGGTCAAGGTTTGCACATCGGATTGGATAGACTTCAGATTTCTGAAAATTTGTGCATAGACCTGTTGCTTCCCCAAAGTGTTGTAGGATTTGTTTCAAGTTGGCGATGTCTGTAGCGAGTGGACGCACAAATAACATGGCGTCATCAGCATATAGGCTTGTGCGCATTTTAATTGGAGAGGCGCCGATCGGGGTGAGTAGAGCATTGTTTGTGGCTTGATCCAGGAGCTGCTGCAGGGGGTCCATAGCGATGATGAATAACATGGGTGAAAGCGGATCGCCCTGGCGTAGTCCCCGTCGATGGTGGATTGACTTCCCTGGTTCACCATTCAGCAAGATGCGAGACGTCGTGGTGGCCCAAGTCAAAGATAGAATGTCTCTCCATCGCTGCCCAAAGCCCATGCGTTCCAAGATTTCCAACATATATTCCCAACGGACACTGTCAAAAGCTTTTGCAATGTCCAATTTGAACAGTAGCATCGGTGTTTTGGACCTATGAAAGTGTTGGACTGCTCCGTGGACGTATTGAAAATTATCTTGGATGCATCTCCCTTTGATGAAGGCGCTTTGACTGTGAGAGACCAGGTTGTGCAGGTGTGGTGCGAGGCGGTTAGCAAGTACCTTTCCCAAGATTTTTGCAATGCTGTGCATAACACTGATGGGTCTGTAGTCCCCCACTGTTGCTGCCCCATTTTTCTTAGGAAGTAATGCGATGTTGGCTGAGTTGAGGAGATTCCAGCAGCTGCCCCTACACTGAAAGATCTGCTGAATTGCTGCGACCAAGTCATGTTTGATTATGTTCCAAGCAGCCTTGAAGAACCCTCCAATGTAGCCGTCGGGGCCCGGTGATTTTTCTGAAGGAGTCTGCATGACGGCCTCCCTGATCTCCTCCACTGGGACATCATCATCAAGATGTTGAAGATCATGTCGTTGGATGTCAAGTAGGTCCCAATTTAGTGTAAGTGCTCTCGGAGGAGAATTGCCCAGCTGTCCACTATAGTGCTGGTGCAAAGCTCCAGCTTTCTGTTCATGCGACGTGTGTGTCACCCCCAGGTGCAGCAGGCTCGGTATGTGATTTTTCCGACGTCGACCATTTGCACGCAGATGAAAAAGACAGGTATTGGCGTCACCAGCTCTAATGGAAGTTAGTCCACCCTAATAGCTGAAAAGTCTCACTCTGTGGATCATCAGGTTGATGAGAGCTGTTAACTCGGGAGTCGACACTCCTAGTAATAATCAACGGATTTCCGACGGTGCTGTTACAACAAACGAGACAATAAATGTTTTATGACAAATGAAATGCACAAATTCAATCGGCGAATTTCCAATGGATTTCTTGTGTTCTGAGGTTTAAACTTTAGAGCTGTCACGTCAAAAAAGAATCATACTATTTAAGAGTATTAAATAAAGTTTAATTATAAAATAAATTACAGGCCCCTGGACTAATTTACGAGACGAATCTAATGGGGTTAATTAAGTCATGATTAGAAGACGGTTACTGTAGCATCACTTTAGCAAAACCTAAATTAATTAAGCTCATTAGATTCGTCTCGAAAATTAGCACCAATCTGTCAATAGGGTTTTGTCATTAAATTGATCGAAATATTCATAAATAGTAAGATTCTCTTTGATGTGACAGCTGCTTAAATTTTAGAGGCAGAAAACGAACGGGGCTAGCAATGTTGGTCGGAACCGGACCACTAAGGTTATTAAACGAAAGATCTCTACAAGTAAAAAAAAACTGCCATTCAATCGTTCATGATATAGTTGAGTGAATAAATAACAACTGTAGGAGGGCCGTCGGGAGACGAAGATCCAAGCGAAGAAATAATCTTACATTTCGCTGACGTTCACGAGATTTCCAAGTGAGGTTGGGATGCTCCCGGTGAGCCGGTTATGGGCCAGGTCAAGGACTGTTAGCATCCCGAGCGTTCCTAGGCTGTCAGGAATAGGGCCAAAAATGGCGTTCTCCCGTAATATCCTGCCGGAAACCGAAGTAGATGATTCATTCGACAGAAGATGTACTAGCAAGGTGATGAATTTGAAGGCTTACAGAAACTGAAGCATGGTTAGCTTCCCGATGCTGGACGACAATTGCCCGGACAAGTTGTGGCCAGTTATCTCTCTGCAGCAGATGTAGCAGTACAATTTATTTGCAGGCAAAGGCAATACAAGAAGCCGCAAAATAATAAAGCTGGTGGCCGAGGAGGAGGAGGAGAAATAGAGCGCGTAGCGTACAGCCTGAAGATGTGGTAGTCCTCGGTGCACTCGACGGAGCGCCAGTAGCAAGCGCCCAGGCCGCCCTCGAACCAGTCACGGTGGTCCCCGTAATCGTGGTTGATGTTGAGCTCCGCCCGGATGTCCCTCATCGCCGCCGCTGCATGAACCTTATGCTAGTCAGAGCTTCGTCGTGAGAAACAGAGCAAAAGTACTCGTCGTGAGCAGCAAAAACTACTCTTGACACTGAAAAAGGGAATTGGCTACTGAACAAGAAACAAGTTTTTTTTTGGAGGAAACAAGAAACAAGATAAGATGAGGTCTTTCAGAACGTTTGCTCGTCCAATTACTAAACAATGAGGTCTTTCAGAAACAAGGCGAAAGAAGGGGGAGTGGTGTGTGCCTTCATCTTCGATCCAAGGCTGATCGTCGTCGGCGGCGACGGGCGAAGCCGCCGGCAGGACCACGCCCAGCAGGCCGGCAACCAGCGCCACCACCAGCCACTGCCGCATGGGCATCGCCACTGCCGGCTAGAATTCAGAAGCAGGGAGAGTGAGAAATGAGAGCCAATAGAGGGTGGTCAGGTCTCAGTTCGTTCCACGTACAAAGCTGATGAGCGGCCCTCGGATGATTGCGGCAATCTTTAGCTTCCACCAGCCGGCGGGCGACACGTCTGGAAGAAGGAATAACTTTTTCGGCGTAGCCCCGCCCCCGCCTTGTTGATCTCCACCGGGTGACGGTGACAATGCAGGAGTAGCCGAGCATCGGCAGGATGAATCAGCTAGCCGAGAAAGGAAGGGCACGAGCCAACCTATAGGGCCTCAATTACACCAACGACCACAAAAGTTGACGTGATCTTCGCAAAAAAAAGAGAGAGATAATATAATAGATAAAATCCCTTGTATGCCCCTGAAAAAACTGTCATTCTCTTCCATGCCACTAAAAAAATGTTTTTCTCCTATGTGTCCTTGCCTGAAATTTTTCTTCCCCTGTGTGCCACTTCTAGTATTTTTTTTAATCTTTAAACGAGTTTCCCCTCTCCAACTGTTATGAGCTTGAAACAAATATTTTATTGCTTCAATATTTGGGTCAAGTTTTATGGTGACATAAGAAATAGTGATTAACAAATTTGATTATTTGGTACGGTCCACTACAAATTCAACACAAATTATGCATTAAAAATTCATGTGCAATACCAATGGATGTACAGCAAAAAAATGAACAATAGAAATTCTTATGCTACCAGTGCTTATGCAGAGGGTACCGTAGATCCTCTTATATTGTACTGTAGCAATAGCATGAGTTACTGTAGCGTGGATTTGGACCCCTCATGGCGGTCGTGATGCTCACGTCATTAATAAATAAAAAGCATGATCCCCATACACACACACAAAGAATTTTAATATAGCCAGAATTTTATTCACCCACATTCTTTTGTTCTTTTATAAAAAGAACACTATTGCATCATTATCATGATTTGCCACATGAAAACTACACGAGTACTAAAATGAAGTTTAATTTTGCTAATAAAATAAGGTCTTCCAACTTTTTTGGGGCCTAGTCTGAACGATAAACTTGTTCGTTTCCTGGGGTCTAAACTTTAGAGCTGTCACATCAAAAAGAATCTTACTATTTAGAAGTAGTAAATAAAGTTTAATTATAAAATAAATTACAGGCCTCTAGACTAATTTACTGAGACGAATCTAATGAGGTTAATTAAGTCGTGATTAGAAGGCAGTTATTGTAGCATCATTTTAACAAAATCTAAATTAATTAAGCTCATTAGATTCATCTTGAAAATTAGCACCAATCTGTCAATAGGGTTTTGTCATTAAATTGATCGAAATATTCATAAATAATAAGATTCTCTTTAATGTGACAGTGCTAAATTTTAGAGGGCAGGAAACGAACAGGGCCTGAACTTTGACTGATGAACTTTGACTGATAAATCTATCCACCTTCTCGCGTCGTGGGTTGACCTCATCATATGAGAAGAACGTCACAACAGTTAACACGGTTCATTTTGGGTACAGATAATTTCACCACAATATTATATTATTACTAATAAGAAAAATGAATCTGTTACAAGCTTCTTTATCAAATCAAACTATTACAGATTTGGTGTGATCCAGACCTCAGAAGGAGTAGGGCTGATCCATGTTTTACGATCAGGAATGTGAAAGGCATGATCAAACTTTCTTGTTTTCAAGTCGTATGTCCTTACACCTCCCCAACGATCATGGCCTAGTCGGCGAATCCAATCAAATAATGTAAACATCCATGGAGCTGAGAAATAGATACATTGGGCTTTTAGCTCGGGAAAACTCTTGGTGGGTAAACATGCCGAGTGATTTAGTCCAAGGAACAGGGCATGGTCCATCAAATCCTCCCTTGACACCTTCTTGCATCCATCCTGACTAACCCTGTGAATTTGGAATCTGATACCGTCTGGATACCCAAGCTCAAGATGTGAGCGAACCTGCAGAAGATCACCCCACGGTGTAGACAACAAATGCCTAGTAAGGATAGGTCCGACAGGTATCTTTGCTGGAACAACCACCTTCCTTGTTGCTCTACTCGAGTCATCAATATCCCATCTCTCCACCATTCCATGGTACGTCACGGTGTAGAACCTCCCATCATGGTAGGCACAGTCCCAATATCTGTCTCTTCCGCTTACATCTAAAGTTGCAGCCACTTGCCACTTGCTCTGCCCTGCCTTAACAAAAGAAAGCCAATCGCTGCCACGATGGATGATCATCACAATGTAGTCACCTCCCTTGGATGGGCTGCAGGACAACACGGCCTTCTGGTAGAACCATGTGCCAAGAGAAGCTGTTTCATGGACTTTTCCTGTTTCAAGGTAGTGCTCCAGGTTCCCTTCGCTACCACCATAGACCGCCTCCACACACGCAAAGTCAGTGATCGGAGGGAGATGGATCGTGGCTGCAGTGAAGGGGTTGTAGAGCACGAGATTAGAGAGCTCATTCACCAAAACCAGCCACCCATGAGAGGCTCCGCAGCATGCAACAAAGCTGCCCTGTGGAAAACTGACACCATAAGCCTTGTTGGCATCAAGGAGGTGGTAGAATTTGCAGGTAACAGCTGAGCTGGTTCTGATGCGCTCCTCCCTCTCTTCTTCGAGGAGACTGGCCCAAGACATAAGCAATGGTGCACTGGAAGAGGGAACTCGGGCAGCCATGGCAGCGGCACGCCAGGCCTTGCAGACTGTTGCGAAAGCTAGTGCTTGGGGAAGCTCGAGGCAACGCAGAATGATGAAGAGAATATCAATCGGGAGGTCCGACCAGCTGGGACTTGGAAAAGGTCCTGCCATACCAATTATACTTGTTATTATAATCTTATAGAGCACTACAAACGCTACCTTTATAGATAATTAATATGAAAGAGCGGCAAGCAAATCCATCTCTATTCGGAGAGTTGTGAAACTTAGGAAGATGGAACTCTGTTCATCCACCTTGCCCACGAAAAAAAGAAAACAATATAGATACAGGAGCCCATGATTAAATACCGTGATCGAGTCGGATACAACTTTGAAGGGTATCACATCATGAAGTAGAAAAACAGCAACACATCTTCAATCTAGTATAATAAATTTGATTTGCGTTGGAGAAAAAAAAAGGAGGTAGGGAGCCTAATGTCTAGACAAGGCGTAATTCTCGTAGGTGCAGACAACGCCTAAAAAATTGCATCTTGGGAAAGTTCATATGAGAGTTTGAGCAAAAATTGCACATTCACCTTTGATCTACAAAGTAATAAACTGTTATACGTTTCTGTAATTCGAAAGCAAGGTGAAGGCAGGCTTACCCGTGTCGGTAACGTTAGAAAAATCATCACTGAGTGATGAATCAGGTCGAGGAGACAGAGTTGGGGTTCCTCCCATCTCCAGCCGAGGTCACCTAATAATCCAGGAAAAAAAAAACGGAGGGAGAGAACTTATTGGGTTCAGATCTGAAAAACACAAACCTAATCGGTCGGGACTTGGGAGACGAAGATGGTGGAAAGGGAAAGCTCTTTGCTCTCGTCGTCTGAATCAGGGGGGACGAAGATGGTGAGGCGATGGAAGATGGACATACCTGACTATACCGACACCGAATCCGGCTCGGACGGAGAACATGACGCTTTGGGTTCTGTGGGCCGTTTTATGGTTTGGGCCGTTTTGTGGTAGGAAGAAGTCCTAGTTTGCCCCCTAAACTCTCGGTTTTGTCCTACATGGCATATAGGCTCCACATGTCATTGTGCCACGTCATCTTCTTCCTTCTCTCTATCCTCCTCATGGCATGCTCATGTCTCTGGTGAGATCTTTGTCTCCCTTGTCCGATCCCCGTCGGGCGTCGGCCACAATGGCGCCCAGCGCCCTGCTGCGTGTTGACTAGAGAGCCTCCAACGTCATGCTCCTGCGGCATGCTGCCGCACTAGTTTCTCCTTCCTGTCAAGTTCGGGTTGGCGATCAGTGTCAATGATTGAATCGATCTCGGCAACGTAACTCTCAGGCTTGGGATCAAAGGGCGATAGGCATCGATTTCCGTAACATATCGTCCGCCCAACAATGAGGTCACCATGAATCCCACCAACGCTGTCTTCACTAAACCTGGGAATGGATTGGTTTGGAACCGGTTCCAAAGGATTGTCTTGGGTTTACTTTGGGCGGGTTGAAATGTGTTGGCAAAATAAACGGTTTAGTTTGGTTTGGATGCAACAAGAAATCAATTTGGATTTAGTTCAGTTTGGATTCGAAGAGATTTCAGGTCTCCGCAGGCGGCGGATACTGTACCGGCTGCTTGCCGTCGTCTACACCACAGGCTGTTGTTGTTATTAGTCGTCCCGTCCTCCTCATTGTACCCGTCATCGTCTTCCATTCATGATTCACGACTGCAAAATGACTTGGATCTAACAGCTTCGTGTCAATGCCCAGCATGTTGCAGCTGCCTTGGCCGCCGGAGTGCCTCAAATGGAATCGCCATGGCACAAAGCTTCCCTTCCCCATCTCGATTGCTGCCCATGAGCCTATTTGGGGTGACCTTTGCAGAAAAAAGAGAATATAGTAACTCAGGACCAGAAATTTTATGCCCCACATATTTGGGAGAAGAATCCACTCAGATGTTTGTTTGAACACAAGATCAGTTCAAACCCCGACCAAAGAATGCCGGATCAGCAGCATGCTTTTTTAAGATGCCACTGTTTCTGTAGCAATGCTTTGTTTTTTCCACAGCAACAACAGTGGAGGTTACACTATACCCCCTTTTATTACTAACACTACAAGCTCACAGTATTTATGTTTCTCAAATAGTCACGGCTAGTTTGCCATTTGCTTCTGTCTCAGTGCTCTCCAACCAATGTCACGCCTCACGAACCCTTCTGGCCAATCAACAGCATCTACAGCCTCATATGCCCTTGCCCTTGCTTCTTCAATGTTCTTGCCCTTCGCAGTGACACCAAGAACTCGGCCTCCGACAGCTACAAGGTTACCATCTCCATCCAATGCTGTCCCAGCATGGAATATCTTAACACCGGGAGAAACCTGCTCAGCTTTGTCGACGTTTCTTATCACAGTCCCCTTCTTATAAGAGCCAGGGTATCCTTGGCTCGCCATCACAACCACCATTGCCATTTCAGGTGACCAAGTTAGTGAAACCTTTCCCAGTTCTCCTCTGCACGCAGATAACAGAACCTGTGCTAAATCGGATTCTAATCGCATCATCAGAACCTATAAGGGCAGGAAAATATATTAGTAACAAAGCATAATCAAAATATTGACAGAACAACTTGTAAAACAGATAATACAATAATCTTGTCTGGAAACATATAAAATTGATGTATTATACAACCACAGTGAAGATCACAAAGAAATGTTTCGAGTCATACTAAAAATAAAACACACACAAAAAAAAGCAGGGTTAGCGTTTAAAGAAGTGTGCAGTAGGCTATTCATATTCCATATGTGCTTTAGCTATCAATTTTATAATTCGATTTGATATGCTTAAATGATTTATGAAAATAGTACTACTGATATTCTGAGGCCTGAAAAAGAAAATTTTCTTAGATGTCATATAAACATCAATAAAATTTTGCAAGTTGCCCAAGTAACAGTGCCAGAATAATATAAGGGCTATCGCTATCCCTCAGCGTGCTTTGGTATGCTGTTTTCCCTGCACAGGATCTATCTTGATCATGGACTATACTATGCATTTGCATACCACCAAATGCATCATTCTCGATGGAATCTATTCAGCTTCTCCACTAAGCAATAACAAAGTGCTAGTCTTGATGAACTATCAGAAGCAGATGGATATCACTTTACTGGAGCTAAACCAAGTAATCCCCCCTGAGGCAACTTTCTCAAATTCACTGAACAAACAAGGAGAGAAAATAAGGGGTCCTGAATACTCCCTCCATTTTGTTTTTTTTTAAAAAAAATTGACGTTTAGACAAGAGACTCTAGTTCATTTCCCCTGTCTGAAACGTCAACCAAGTTTAGAACAGAGGAGTATACGTTTTTGGTCTCAATTGAGATGGATAGGCAAGTTTATTGCCTGTTACTCTGTAGAAATGATCCTAGAAAGTTCGGAAATATAGATAAACAACTAACCTGGCATTCTGGATCACCAAATCGTACATTATATTCAATAAGCTTAGGAAGCCCAGATTTCTTCTCAATCATAAGCCCAGCATACAATACACCAACAAACTTGCAACCTTCAGCTGCCATACCTTTAACAGTGGGAATAATTATACTTTCCATAACTATGCCTTTAAGCTCTTCTGTCACTATTGGTGCGGGCGAGTATGCACCCATACCCCCAGTATTTGGACCAACATCACCATCACCAACTCTTTTGTGATCTTGTGCTGATTCAAGCGGCAAAGCATTTTCACCATCTACTAATGCAAAGAAAGAAGCCTCTTCACCCTCCAAAAATTCTTCAATGATAACCCGTGAACCAGCAGAACCAAATGAGCCTTGAACTAGCATTGAGTCTATGGCTTCAAATGCCTCAACCAAAGTCATTGCAACGACCACGCCCTTACCGGCAGCCAGTCCATCAGCTTTAACAACAATAGGGGCTCCTTGCTGTTTGACATATTCTTTAGCTTCCGCAGCATCCATGAATGTGCAGTACTACAAGAAAAAGAATAAGTACTCAAATTACCATCATCAGCATGGCAAAGAATATCTGGAACTAGTGATAGTTGGAAAGGATATTAATGTACTTTCTTTTTTGTTTCCTTTTGTACACTGATTTTAAACTGTACCCTAGAAAACGTGCAGCAGGACTTCATATCAATGTGTTATGGTCAAGTCAAAACATGCGTACAAGAAAAATAAAGAAACACTGAAGAAAGGCAAACCACAGAGCAGCTCTTGTCAAAAAAGTGAGTTCAAAACTTCAAATTCTACACCAAGCTGGCTAATTTTGCTACATCAGTCCCTTTTTGCAGTAACTCGGTTTAATATAAAAAGTATTCTATCAGAAGGGACACTCCAGAATTGACAATCAATTAAATATAACTCATCAGGAGAGCTGTGATGCCCCCATGGAAACTTGCAGATGGTTTCTTGTAGCATGATGGTGTCTGAAACTATTAAAATTAGTTCAAACGAAATTGATTTTGCTAGCAAACTCCTGTCAAATGAAAGAAACAAATTAATATAATGCCTGAAATGGTTCATTTTCTATTAATCATAAATATAAAATATCATATCTAAAGGATCATATGAGGGCAGCAGCACAAACTAAAACTTTAGGAAGGTTAAATCGCTGATAGTCAAGATGAAAAGGCCGTACCCAGTGCTGAGAGCTCCCACACTGTGCGTGGTCTGGGGAATGGTATCAGCGGCAGGCCTTACCTCCGCCTGTGCAATGCGGGGAGACCGCGGCTCGAACCCCGGACCTGTTGGCTACAGGCGGTATGCTCTACAGCTGCTGATAGTCAAGATGAATGTAAAAGAATTTACCTTAGCTGTCGGAATATTGTATTTATCGCACAACTTCTTCATGAAGTCTTTTGATCCTTCTAATGCTGCAGCTTCTGAAGAAGGACCGAAGGCTGGTATCCCAGCCTTGGCAAGGTCATTTGAAAGGCCAGCGACAAGAGGCGCTTCAGGACCCACAACAACCATTCCCACTCCCTTCTTGCGGCAAAATGATATGACAGCATTGCTATCGGAGATGTCCAAGTCTGAAATACAGGTCGCATCCCCGGACTGGGAAATACCAGCATTACCAGGGGCACATAAGACTGAAGTGCAAGATGGGGAGCGGTTCAGGGCATAACAAAGAGCGTGCTCCCTTCCTCCACCACCAATAACCAATACAGTAATCATCTCATCTGAAACATGACAAAAAGAACAAGAACTAAACCAGCTTGCTTGTGAAATTTATATTCCGTGCGCTGATTTCTTTTTCTCAAAAGAAAGCGAGGAAATTGGATGATTGGTTTTGAGCAATTTACCAGAAACAATGCTGCCATCAGTTGCTGAAGCTTCCAAGCTCGAGCGCCACCTTATTGAAGCCCTCTGGCAATGGGATGCGGAGACATGCCGAATCGCAAAGGAAGAGCCATCCCTGCTCCATCCCTGAGAAAACGGGAAGGATACCGAGGACTTGCAGCCGCCGCATGAGATTCTACGTCTTACAGCAAGGTTGAGAGAGCTCCTAACAGTATAAGCAGCGCACGCCATGGAAGGTGATGGCTGCGCGAGGTTTCAGTTCAATCACCAGCTCCCGCACCTCGATTGAGCACCAAGAATCTCCAGCTAACGAAATAACGAAAGTGGGAGAAAAATTTGGAACCGAATCTTGCAACAAGGAAATCCAACAAGCTCGCTTACCAACCAATCTACGCTCGTATTGCTGAAGCCGAGGACGTTTCGACGACAGGCAAGGAGGCGGCAGCGGGGAGGCGCTACGTGAGGTCGGAGACGGCGGCGGCGGCCGGTGCTCCAGACTGCAACTCTTGGATGCCGGCAGGCCAATTTTCTTTTGTACAGCGCTGGGCCGTACTCTATGCTCAAGGCCCAAGACATTTCCCCAGTGCTGGGCCTATAAACTCTGTTTGGGGTACAAAGTATTTTTTGAATTTTCTAAGAACACTATAGTGTAACAAAATACTTAAGTATGTATGCAGATGTTTGGATGTGACTTTTGCAGTTTTAAAAATATAAAGTTCGTTTTACTCTCTTCAAGTATGATCAAAGTCCAGATAATCTTCAATACTATCATTTGGTTTGTTTTACCCCTCTAATTCAATAAAACAGCTTCATTTTACATCTTTTATCCATATTTTAATCTCAAGTTACTTATACGGATTGAAATTAAACTGAGATTTTTCACAAAAGCTCACATCTAGATTGTACGATGTGACAAAGTAGTGAACGGGTCACACATGCTTGTATAAAGTTTTTTTTTTTTTTTGCGCAACCTACTTTCTCCGCTCACTCACACAATAAATGATGAGAAATACAACTAGGCTATAGTTACAGAATGCTTATGGTGAGCGAGGTTGATGAGAATGCTTATGGTGAGCGAGGTTGATGACATCGCAATGATCAAGATTCAACGAGAGCAGCGTGAATGCATCCGTGAGTGTGAGCTCCTAGTTGCCGAAGTGTCTTGAAAACACCTATGAAGAAGGTGAGAGGGCACACCGTATTATCGAGTTACAAATGATGTTATATGTCACGCTGGTTACCTAGTACAACACATGTGTCGGTTAACACAAAATTTCAGCTTAATCCCGGTCTACAACAGTAAATTGGGATTAGAATAAATAAAAGGTGTAAAACGAACTCTTTTATCAAATTGTGGAGGTAAAACAAACCAAACAATAGTTTTGTGGCTTATCTAAACTTCGGTCATACTTTTTAGGGAGTAAAGTGAACTTTATCCTTTTAAAAATAATGGTAGTGCTAAAAGTGTAACTATTTTGGAATTTTAAAAACCCGTTATCTATTTTTTCGACCTCATGTTTTTGTTTGATACTAGCTTCTAAAATCATTATTTATAAATACTCTGATTTTGAAAAAAAAAATACAACACCAAACATGTTCTACACATCTGTTCTAAAATATAAACATTTATTTATAGTCGTTTAATATATTCATAACATCTATAACGAACCTAGCAAGAGATTGATTAAATTAATTAAAGATAAAGATTCTAAGAATTTACACACCCAAAAATATAGCTAGGAATATTTATATCTTGAGAGAGAGGGAGTATAAGAGTTATT